>JAPXFQ010002633.1:1285000-1800330 GCA_028564705.1 Apricaphanius iberus
CCTTGATACAGGCTGCTAGGTCCCTGTAGAACCAGTGTCAGAGCTTGGGTCTCATTGCCAGCAGTAAATTGGGCTTGTTTCCGTCGAGAGTTGGACTCCTACAAGGTTGCTCTATGTCACCAAGTTGATGATGAGATCCGTTTCAGTGGCCCCAGAATTGAGTGTCTGCTTTTTGTAAATTGATGTGGTCCTGTTGGCCTCACTGGAGCAGTTTTCAGCCAAGTGTGATGTGCCTGGAATGAGAATCAGATCCTCCTAATCCGAGACCATAGTCTTGGGCTGGAAGAGGTTCGAGTGCCTCCTTCGGTCAGGGACGAGGTCCTGCCCTAAATGGCGACGTTCAAGTATCCAGGGGTCTCGTTCAGGAATGAGGGAAAATGGATCGGGAGATCGATAGGTGTATTGCTCAGGCGTCAGCAGTTATGTTGGCACTGTACCAGTCTGTCTTGGTGAAGAGAGAGCTGAGCCGAAAGGTTGATCTACGATCCTACTGTCATCTATGGTCACGAACTCTTGGCAGTGACCAAAAGAACGAGATCACGAAGGTAGCGGCTGAAATTAGTTTCCTCCGTAGGATGTCTGGGCTCTCCCTTAGGGATAGGGTGAGCGGCTCAGTCATCCAGCACGGGGCTCAGAGTAGAATTACTCCTCTTCCACATTGAAAGCAGCCAGTTGAGGTGGCTTGGGGATCTGGTCAGGATGCCATCAAGACGCCTCCCTGGTGAGGTGATCTGGGTGAGACAGAAGGAGACAAAAGGGAAGACCCAGGACACGCTGGAGGGACTATATCTCTCGGCTGGCCTGGGCACACCTTGGGATTCCTCCCGAGGAGCTGGTTCAAGTAGCTGTGGAGAGGGAAGTCTTGGTCTCTCCACTCAAGCTGCTGCCTCTGTGACCTGACCCCTGATAAGCGATGGATGGATGGATGGATGGAAAATATGCCTGAGATCATACTAAGGTTTCAGAATTTTTTTGATTTATTTTTGCTGAGATTTGTCTTAGATCGTGGTGTGTTTAACAATCTCAGAGCCCAGTTCCTACTGAACGGGAAACTACCACAAGTATTAGGGTTATTGTTCCTACAAAAAAAAAAATAGTTGACGGCAGAGGAATACATTTTTACCAAAAACTAAATCATTTTGGAAATTAGTTTCACATATTTACAAGAAAAAACCTGATAGTCTCTGATGTTGAAAATTGTAATTTTGTGAGGACTTTTTTTATTTTTCATAATTAAAAAGACAAGTTTACTACATCAAAACTAGGATATTCTCTGACAAAGTCAAACTTTTTTTTTGTGGAAGAGTTTTTGGTTTCCAACTTGCCTGATTTTGTGTTACCTGCGCAGGTGTACTACAGTGGGAGGAGTCAATGGGAGGAAGTGACCCCCATGCCCAGAGGACTCACTGAGTTCCACTGCCAGATCATCAGCTTCAACCGATACAGAGACCCATGGGGTAATGCAGAATAATACCCAGCAAACAACGCCGCTTCACATACACACTCACACACACCTGAAGGAGAATGATACTGGATATGCATGTCAGATCGGATCCCTTATGGCTTTTAGACGTGTGCACATTGTGGATGAGTAACATCTCAAAAGAGAATGACTGCTTTTCATCACCCCTGAGTCAAATGACAATTTTTTTATTTATTTTTATCACATGTGAGTCAAGAGTTGTATTTGTGAAGGACCTCGTCTTCATTGTGTCCTCCCATGGATGAACCCAGAAAGCTATTTTTGAAAGTTTTATTTTCATAACAGATTATTTTTTCATAATCAAAGAGTGGTAGAGAAGCCAGTTATAGACATTGCTTGATATCATGAGCTTTCCCACAGAAGTATGTCTGTCTATTTGGTCATTCAGCCCTGAATGATATTCTAGTAGTAGTTCATAACATGTGCCACAAAAGGCCTAAATACAAGATAAATGCCATTAATAATTTAAATGATCAAAAAATGACTTACAATAAATTTGTCGAGTCCTTCATAGTCAAATGCTATCCTTATAACTTCTACTATAAATCATTTTCTGGGCTTTTAATGAGGGATGTGAAAATGTTCACTGAAGCTGACGAGGGCGGGAATAATTTCATGTCAACACATTAAATTGCATGCTTTTATTTTACTGCATCACTTCCAGATGACGTGAGACTATGTTTGCCCCGGTGTTTGTGCGTTTGGTAATTAAAAATCAGGAGCATTATCTTTAATTGTTAAAAACAAACACAGAATTCTTTTTGTCTTTACAATAAAATGTAGTTTCGGAAAGCACAGACAAAAAAATGTGTTGTGAATGCATAACTAACTGATGTAATGCAACATAATCTTCAAATGGAAGAGTTAAAGGACAAAAAAGTGAGCATACATAATGTCAATAAAACAAAATATAATACTTTTGTGTGCCTAAAATTAAATGACCTACACTGCTCTCTGCCTGTATGTTATTTTTCATATTCACACTCCCATCTCTTTAGTGCCTCTCCACCTTTTTGTTTGAAACTAAATGCACTTCAGACAAGTACATAACCAGAGTTATTTCACCCTAAATGAAGACTTGAGCTGTAAATCCGTCTTCTTCTAATTTCACAGACTAAAAGACTGAAAAATGTAACCACTGCATTTAGACTTAATCCAGCCAGCACCAATGTTCTGAAATGCTGGACTATCTCCATCTGTTCCTTTATTCCCTCGGGCCTCCTGTTTTTGTGCCCCCTCGCCACTCCATGTTTCAGGCCTGGTACGCTTTCACCAGTATCCACATTAGAAGCACGGTGATTAAGACGATCATGAAGTTGAGGAACAGCTCCTGCGCCGAGCGGTCCATGGTGAGTGAAGAGGTTAGGCAAGAAGCTTCTTTCTTAACACGTAAAAGATCTAGAAGAAAGGAGAGGTGGAGATTTTCTGAGGTGACATTTAAAAATAAGCATGTAGTGTGTGTGTGTGTTTGTGCGTGTGCATGTATGTGTGTGTGTGTGTGTGTGTGTGTGTTGGTGTGTGTGTGTGTGAATGAGTGTTTGCCGTCTTGGAAAAAAAGGTTAAAGGGCTCAGCAGCTCTCAGATATGCAGCCAGCATCTCAAAAGAGCCACGATGTCCCATGTTTATGATAAAACATGGAAACACAAATGATGATGGGAAACATTTTTTGCTATATTTTATTCAACAAGGAAAGAGTTCAAGTGTTATTTACAAGGGTCTGCTTGTCAAGAGCACAAGAAAGCAGCAACCGATCACAGGACCTGCATAAAACCTTTGCACGTCATTATCATAAAATACATTTAAAAATAGAAACAAAAACGAGACATGAAACATTTTAAGCGTACTCAGAGGATTTTCTCTAAATATAGTTGATTTGGAACTGATTCCACAAGAAAAGAATACTTGAACGCTTCTCCTCTGCGCATTTCTCACTATCACCAGAAAAATGTATGATAGTTCTTCCACTTTTTGGTGGACCTGACATTTCAAATATGGCAAAATTAGATTTTATAGTTGAGAGTGTAGCAACAAAGAAGACAATTCCAGGCAAGCTAGAATGATCAGTCAGAGGTTTTAAGATGTAATGAATTTACACCTCTCAAAACCATTAAAGTGATGAGACATACATAGAAGTGTTACACAACAGGCAGTTGTGTAAAACTTATAAATATGTTTTGTCTCAAAAGACTTCAATAGAAAAGGAAAAAACAAGGTTTCAGAATCATCTATCAAGATTTGAGAGTATTTGTATTCAGAGACTCCCTCAAGCGAAACATACTGGGTCATGGAAGATGGGTGATTTAGACACTTGAGATTTCAGTTGGAGAACATAAAATTTTGCTTTTTGTAAATTTAGGTTTAGTTAAATTTTTATGAAGATCACGAAACAGGTTCTAAGATGCAGATGCCAATGCAACAGAATATTTTCAACCTTAAAATGTAAATCAGTGTTTGTCAACACTCCATCCAAATCGTTGCAATAAACGATTAATGAGTGGTCCAAGAACTGATCTTTGGGGACACCTTTTGCCAAATGAAACGACTGAGCAGAAGCCCTTGTTTTTCACTTACTGAGTTCTGTTGGAGAGATGATTTGCCAAATAAACAATTTTCCAAAGTAAATTACTAATAGTTCTCTCCAGTAGCTTTGACGAAATCAGGATACATCTCTGCTCAAGCTCCTGCAGAAATCTACATCACCCACAGGTTTTACTGTGCTGCTAATAAACTGGATGGAATTATTAAATTGATGAACTATTACCTGGTATATTTGTTGAAACTGTTCAAATATTCTGCTTCTTTTTGTGTCCTTTCTGACCGCTGACAGTTTCTTGTCCTCTGCTTGTTGGAAGCCTCTCCCTCCTGTTGCTGTAGCTCTGCGGTTTCTGCTGCTCACTCTTGTCCAGTTTTCTGCTTCAGACGAAGACAGGTTCTGCTCCTAAAGTAGCCCACCCTCAGTGGACCGCCCATGGCTCAAATACACACAGACTGATGTCACACACCAACTAAAAGACCAATAGAGGCCGTAATTTTCCACAGTATCATCCACTGGAGCATTTTCCTTCCACACACAACAGAGGAGGGTTATTTTTACAACGTTGTTGTAGATACTTGGCGGGTTGCAGTTGTTCAAAACACAATCCTTGTAACATCACATGAATATCGGAAACTGTAACAATATCCAGGTCCGACCTATACTCTGAGGAGAGGAGAATAACAACATAATGACTCCAAAATAAACATACGATGCCTTGCAAATACATCAATACTCAACAAAACAGTTTTGTATTCTGTAAATTTACATCCACGATTGGAACATTGTATCTTTTGGGTAATTTAAACAGTACACTGCCAAAAGGTTGTACATAAATAAATAATTAGTGGTTTACAACATTTTTTACAACGTATATACGGAAAATTGCATCGTCCACTTGACAGGGGATGGGGTTAGGGGGTTGGGTGAAAGTAGGCGTACATACTTTGCAGCATGAGGCAAAGATTCTTTGCAGTTAAAAATTCAAGAGTGACTTGCAGTTAACCTCTTTCCTCTCCGTTTCAACCACTTTCCTTCTGGAGTCACAAATGTCTAAAATAAATACAGCCAATCAATGTTGCATTTTATTTATGGTTGTTAGAGTTTTCCTCTTTTGTGTAAAAAGAAAAGAAGAAATACCCTCACTCTAACACAGCTAAATAAAACTATTTGTTGATTAGCCGTAACAAGGATGTAAATCCTTAAAATCATAGCTTTTAAGTTCATCCTAAATTTTCTTTTAGCCTTCCTCATATTATCCTCCGTTCATTTTTGAAACAGCTGAATGGGTCAGTGAAATATTAAAAGTGACTTTGTTTTAGAAACCTAACCAATTGAAAGGAAAGATCTGAACCAGCAACCTATTGCAAAACTGAGAAAAAAACAGCTGGATCAATATCGCCTCGACAACCAAAAACAAAAACAAAAAACAACACAGGCAGATGATTCATATACCTTTAGGCTCGCTGTATGCAAATTTTATTTTTATGTGATTTCACTCAGTTAAAATTTCATTTGAATTCTTCAGTAGAAGAAGTTGCTTTGTTTTTTTAAATTGCCTCCTCTGTTGTACTTGAGCTAAGAAAAAGGTTTTGACGTTTAACAGCAAACCTCTCAGCTCATCTCACACTCGACAGCTGCTAACCACCCTGTTATCTCTGAACGAGTGTTAACACTCGACCTGCACCACTTTCTGCTCACAGAAGGGGCACACCAGGACAAGGCGCAGGCTCAGCTGCCTTGATCTTCTCCATCAAGAATAACAAGGTCATTCCCAGAGGATTTAACAGATGAAAATAAATGTAACTTTATCCCGCTGCTGTTCTGCCAGTCCCACACCGATAACTGCAGTAAGGGACCCAGGGATTCCCATTGTCATACATATCCGGTGCTAAGGTGATTGGATAAAGTGGAGTGGGCCCCCACTTTGACAGCTGTGAGCATATTTAAGACAGACGTGAGCTGGCAGAGTTACTGGCTAAATCAGTGGAGAGACAGAGTGTCAACAAAGCCTCAGAGACACCATTCCATGCATTGTAGGCTACAAAGTGGGTGTGGTTATGGATGTTTCCTACATTATATGACTGTCTGTTAAGCAGCAACAAATCTGGGGAAATTACATAACCGATCTATTCATCAATCAAGCAAAAAAGGGAAGCAATAAAGCAAATTTTTCTCAACATCAATGGGAAATAACTTTTCTCGGTTGCATTTTTTTCAATGGCAGCCTGTCACATATTTCAATGGCATAAATCACAAATGGCAGATTCTAACAGGCTCTGACCTCAATGCAGCATTAGATAAGTACAATAGCCCAGACAGTCCAAGATCATCCAGATCTTTGAGGAATCTCATCCACTCGGCCTGATAGTCCCAAAAACACAAATTACCTCTTTCCTTGTGATAGACAAGTATTCATCCAAATTCCTCACCCCCTTTTCCAGTCTAGAAGACAAGATTACTCTGAGGTACATCCTCAGCTTAATTTAGCGTACCTCTTTCAAAAATGTTAACAACACTGGCAAAGGCATTGCTCCCCCCACCTTCCTATGTTTTTAAATAGACTCTAGTGCAAACACAACCCACACAGAGCAGAAAGTCCAATAAAATAACTTTATTAATAAATATTGCTTTAAGGATCTAGCATGGAAGGAGGATGAAGATGAGCTTTGAGAAGCAGCACCACTGCAAGAAGGGGAAGTGTTTGCACAGGTGAGTATTAGAAGAGTTTGAGTCTTACCTTAAGATCAGGAAATTATTTGTGTCAATAGGCAATTTTTTTCCAGAAAAAACTGAAATAAAATGTGGGGTCCCCCAGGGCTCCATCCTAGGACCCCTTCTATTTGATATATACATGATCTACATCCTTTATTACAGGTGTAAAAGAAAAAAAATATATAGACTCAGATCTCTTAAAAAATGTGCAACACACTCTGATCACACAGTTAGGTTCACTGGTTTAAACTGGTCTGGTCTTTCCTGGTTGTGCTCCAAATAACAAACAGGAAGTAGGCAAGATCAGGTTAAAATGATGATTTGATAAAAAAGGAGACAAACTCACAAAGTCTTTACAAATAACAGAAGCAGACAGGAGTCAGAACATCATTGATTGGAACTAACAGTATGTGGCTGATTAAAAGAGAAGACAGCTTTGGGGGTGAGGCAAGAGAAAGTATAAACTGAAGAGATTTTAGTGGATGATTGTACTAACGGAATAATTTAGAGTACGTAAGCAATGTCTGAAAAATAAAGACTAAACATCAACACAACTGAAAGAGTGGAATAAGAATAAGTGAACAGAACAAAGCTTATGGCTAAAAATTTAGAAAGAACTGAAGCCAAACTGGAACAGCAAAAAATGTATGTATGTATGTAACCAAAGTCTCACAAGTCACGACATCCTCACATAGACAAACCTGCTCATACTTCTTTTCTCTACTAACTTATTTAAACACTTCTGTTTATACTTCTGTTTCTCAAATCTTTATATTGATGTCTTCCTAGAGTCAGTCATTGAAGAGTGGCAGATCATGCTCAATATTTTAAAAGGGAGCATCAGGTTTCTTTGTCTGTCAATCTTTGTTAGAATACAAGGATTCCTGTTTGGCTGCTGACCTTGAATTCCAGAAGGTGATGACATACACACATCAGCTTACACAGGGGATTTCACTCCACTTCTCCCCATTACACAGCTTTTACAGAGTTCGGCGGAGATTTCACCTCTTGTCCTGTAGTTGAAGCTTGCCATGACCTTTGCAAAGCCACTGCTGGAATTAGTTTGCTTTGATGTGAGCACAGGGGAGAGGACTGCACTAGAAAAGAGACCAAAAAAAAGACAGTCATAGATTTGCACTAGAAAAGAGACAAAAAAAGACAGTCATAGATTTTTTTTCAAACTTTATATTTCATCTTTGCAAAGAAAAATGCATGCATTTAAATGTGGTGAACTGGAGGTTACTGATTGTGCACCTGGTTAATTCTTGTAGTGATTCCTGAAGCAATGTTCCCCAAATGGAGACAAACAAAAGATTTTATTACCCTGAATAAGAAAAGTATTGTTTTCATGTTAGAAAAGGAATTAGGATGATCTCCGCTCATACCAGCTGTTGCTTTGAAGACTAAACAGAGGGCTCTCACTGCTCGCCATGAGATCGTTCTGGACAGGCTTAGACAACTAACTCGCAATCTATAAATGTATTCGGACTCAAAGATGGACAAATATCCACAAGTGGAAAATGTATGTAGGAATTCTTTTTCATGTTCAAAGTTAACCCCTAGTCACGACTCTTGCAGAGGAGCTTTGGATCTAAACTGATCTGTCACACTTGTGAATGCTTACATTTCATCGAGACAGATGTTATAATATAACAGATTTTATGTTTTGTTTAGTGTGATATGTATAATTATTTAGCCTGAGACATTACTAGAAACAAAAAAGCTTCAAGCCTGTCTATTTGTGAAGATTAAAGATTAAAGACTTTGACTATTTTTACATTCCTAAACCTTCAAACTGGTAGTTTCACTGCAAACATAGTAGCACAGTGGTTAGCACTGTTGTTTCATATCAGAAAGTTCTGAGTTTAAATCTCAGTTTGGGCATTTCAGTGTGGAGTTTGTACCCTCCCGCCTGCCCTGGTGAGTACACTGCCTTCTGCCCATAAACACTACAGATCATGAATAGTGTTATATTATACTAAAAGTTGTCCAACTAAAAGAAACTCTATCCTATTCTGACGCCCCCATCATTACTGCGGATATATTCCACTTCCTGGGTACCACCCTCACCCAGAAACTCAAGTGAGAGCCCTGCATCAGATTTTTTCTTTTCTTTCTTTCTTTCTTTCTTTCTTTCTTTCTTGTTTTGCACAGCACACAACTGTACTTTGTGTATTAATAAAAAAAACTTAGTTTGCACTGTATACTATTGATTTGAATTACTCCCTACCCCTCTACACTTTTCTAAAACACGGATCTTTAACCGTATTTATCTTTCTTTAGTCTATTTATTTCCCCACACATCTGATTTTGCTATAAATCACAAGTAACTTATTGTAATTTGTACTTTTGTTCTGAAAGATTTATATGCGTTCTTGTGTATTCCTTGCTTTTAATTGTTAAATAACTATTTTCTTTGATCAGTAAATTGTATTAAAGTAAATGTTTTGCTCTGTTTCGGTAACGTTCATCTCTGCTCTCACATCACCGAAGGAACGATAGTTTGCTGCTGCTTGCTGCACCCGGACAGATTAGACAGACGGATCATGGACTGTGAAGTGGTAAATAACGTGAATTCCGCCGACAGAAGGAGAAAAGAAGACAAGAAAGTGCTGAGAAAACAACTCAAAGCAAGTCACACTTTACTGAAGCATGAAGGCATCAGTACAGCACCGCATCCTACTAAGGTGAACAAATCTGACAAACAAAAGGGAATTCATTACTTTAACAGGAAGGACAGTTAGCACACTTTCCCAACTATCAGAATTTATTAATGTAATAAAAAATAAAAAAAAGGATCCATTTGATACCGACTTCGAGCATGGACATCATGTATAAAAGAGGGATGTACCATTTCAATTTTCTAGATATATTTCGCCTTTGGATCGGCTCCGAATCATTACAAACCCGAACAGAACCTTTAAACACGGCACAGTCTTCTAAAATGCTGCTTACAATCTTCTGATCACTATACCTATTCTATTGAAAATAAGCAAATAATTTTTGCTTCATTTTTTTCATAAAACAAGAAAGGTTCAACAAACACGTGTATTTCTTGAATAAGGTAATATAATTGGCTCACTTTTAAGCTCTAATATAACCGTGGTAACTAAAGTTCAGATGTGTTTTACCTTCCATGATAATTTCCAGTAAGATAATAACTATTGTTGGCTCAGGCAGAAATTTTTTTTCTACATCGGAAGCTCTGACAGAGCACAAACAACAAAATACAGATACTATCAGTGTAAACAGCAAAAGGAAGCAATTAATAATAATTGTACAATGCATTTTATAATTTCTATGCAATTTCTGTTATGGTAGTTTCACTTTTCAAGTAAAATCCTTGTATGTAAGCCTAATCAACTCGGTGCAAACTTGTACAACTGGTTGCTCAGTTTGGAAATCTTCGGCTGACCTGACCACTCCAGACTGACCGATTCTCTGCTCCGATTGTGCCTGCAGATTTTGGTGGTGGCTAACGGAGGCCTGGGAAACGGCGTCAGTCGTGAGGATCTCTCCGCCATACTGAAAAAGTTTGGAGATGTGGAAAGTCTGCTCATGCCTCCTCAGAAGCCCTACGCGGTTGTCACATACAGGTACCGCCGCAGCAAGAGAAGTCGTTTAAAAGCTTAGAATTCAGTTTATCCTTTTGAATTAAACGTAGTAATTATTTATGTGTTATTATTATCAGATCAAAGCACAAAGCATGCATACAAGGCTCCTACATATTTTTTAATATAACAAATTGGTTCCCAGGCTAAAATCATCCAGAGTTCTGGGTCCTTTTGTTGTTTTTTTAACATATAGTTGCTTACTATAAATTATTGGTGACTATTTATACTGTGCTCTTCTTTTAATGTGGAGCACATATCAATCTTCAGGGGTCAATAAGAGGGATGGCTGGACAATACATTAAGCAATAGATGAATGGATGCATTTATTTTTAGGAGAACGTGGTAGAATTTAAGTATTTGCAAGACAAATCTTTTCCTATCTTTTTCTAGACCGTGTAAATATTTGAATCAGCTTCTGGATGTTTTCTAGAATTTGTTGAAACACAAACAACTAAACTAGAGAAAAACGAGCATCAAAATCCTAAATACTGAGATTGTTCAACACATTCAAACAAAAAGCATCTCTTTGGTCAACTTGTTTTATAAATCATACATTTGTTATTTTGTTGTAGCCTACAACTCTGAACTCTTTCTTGAAATTTGTATTAAAATTCAGATTTCTTTTTCCCCCCTGCCACAAGCGGTTGATTAGTAATACTCATTACTGCCTGATTTAAGTGAATGGACTCTTTGACCCAAATGTTTTGTTGGTTTCCCTGATTTTATTGTGTTCGACTCCTCCAGATCTGAAGACGGTGCTCGGAAAGCTCACGCCCAGCTTAACGGGCAGAAGCTGCACTCTGCGGAGAACAGCGTTACCCTCTATCTCAATTATGTTGACTCAGGTACATGCATTAGGATAATTTTACACAAAAACAATGGTGCCTCTTTCCACTTCACTTTCAAAGGACACACAATATTACCCTGATATGCCTGATATACCCTTTTGAAACCGGCTATTGATACATATAACACTGACATACAGAACTGTGCAGAAGTCTTGCTTCTGAGAATGCAGCTGTACATTTTTTGTATTGCTCCTAATACCCACAACACCCAGAAGAGTTACCATCTGAAAATGTTGGTTTTCAGTAGACAATAATATGAAGGATGATCCGTTTGTCAGGTATTTATTGAGTTATTTTTTTATATATATTATTGCTGCCATTTCTTTCTTTTCACCATTGCTTGACAAATTTCCTAATTTCTAAGTGCACACTTAATATGAAAACATCCAAAGTCCAAACAAAAACTTTAAAGGACTCTCATTAGGTTGACTTCTTGGAAGCAACGTGCAAAGACATAAAGTGCCTCTGAAAATGTTCTGTAGGTTCACTGCATGCGTTGCTACTCTTTGTTGGCAGTAAAACATAAAGAAGAAGCGTTGGTCCCTTTTCCTGAAGGATTAGCCCTGGTGGAGGATTTTGTGTCTGCAGAGGAAGAGGCTCTGCTCCTCGCTGCTGTGGACTGGTCAACTTCTAATGAAGGTATCACTTGTTAGAACTCACACCAAGCTCAATGAAAGCAATAGAAAAAAACAGCACACATATTTCATTTTATTTAGTTAATAAGCTATCTGTACGTCTTGTAAAGTTTGTTAAATCCTGGCAAATTTATTTTCTAAATTACAATAAGAGATTTTCTTTTTTTTGTTTTTAGCCCAGAAAGCTTTAAAGCACAGGAAAGTGAAGCATTATGGCTTTGAATTTCGCTACGACAACAACAACGTGGACAAGGACAAACCATTACCTGCAGGTAATCATTTTAATCCATACAATGCTTAATGCAATCAGCATTTTCCTTATTATCACACATCCGAACATTTTGTTTCATGTTCTAATATTACTTGATTATGATGTTTTATATGGTTTCAGCCTGCTTCTTCATTTTTGCATTATGTCTTCCATATTTTAAGAAGTTGATAAGACATATTGTTTTTTTGTTGTTGTTGGTTTTCATAACTGATTCTTATTCTGAGCAGAAATCTGTGAGGGACTTATTGTGAACTGTTTGTCTGTTCAGGTCTTCCTGAGGAGTGTCTGCCTGTTTTGCAGCGATGTTTGCAGGATGGGCACATTAGCGTCCTGCCCGACCAGCTGACTGTTAACCAGTATGAGGCCGGACAGGGTGTGTTCAGTTTACAGTTTCTGTAAAAACATTTTTTACACAGTTACCTCACAGATTCTGAATTTATCAATGGCAACAACTTGGGTTGCAGCAGCAGTTTATAAGACTAGATAAGGTATTTATTTAAGTATTATATATCATCTTTCATAAATGCTACAGAAGAAATTTCATTTGATTCACAGTATGCCTCGTTCTCTTAAACAAGCAACAAAAATGAACACTAAATAGAATTTCCTCTGCTTGTACGCTCGTTTGCGTAGAGTAGATTGTCTGATTTTAAATTCTTTTGTGATCTCTTTAAAACCCTTACAGGATTTATAAGCTGCTTAAAGTACTCATTTTGAAGACCTCGCACATCTCTTTTGGTCTCTTCATGTTGCTTACTCTCACCTCAAAAGTCAAGGGCACCAAATGAAATATTTGAAATCCAAACGGTTCAAACCTCCTTCAAAATCCGGGTTAATTATGATCTAACATGGTGTGTAATTCTAATATCGGTGTCGCTTGCATTTTTTAATCACCATTTATAAAAAGGAAATCTTTAAAGCTCTTCTGTTCGTTGTTTTTATATTTTAAATCATCAGTGTATCCGTTTATGCAAATGCAGTAGAGAAACACTCAGGCTGTTGTAGGGTGTCCTAGTTTTTTTTCTTCCACATAACAATTTATATAACTTGTTTTTTATTCAATAAAATGAGCGCAGAAAGAATTGATTTATGTTTACCATTAGGTGGCATCATATGCTCTTTTATCACGCCAGTAGTGTTTGTCGTCTTTGGGTCCCCAGCTTTTTGTCAGTACATTACTCCAAGGTTTAAATGTAACGTTCTGTTAGGCTGAAAACATTAAACAGCTTAAGAAATGTTAAAAAGACATAACTTTTCATGCATCAGTGTTTTTCTTCCGTCTGTTCGTTTGGGTTAACTTCACTTTTCATGTCCGTGTCCTTTGCAGGTATCCCCCCTCATGTGGACACTCACTCGGCCTTTGAGGACACCATCCTGTCGCTAAGTCTGGGGGCGAAGGTAATCGTCTTGGTGTTGAAACACGCTTTTGCCCTCTAATCCAACTTTTCAGTTTGTTTTTTTAGTGTATGTGAGAATCTATAAAATCCTTTCCTTTATCTTTCAACTTGTGTAGATCTGATGTTATTAGCTGCTAGGTTTAATGATATGAACGAAACAGTTTCTTGTCAACCTGTGATTCGTTTTCCTCAGACTGATGTTAATGCTAGGATCTTGTCCTTGTGAATCACTTCATTAGCTTCATCCTTTTCCCTCCCTCTGACACACTATCATTATTCTATGTGACCTTCTAGCAACGAGGTTCATGATTTGCTTTCTGACAACTTTAATTGTTACAAAAATTATGCATATTTTTAGAAGGATAGTCTCTGATTGTGGCACATTTCCTCCCACCTGACCCTACTTTAGACCAGATGTCGGTACCACTCAAGGTGACGAAACTTGCTTGTGATTTTTGAAAAGATGTATGTCTGTAGATTATGTTTTGGTATGATAATCCTTGTTTGAGTGGTAGTGGCTATAATCGTCTAGCAGTTGGTCTCGTCTGTTTAAATGTGACGATCATAAAGCCAGACTTCATGCTGATGTCTGTGCCTGCAGCGCAGCGCTAGTCTCTGCTCTGTTAGGGAGGAATCGGACCATTCCATATCGTTAGCATATTACAGTCTGAACAGAGAAGGAAAGTTTTGGTCCCAAAGACGTATTGCTATTATTATTAATGTAATGAACATTGTTCTGACAAGGTTTTTATACCTTATAAGCATTTCCACATGGTTGTCATGTTATGGCCACAAATACTAACAGATATGTATTTTTAAAGATTTTTATGTGATGGATCACTATAAAGTAGTGAAAAGTTGTGAAGTGGAAGTAAAATTAGACAAAATGGAATAACTGTTGTTCTAGATTACACTTCTATTACTGAAAGAATGGAATTAGACTTTTATTTGTCAGGTTTCGCGGCCTCGCTGTTTAGACGATTTTTTTTCTATGACAATTTTACATGCTTTCTTTACAGTGTACTATCGCGCATTGTGTTCTGCACCCTTATTGATTGGAGGCAATAGTCAATCTCCTCCGTGTCGTGTCTCCCCAGCTTGCCAAATTTAGCATGTCTGATTATAAAAATCTCACCTAGAAGAAAAAAACAGCAAAAACAAGTTTCCATAACTATGTTCCTCACCCCAGAAAAAGACACTTGTTTCGAGGACTTCAGGGGGAAAAGATGCATCCGAGCGGGCACAGACGAAGAAACAGCGGCATATTCATGCTTTTTATGTTTTAAAAACTAAAAAGGTTTGAACTTTGAGATAATTTAAACTAGTGAGACATGTGACAAAATGTTAATATATGCCTGAGAAAAGTGTATATAGTGTGTGGTGAGGGGTTTTACAGCCATGCATATATATATATATATATATATATATATATATATATATATGTGTAGTAGACAATAAAGATGACTACTTCGCTGATTTCGCCTGTTATTTTTAGAACATAACCCCCGCAATAAACTAGGTACAATTGTGGGGGTGTGGGGATGGTGTGATGTGAAGTGTTCAGCCCCAACTAAAGTTTTCCATATATCAATCCCAAACAGGTACGTGTTTGTCTTCTGTGACCAGAGCCCCTTTTGCTGCATGCTTGCTGTACCCAGAAAATGTTGCAAAAACACTATACAGCTTTTTTAATTCTAAAGAATTTTACATACTATTTATCATTTACTTTTCACTATCATTTATTATTCACTGCTACATGTTAATCAGTCACATAAAATCCCTAAAAAATACTTTTATGTGTGAAAACTGTCCCAGGGTATGTGAAACTGAAATGTTTCTGTCTTGCTGCACGAGAATCAAGTCTCTTGTTCTAACTTCAATGTCAAACTGTGTGGTGTTTCCCTAAATAAGAGAAGCTAATTTCTGACAACACTTCAGAGGAAATATTTGGGGGATTTAAGGCTAAAAGTCGAGTTATGCTTGTGTTCTACTAAAAAAGAAGAGAAAATGCATTATTTTATTCTTCACAAGGGTATTGCGAGAGAGACGAACAAGGATGAGTGTTGGTGTTGTAGAAAACCAAAATCTCCTTGCATCTCCATCGATTTGGTTACATTCCACCGCTCTTACTGATTAGTTAATTTTCTTTTAGATGGGAACAGTGTAGATGTTTCCTGGCTCTCTGGGGGAAAGAAGGAATGAGTTCAGCTGTGGTCTGAGGGGAAGATCTGATCTGATCGTTTGCTGGAGCTTCTCATGCTCCTTCACAGGAAAAAAACGCAAACTCATGTCCTTCATTCTCCCTTTGGCCCACCCACACACACACGCGCACACACCAACACACACACACACACGTGTACAAACACACCACCACTTCACAGAATCCAATTTTGCTGCTGTCAGAAGTTGGAGAGATGCAGGTTGAAGTTGTGTGAATGTAATTTCCCTGCAGAGCGCAAGCGGTTACGTGCTGTACAGAGACATTAGGATCAATGGCAGGCGCCACGATGGAAGGGACTCTGCTAGTTACAGACACAAAGCAAAATTTTTTGTTGACGTTCTGACATTTCAGCAGATTTACATAGCGTTTGGATAAACATGATCTGACGGATTTTATTTGAACATTCATGTAACATATCTGGGTTGCATTTTCCCAAAACAAGGTAGTTTTCTTCGTAACATTTCAAAATAATATAAATTTTGGTCCCCCTGCACCAAGGTTTCAGTAAAATTATTCAAATTTGCTTCAGTTGTACAGTTTTTATGTTAATGTTTGGTTAAAAGACAAACATGATTATAAAACGTAATTAAATGACCTCCAAAGTTCATGTAATTCCCATCAACTCCTGTAATTACTATGGCAAGTATTCTGCTTGATAATATTTTATCAAAGCCAACTTCCCATGGAACGATCCTGGAAAATATCCCCCATTTACAGCCCCAATACGGAGTTACAGACACTTGTGGTGCCCCTATAGATTCAGCTCCATTTATCTGGACCTTTCAGCTTCCTTGGGGAGAATTACTTAAGTGCTCTAGCTGATTGTTAACACTCAGAAAGAGGAGCAATTTGACTCTCATTGTGGACCAGGGGCCGTATTCACAAAGACTCTTATCTTAGCGCTAGGTGTTACTCCTAACTCGCGTTAAAAGGTCTTACGTAGGAATTGTCGTCTAAAACCTATTCACAAACGCACTAAGAGCTACTTTTACATAGGACAAATCCCTAAAAGTAAGTTAAGAGTGACGTCCCGTTGCTATGGAAATGGTCATTTCCTATGCATGAGTAAATAAACGGACAGCAGTGTGATTGGTTGTTGAATGACACATGTGAAACCAGGAAATGGAAAATTGGTCGATGTCAATGTCGATAAAAGCATAATTATGAAGAGCGCAAATAGCAGAAATAATGCACAATGACATCTTTGTGTCGGCCACGAGACTGACACTTCATACAACTTACACACAATAGCCTACTTACAGAGAGGGTGAAGTTTAAAAACGAAAAAACGTGAAATGCATCATATTACCCTGCCTAACGCCTGCTGATAGCTGGGATAAGCTCCAGCCCCCCCCCTCCACGCGACCTTGAATTGGATGAAAGCGGTATAGATAATGGATGGATGGATGGATGGATGAATCATTTTAAGGGAGTGATTGCAAATAGGCTGTAAACAATTAGGCTGTCTAATGAGCACATCAGACACATCTTAAATAGAACCCCCCCCCCCCACCACCACACACACACACACTACCGTGAAAAGCACCTCGTGAACTGAAAGTAAGTGGCGAGAAAAGGACAAGGAAACCTAACTGGTCGCAGGACCACTAATTACTACTGGAGAGGAGGACTGTCCTCAAAGGGCGATTCGGAGCCGGGATTACGAATAAGAAAAAAAGGGAGGCATGGGTGGAAATTAGCAGAAACATAAATGCATCTTATCCAGCGGTGTCTTGAACGTCAGAAGACTGTGAGAAGAGGTGCTATTCTCTACAGTCCCAGTGTCGGCTCGAGATCGCCGCTTATAAAAAGGATGCTGCTGCAACAGTTAGTCAACGTCCGTCATGAAGACATCCCTACATAATGTTGCATAAATTGGAAGACGTGCACGTTTTCTTAATTGTGCACCCCCAGCATACCTGCAATCGCCATGAAATTGGCTTTAATTTGATGCAGTTGCTGGATGTCTAATGGGAAACAGATGACTTGTTGATTAATGTGTGGTCGACAGAGCGCTTTAAAAGTTTGGTGGATTGATCGGCTGATAGATGGTTGTGATATACCCAAGTCGTCCGCATTGCAAAGTTGCGTTTTCCCTGTGGCTAAATATCTTATTTTCGCTAAACATTTAATTTCTGGACTGATCGGATTGTTACGTTTAGTTGGAGACGTGACTGCATCCCGCACCACATCTGCAATAAACGATTTAGTCGGTATCGTTTGGTTAATTCTGAATCATCCAGAGTGTCCAACACATTGCGTCTGGCTGCAGCCATTTTGGGAGTTTTTGTGAATAGGTCTTAGGGAGTTAGGAGTCCTCTTGACTTCTTTTAAGGACTCCCAGACTTAGGAGCTACTTTTAGGCCTAAAAGTGGTTGTGAATTACTTTTATCTTAAGAAACTAGGAGTCCTAAATTTAAGAGTGACACGCCCTAATTTTTTAGGAGTTACTCCTAAATTCGGCAGTTAGGACCTACTTTAAGCCCTAAGATTCTTTGTGAATACGGCCCCAGATCCTTACAATTTAATACTCAGTAATTGACATTGTCCAGTCCCTTAGAGTTTTGTGGACTGGGAAAACCACCTACGACTGTGTGCCTGGAGCTATTTTGTGGTTGGTGATAGAGAAATGCAGAATGCTTCGACCTATCTATAACCTGTATAACAAAAGCAAGAGCTGTGTCACACTCTAAAAGCCAAGGAATCAAAATCTGTTTTTAAAAGTGATTTTAAAAGGATTATATATATGAAGCAGTTCTGACATAAATCGGAAGACTGTTCCACGGTTTAGTGGCATATACTACACGGGTCCAATCATCTGAAAATGTCTGGTTTGGAACGTCAGGGTATAATTTTTTTGCTTATTGTAGACTATGTGGCCCTGTTCTTCAGTTCATGACCTTTAGGATTCACTGGAGAATTTTGCTGCAAGTGTAAAAAAATGCCTGGATGAGGGTTAGCTTCTCTAAATCCAAGGCCCTGTTCTCATTCCAGAGAACAGGGTTGATAACTGGCTGGGTTCGGGGGATGTCTCTATTGGAATAGACCTAGAACTACTTGAAGGAAATATTTATAACTATTGGCCTGAGAACATCTTGGGAGAGTGGTGCTGAGAAGAGTCCATTCCCCTCTCGGAAATGTTACTTGGGGAAGATTGTGGACGACATGCAATCCTTTGTGGGGTATTAAAGAAAACAGACACTTTATTTATTAAATCAAAGATTCTTTTTTAAAAAGCACTTGTCACATCATTGGTAGCACAAAGCGCTATACAAGATAAAACTAATACATAACGTCATCGCAAAATGGAAGCCTAATAAATTGAAAACACACACACCCTCAACATACCCCTTCCCTCAGTTAATACAAATACGATCCCAACCGTTTGTTTTTGTCACAAAATTTTAAACAACGATAAAAAAATAAACGCTTAATCTGTCTCAAAACTGCTGTGAGGAAGCAGCAAGTAATCCTTTATGCAAGTATTTCAGTTTTTGAATCACTGGGGGAAAAAAAGTCTGGTTGACTGACAGCTGAATGAGATGTTTCTGTCGCAGGACATTAACAAACTGCTTTAAGTCAAGTTATTTTACAGTGCTGCAGATTTAAATTTGTTAACCTTGCCGTGCTTAATATTAATGATACATTATATACTATTGCAATACTAGTAGTCTGTGCAATGGATACATGAGTTGTGTCCCTCCGTAGTCTGTCTTTTTAGTGCCATTGTGTTTTATATACGTATATATACTATGCTTGTTCATGCTTGGGCACATCCTCTTATAGGCAGTGATGGAGTTCCGTCACCCGGATGGCCGAGTCATTCCCGTGGTGTTGCCCGAAAGGAGCCTGCTGGTCATGAAAGGGGAGAGCAGATACCTGTGGACACATGGGTGAGCTTTCTCATGGGTTTTTTCAGTGTGAAGGCTTTTTCTTCCAACGATTGAATCTCTTGCACCTGATCCCACCGAATGTCTCCTGGTCTTTCAGTTTCTTGGTGATCTCCTTGTGATAAGCCTGTCTTCTACCCTCTGCTAGGATTACCCCACGGAAGTTTGACCTGGTGCCTGCTTGTGATTCGCAGCCTGCTGTTGTTTCAGAGCCCGACGTTGGTTCCCACAGCGGTCTCACTTTGAGCAAGAGGGGCACCCGCACCTCCTTTACTTTCCGCAAAATCAGACACAAGCCCTGCTGCTGTGGTGAGAGTGTTGAATGCACTGAAATGCTGCTGATAAGACAGTGTTGCCAGCTTAGATGTTTAGGGAAAAATTAACCTCAGAGGAAATAAGATGTTGTCTGGAAAAGCTTGGAGTTTAACATAAGGATTTTCAAGGGTTGATTAAGTAATAATAATAATTATTTTTATTTGATGGCGCCTTTCAAGTCACCCAAGGACACGTTACTATTAAAAACGCCAAAATAACAAATTTATATAAAATCACTAATACAATCACAGTGCATGTGCAGATTTGAAAAGGAAAGGTCTTAGGTTGAGTTTTAAAAGTAACTAGGGAGTCCAGTTGATGGAGGGGCTGAGGTAAAGTGTTCTTTGAGCTTTGGGGCAGAGTAACTGAATGCTCTGGCCCCCATAGTGACCATTTGTATTGTGGGGATAAAGTAAGGGAGTAAGTAATAGATAACTGAATTATACAAACACATGTTTGTCTATCATTTTCCATTGTTACAATATTGTTTATTTAATTATGAATTTTAATAGATTAAATGTATAGATGTGAAAATGTGCTGCAATCATGTCTTAAAATATCCTTCGACTGATAACAACTTTCAGAATGAGTAAATGCTCAATTCGAAAAGTTCAACTCCGTTATTATGTAGATTCATTTCAAACATCATCTACTTCAAATGGTTGCAGCTCATTTTATTGTTTCAGGTCTTAACCCTATTTATGTGTGATGCTCAGAGCAGAAAAGGCTCAATGATTCATTGGGATGTGCATTTTTAGACTAAACTGTAACATTCAAAGCTTTTTCAAACTGTGAACATTGGTTACCCGTCAGCTTCAACAGCTTATTGCTTTTCAAAAAGGGAGGCTACATAACTTCTAACTAGGTCACCTTCAATGTTTTTCTTTTCAACTCTCCAACCCTATGAAATTCATTAAATTATGTTAGAAATTCTTCATTTCAGAAGTGCCACTTTTTCTATTTAGATTATTTTTGAATTCTACTTTTTCCATTGCAACGTTATTTATCAAACCAAAAAGTGAAAATACTGAAAATACTAACCCATCAACCTAAAGCAATATGTATCTGCCATGGTTGAAGTAAAATGCTTTCAGACATTTTTACAAAAGAAAATCTTAAAAGTGTGGCATGCCTTTACATTCAGCCCCCTAATCAAACAACATTCCATTGCAACACCAGCTGCAGCGTCTTTTGAGTTATGTGTTAATCAGCTTTGCAAATCTACATGGTGAATTTGTTCTTGTTAACTCTGGTACCCCTAAATAAAATTCAGTGCCACCAATAGTCCTCAGCGGTTATCTTATGGAAAGCTACAGAACCCGAGTTTAGGATTTTGTATACAATTCCAGTGAGTCATTTAAGGGTAGACGCTTGCCAATGCTGATTCCCACTTGAGAGCGTCTCTGAGTAACAATTTTCAGGTTCTTCCACACATTCTTAATTGGATTTAGTTCCGGACTTTGACTGGACCATTTTCAAGAATATGCTTTAATCGAACCCATCTACAGCATTCTTGCATCGGTTTCAAATGACTCTTCCCTGTTCTCCCCTTGCAGCCTTTCCATCTGCCTGTGACAGTCAGGGAGGAACCTCCCCCCAGCCGCCGTCTCAGCCTTCACTTCCCAGTTGCCACGCCGACGCAACCCGTTTGGAGGAGGAGTATGTGCACCGGGTGTATGATGCCATCGCCTCTCACTTCAGCCGCACTCGCCACACTCCATGGCCACGCGTTTGCCACTTCCTGTCTTCGCTGCCACCTGGAGGCGTGCTGGCCGACGTGGGGTGTGGAAACGGGAAGTACCTGGGAGTCAACCCTCAGCTGGTCACGGTGCGTGTCGCCATTAAATGACGCGTGTAGTTCAGGAAACCGTCTGTGACCCCCTCATGAATATCTGTATTGATTTAAAATCAAGTTGTTACTTAAAAACAGAGGTCACGCTATCCGATTTTTGACCGGCAGGGTCAAAACGTCCAGTTGTAATCTATTTTTCTCCTTCATTTTTTAAATATGATAGTATTTTAATACATATTCTATAGTATTTTTTAATTCATTTTAAATAATATTCAATCCAAACAAGCTGACCAGAAAACGACATAAAAAATTAAATTAAACAATTGGACTTAAAAATATGATTACCAGTTGTGGCTTGAACACACAGTCTCACATGTTTCTCCTGCTCCCTATGAAACATATGTCCTGATCCAATCACGTGATTTGAAATCGGGCTTGATCACCTGGTTTCAGACTCGATCAGAATCGGACGTCACCTCCCGATCAGGACTCGGATGGATAAATATATATATATATTCCTGTCAATTGTTTTATTCTATGTGGGTGGAGGCTAGTGCCTATCTCTACTCCCAGGAGTTATTATCCACTCAATAGTATTTATGTTTTATTCACCTTAACCAATATTCAATACAAACAAGCTGAACGGAGAACTACTTAATTAAGTGAAATTAAACGGTTGCACTTAGAATAGAATACACAAATTACAATTCCCGCTCAACATGGAACCGTAATTTGTGTAATCAAATAGTGGGATTGCTGCAGAGGTTGTTGTCATGAGGTTTAGGATTTTTGCCTCAGACAGATGACTTCTCATGGGGTTTAGATGTTCAGGATGCTGTATCCACGCTACGCTGCTACACTGGAGACTGGAATTATGCTGCTATAGCCAAAGATTTAAAACCAACCAGAAGTCTAAAAGGAGGAAAGCAGCAGCAGGCACCCATTTTTTTTTTTTTTTTTTTTAAATTTAAATTTTTATCTCACGGTTTTTTCCCATTATTTATCACCCAGTGCTCCTACCTAGTTCCAGTTCTGGGCATTGCTCTCCCAATGCTAACTGTGGGAGGGCCCTGCACTGAAGCTCAAGCCTCCTTCTTGCCTGAGGAGTGGGCAGGCCCTTCTTTTCACCTGAAGGGGGCAGGGTTTTCGCATCATGTTATTCCAGCCGGATCCTCCCATACCCTTCAGGCACCCCAGTCAGCCAGTAGGAGGCAGTATACAGTAGCTCACTTTAGCTGCAAGGGAACATGGGGAGAGCATGCAAACTCCACACAGAAAGGCCCTTTCACTAACCCCACCCAGGGTGTGGGTGCCGATGATATGGAGGAAAAAAACACCCAAAGCACCCACAGCGTCCCCGGCAGGAATCGAGCCCAGGACCTTCTAGCTGTGAGGTGAGCTGCGCTACCAGCTGCGCCACCGTGCTCCCCCAGCCACCACTTATTGGCACACATCGCAGCATGACTAGGCTGCAGATACGCTCTAAACTCTCAGAAGCTTTTCAACGTTCAGTCATCTCCCGTTTAGCAACATGCCTTGGTCAAAGTGTCTGGGAATGTTTTCCTCAGTTGATGGATGTATGTGGAATCTGCACGTAAATTTTGAAAGTTGCAACAAGTGGTCAAGGTTAATACTTGTATATAAAAATGACCAACAGCCTTCATATTTTCAGTCACCGTTCTAGTAAACCGGGCAAATATGACTCCTGATGAGCGGTGAATAAAAACAGGAACATCCTACTCTTCTTTATTCTTTTTTCTAATGTATTACCTATAGAAGTATCGGATCGGCACTTGGTATCGGCAGAAACTCAAAATCAAATGACTCGGAGTCAGACTCCAGGGCAAAAAATCCTGATTGGGACATACCTAAAGTTTATGGCTGTATGAGACAAAGTTCCAGGGGTGTGATTACTTTTGTTGCAGACCTCAGCTATTTGCTAAAGGGGATCAAATCCTCTTCCCTCAGTATGTTAAGAGGTCATAAGTGGCTTTTGTACCATCCATAGGCATTGACTTGAAAACTAGCTGGTTTCAATCAGAAGCTTTTGGTTTTGTCTTACACCCTACCGCTTTATTTGTATAACACAGCTATACAGCTATACAGCTCTACTTTGTGCTTAAACTGTACAGGCAAAGATAAAACAAGTACAATTCAGTTACATTAACAGCAAAATGTTAAGCGACAGTCAAATGAGCAAACGAATAAAACAAAAATTGAAAACGAAAGAAATGTTCTGGGGTGTCATTTATAAACGTTGCGTACGCACAAAACGGGGCCTGAAACTGGCGTACGCCACTTTCAAAGCAAAAGTTGTGATTTATAAAAAAAAGACTTCACGGGAAAATGTGCGCACCTGTACGCCAACTCTGACCCGTGCGTACGGACATTTTGGAGACGAGGGAATCGACGAGGCAGTTGGTGAGGTGGTGAACTGCAGCCAGACTGCATATTACTCCTCTCACGCATATCATTTCACACCAAACATTAATTATGGATTCATGTTATTATAAACATCCAAACAAGCAATGATATCTATATTGTAGCTTAGCAGTGAGCTATAGCTCTTCTAAAAACATTTTTCAATATTAAAATAGATACATAAAATTTATCTCAAAACCTTAAACTCAGATAAAAGGGCCGGGACTGTGTGCCAATTAATAAATTGAATCATCTGCCGTCCCTGAGCGCAATAATGCCTGCAGTCTTGGATGGGATCATTAAGATGAGCAGGCGATACATCACGTTTCCATATACTGTGGGGGAGCAGGCCGAAATTAAGATGCAATTTGCAGCAATGTCCGGGTTCCCAAACATAATCGGCGCAATTGACTGCACCCATATTACTATAAGGGCCCCGTCCGAGGAAATTCCCCTCCCTCCTGGCGTACCCCCTCCCCAGCATGAGAACCCCGACCCACAGCCGCCTCCTCCTCGACAGGAAGCTTTCACCCAGGGAGCAAGGATCGGCCAGGATGTAAAATTTTTATTGTATCATTTAAGGTAGCAATGTGTCAGCTCGGGTGTACACGTACCCCCTCCAGTAGCAGACCCACTCTGGCGGTGGGAGGCAAGTGTTTTTTTTTTTTCCCTCAACTTTGAGGTCCGACCACTTTTTTTTATTTTTTATTTCGGGTACCGTGCTGTCAGTTGCGCTGACAGTCTGCACTGCAGACGCCACATGCTGCCACTCACAGTTCTTCCTTTTATTTGTGACACCGCTGCTGTGTCCACCAAATAAAATGTCTCTTCTAGCCTCCACTTCACCCACTAGAACTTCAATCAACATCTCCGTAAAGTTTCTCTTCT
Source organism: Apricaphanius iberus (assembly GCA_028564705.1). Taxonomy (NCBI): domain Eukaryota; kingdom Metazoa; phylum Chordata; class Actinopteri; order Cyprinodontiformes; family Aphaniidae; genus Apricaphanius; species Apricaphanius iberus. Next base: position 1,310,025 of record JAPXFQ010002633.1, read on the forward strand.
TGTTTTTCTTTTGTTGTTGCCATATTTCCCCTCTTCTTCATATGCATCAATATTCATGTTCTGCTTTGCATTTACCTTTTTTAGCCAGATTTGGGCGTGTTCAGGGAGGGATATGAGCCAAATTCACGTGCGCAAACTTCCAAGAAGACCGTTAAATAAAGGGAAATTGCTTAGGCCTGTGCGTAGGCATGGTTTTATAAATCAGAAATTGTTTTGGCGTAAGCAAACTTTTTGTTTTGGTCGTACGTACACTTTTAGTAGGGATTCTACGCAATGTTTTATAAATAAGACCCCTGGAGAGTTCAGGGGAGTTCATTCCTCAACTTCAGGGCGCCGACCAAGAATTGCCCCAATGATTTGCAACGTGTTTTGGGGAAACTTAAAAGGATCTGACCAGTCGACCTAAGCATTCACCGAAGTCGGTGGAATTAAAGATCAGACTAGTAGAGGGGAGCAGGACCATTTAGTGATTTTTAAAAACAAAAAGGAGAAAGTTGAATTGAATCCTGTAGGCAGAGAACTTCCTATACATGATGAAGGTACCTGCTGCAAGGGCTGGTCATCTGTGCTAGTTCCATTCTCCAAGCAGGAGTCCAGTCCAAACTTGCATCCAACTTATATATTTGCATTGCTTTGAAGAAGACATCTGGACAGTTTAATGAGGTTTGATTCATGAAGCAGGATTTCTGTACGTCATTTTTTTCTCTCTTTTAGTTTGTGTTTTATAAATAACCCAAAAAATATCTTGTTTAAATGTTCTGTCAGTATTTTTTTAATCAAAGTTCAGAAGTCCACTGTCACGCTTTAGTTCCACAGCAGAAGAGGCCTGAAAAGTGCGTTATATAACTCAGTAAAGGTCTCTGTCTGGTTGCTGAGGCTTGTTATTGATGTAAAACTGAGACAGAAAAGCTGTCTTAAGTTCTGAGCAGGCAGTTATGGGTGCTGCATAAACCAAATTTATTTGCTACACTCCCGTTAGGTTTGCCTCGTCACACATTCTTTGAGCAAAACGCTTACATCCTGGTGTTGTTCATGCTAACTTTTGAGGAAACCCTGCAGTGATGCAGTGCGTCTGACTTTGCTCCTTAAGACGTGAAATGTATGGATGTACGTGCAGGACAGGATGAGATCAATGTTCCCACTCCAGTCCCTGCAGGATGCCGTCCTTCGCATTAGCTCGGTTTCCATGGCAATATCCAAATCTTTCTGTTTACGTATGCAAACGAGGATATTCATGTTTGGGGATTTAGGAGAAGCGTGTAAGCAGCTTATCTTGACTCAGACCGTAGCTGTAATAAATCATCAGCGAGAACATTGTGATTATGCAGGTCGTGCGCCAATTTTTTGGAGTTTGATTCAGCTTCTTCCAATTTCCTCCTCACCCAGCGTTCTATTCTTCTGCTCTTTAATCCTTTCCTCTCTGGCTCTCTGGCCTGCTCCCCTCCTGTCTTTTCTTCTGCAGTTGGACACCATTAACATTTTCAGATTTAATTGAAAAAGAAAAACGGCTGCTCTCATGCATGCGTGTAGTAAATCTTTCCTCGCCTTCTTTCTTTTGGGAGAAGATCAAATGACGCCTGATTAAATTGACTCTGAACATCTCGCAGCCTTTCATTCATTCCATTTCATTCCAGCCATCTTCACTCTTTCTGCTTAATCCCTTTTTTCTTGGTTCTTCCTGATCCTCCTCTCTGATTTCTTTATTATTTACGAGTCGCGCTTAAATCTTTCACTCGGTGTTGATTCGCTCTTCTTGTGTTTGTCTGATCTCAGGTGGGATGTGATCGCAGCGGCGCTTTGGTCCAAATCTGCGCTGAGAGGGGTTTCCACGCGTTCGTATCGGACGCCCTTAACGTCCCGCTTCGCACGGCCTCATGTGACGCCTGTATCTCTATAGCTGTCATTCACCATTTCTCCACCCAGGTACGAGCAGTTCTTTCTAACAGTTATTGTCTGAAAGTAGTAAAAGTAAAGTAAATTAGTGAAACTTAAATATGAAACATATTCTGTCTGCTAGGAGGTAGAGTTGTGTTGAAATAATCGAAAAATCGATTCTGAATCGATCCTTATAGAAATCTAATCAAATCGATCGCAAGTTCAAAAATCAATTTTATTTTTTAGAACAGTTTGCCCTTTTTAAAGCTGAAATGGGAAGGAACAGTCCAGACGGCCATTTGAAGTTTTGTTTTTTATAGGGTTAAGTCAGTTTTCCATGGTGAACTGTTACCCACTGTTAAGTCATTGAATTTCTGGCATATAATTAAGATAAAAGTAAAAAAAGAAGCTTTTAATAGCACTGACCAATATCAATATTGAATTGGATAAGATTGAATCGAATCGATTCCAACTCTTGAGAATCGGAATCGAATCGATTCTTGAAATTTGAATCGATACCCAGCCCTACTAGGAGGTCAACATTTCTGTTATCAAAAGAGATCAACTCCAAACAGTCAGGACTGAATTCTTTTCCGTCCTCCTTATAGATAAATTTAAGGCCATATGTTTCTCTATAAAAGCTTCACAAATATATTTTAAATTTGAATTGTTGCCTGAAAAACACAACTTCCTGTCCTGTCCCTCCCTAACCAGCCCATAAGTGCAGTTTGGAGGTGTGTGCAACAACTGAGTGTGGGAGGGAAAAGGTTGCAGCTTTGGCATGAGGCCAGGGTTTTTAGTTCTCTTTCAGATTCCCTAATTACCATTTCGCACCTTTACAACAATGAACCAAGAAAGTTTCATGGATTTTTATCCAGTTGATCAGACTTCCACTATACTGTGTGTTATAGAAAGCAGACTGCATTCCATAAGACCCTGCAGAGACGATTCATCTTCTGGTTCTGCTTTTGGTGTTGTGAGGGCCACTTAAGTCTTGTTTGAATGCCACATGCAGTCACTACGTACCTAACCCTTATATGTTAAAACACTTCGCAAATTAAAAATGTTTACTTAAGCTTCACCTCTTGCAGCCAAAGTTATTCTGAGGGGAAAAAAACGAAGTGAAAGCATTTCCTGTTGGATTCGTAGTTTTTCTTTCTCCATATCCTCAAATTCATTAACAGTAAACATATGAATATATGCAATAAATGAAATCATCAGAGTACAAATACTTAAACAAGTGACGTTATTGTGGTCTAATTATATTAGAAAATCCATTCTGATAGTTTGGTTTAGTTTTAGTCCTGATGATGACGTTTTTAAAATGAGCTTTTAAAACTTTTAAGGACACATGTAAAAATATCACTCATGTTCATACAGGTACTTGAATGAATTTATCAGTCTAAGACATAAAAGCTACAGGTTCATTATTTAACTTCACCTCAGAATTGTAAGTGTCAGGTAATTTTAAATGCTTTTGAAATCGCACGCAAAAACTTACCTTTACCACAGAGTTTATTTAATTGATTTTTGCCCCCAATTCCTACTTGAAATTCTCATGGTTTTAATATTTCATGCGTTGCAGGAGCGCCGACTGGCAGCAGTGAGGGAGCTGGTGAGACTTCTGAAGCCTGGAGGTCAGGCGCTCATCTATGTTTGGGCTTATGAACAAGAGTACAACAAGCAGAAGTCTAAGTACCTCAAAGACCACAACAAACAACATAATGGAGAGAAAAGTAAAGACATACCAGAGGAGGGCCAGGCACCCCATGAAGAGCCAAGTGTCCTCACCAGCAGCCTCTTAGAAAGCAACCATGCTGGAGTATTAAAAGATGCTAGCAAAATGACTGAAGGCAAGCTTAGTGTTCACACTAACCGCACAGCCTTTAATTCCCAGGACCTTTTGGTTCCCTGGCACCTTAAAGGGAAGAAAACGGGAGGGGAAGGAGAATCATCTTGTAGGATCAGTTCCAGATGGGGATCCAGTCCTGGTTTGGACCCCAGCGTGTCCACTGACACCACAAACGGCCCAGACTCTAAACCCAGTCTTAGCGACGGCTCCTCTCAGATTCCTGGTGGGAGTTCAGTGCCAGTCTTTCATCGCTATTACCACGTCTTCCAGCAGGGGGAGCTGGAGCAGCTCTGCACTCAGGTGACCGGAGTCAGAGTGCAGACCAGCTATCATGACCAGGGAAACTGGTGTGTTGTGTTACACAAAGAGTAATGTTTATTCCGGCACACAGTTTTTAATTGAAAGATTTTGGAAATCAGCCCGCTCAGAAAAATTATCAATCTGAGGATCTAATTTGGATCTTTGCTTAGGTGACAGTTAATTCTTATCTGTTTAATTCGTACAGCCAATAAAAGACAAGTTTTGAAAGAATGTTTTAGGACCTTTAAATATAGTCATTTAATGTGGATATGATGTAAATCTGCATTCATCCAGCAATGTACAATACATAATTAAATAAAATTGTTGTGGATGACGTAAATGGTGGAGGGATTATTACAAAAATGGAATAGAAATATCTGTTATTGTCCCAGAGTGGGGAAACTCAGGTGTACCACCAGCAAGTCAAAGAGAAATAGAAGCTGGTACATTCACACAAAGGTAAAAAAAAAAAAAAAATTTAAACTGAAAAAAAGTACAACATAGGAAAAATTCTATTTTATACCTTTTAAAAATAGCATATATCAATTAAAAGAAACGTGCAAATGAGGAGGGTAATTAAAAAAAATATATATATAGATGTGGATGCATATTAGAGCATAAAAAAACAGACTACCGGTATATAAAAGAAATCAAAAAGGATAAATGACAACAGGGATGTAGACACATGTGGGGAGTAGTGATAGTTATAAAGTTACAGCCGCTGGAAGGAAGGATCCGTGGTTACGCTAGCACCTATGTGTGCTCCAGTTCTGCAACAGTTTCATGCACGGGGTGGCAGGATTGTCCAATGTTGATGCTTTATTAGCCAGAGTTATTCTGTCTCCCAACACCTGCACTGGGTCAAGGGGTCATCCTACGACAGAGCTCCTGATGAACTGGTCTATAAAGTTACTCTCTGCTATTGATAAGCTACTGCTTCAACATACTACACTGTAGAAGAGGGCTGATGCCACCACAGAGTTAAAGAAGCACTCTGGAGGATCTCAGGTTCCTTAGCAGGTACTGTGCCCACAGCTGTTTATTCTGCTTCCATTAAGTCCTGGTTGTGGCTGACTCATCCAGGGACTGGATATGGATCTTTGCAAGGATTTCTTCTGGTTATGATTAGGTCTGCGTGAGCTTAGAGCTTAGATAACACAGCTATAAAGGTTTAAGGATATATGGCCTGGAGAGTTCTTTTACTCTAAATCATGACAGTGAATGGAACTAACTCAAGCAGACTTCTTTTGCGCTGGAAGATCTCATGCAGAAACTCCTTTAATCTCTTGATTGTTCTTCATAGTGCACAGGCTTTTCAATAATTCATCCAACTTTATTATTATTACTTTTTGTACCCCACTCCCTTTTAATTTGTCTTTGAGGTCAGCGTCTACTCTGAACTCACTGAGCTGTAACTAAGCCGCATAAACTCTCTGCCAGACCTTTTCCTGTTAAAGGGCTGCAGTGTAAGGCAGCGCTTCTGGCTCTGTATGATCTTCTCCCCTTTAGGAAGTCAAATCTACCTTTTCCTTTTAGAATTCTGTTATGTTTTTTGTTTTGAGTTGTCTGGTGTATTTTGAGAGATACCTTTTCAATTTCAAGCGGATAGATTGGGTTTTCTTTTATGTTAGTTATTAAAATACCAATATTACTACAATAGTCACAGTTCACATCACAGCCAGGAGAAGAAGAAAAAATTACCTGGAGGATTACTTTTAACTCTTAAACCAATCACAATTTGTGTAATTCTAAAGACAACATTTAAAACAAGCATTATATAACTGGGTATTCAAGTAGATGATGTGATGTAAGTGTATTAGTTTTGCCCTTCTGCAGCAAGAGGGTATTTTGTCATCAGGTTCAGGTTTAATCATCCATGAAGCTCTTAGTTCCTCTGGGACCCACGTTGGGTCTGAATTATGCATTGTCCAGTGGTTTTCATTGATTAGGATGAAGGGGAATATGTAAGAAAATGCTGAAAAATTCAGGTTGTGTTTTCAAATTTACCGTCTCATTATCTCAGAAATCTAAAGTTGGAGCCGTTTTTGGATAGAGGAACTTTATGAATTTTATTATCTACACTTTAGACAGCGGTCTACCTTTAATGCTTTACAAGAGTTGGCAAAGATTCAACATTCATTTTCTTAAATCGTCATGAAGTGCCACCTGGAATCTAGGGCATATCGCCGTTTAACACTCAGGGGTTTTTTAAGGGCTGTAAACACTGTAGTTTTATTGATGCTTGTCTTTTATCCTTTCTCGTACCACATTAAAATGCAAAGTTGGGACCCTCTCTATCAAATGTGATCCAACTTCCTTTCTAAAATATGCTATTTAAATAAATAAAAGGTCCATCTGTATGATATTGACAAATTGTTGAGGGTATTTATTGTACCTCTAACAGTGGTGCTATGGTGTATCTCAGGAAATTAGAATATTACATTACACCAGTTTTTTGATAAAGCATTTTTGATGTATGAATGTTCTATATAATATATAATGTTCTATATAATAGCCATCGTTTGGCTTAAACCATCATGGGGAAGATTGCTGACTTGATAGGTGTTCAGAAGACTGTTATCGACATCTACAAGGAGAGTGCCATGTTACCTGCGTCTTATAGATTCTGATTTTATTCTCCAGCAGAACTTGGAACCTTTCTACACTGCCAAAGGTACCAAAAGGTGGTTCAGTGACCATGGTGTTAGGCTTGATTGACCCCATGTTAAGTGGAAGATCAAAAACACAAACCCAACAATGCAACGGACCTGAAGGCTGCTGTCAAAGCTAGCTGGGCATCTCCTCAGCATTCTATGCCACATGACTGTATTTCATGTAAAAATTAGCCCCAACCAAGTATTAAGTGCACATAAAGAAATAAAAATTGTTTTCAGAAGCCTGATATTCCTGTTTGAAAAACTCAGACCAGTTGCTGCCCTGAAGATGTTTGTTTTTGGGTGTATGCCTGAAATAAAGTAGTACTATATTGCAAAGTATAACACTAACATGATGAGTTTACTAATTCTGCTAAGACTTGATGTGCAACTCTGTGCTTTGGTCAGATGAATTTAATATTGTAGGCTTGTTTCATTTTCAAAGGCTCCTGTGAACCTGTAGGACATCATGATCTCTTTAAAATACTAGGCTATTTTAACTTTTAACGTTTTTTCCGGTTAAATGACAATGGGTCAGCTGTGGCTTTTTGATCCTCGTCCCAAATATAGAGCCAAATGAACGCAGGAATTGCATTTTAAATTTATAAATTTTTTCATTATGGCTAAATATTTTTTTTCTCCCACTTAATAAGTTAATCGCATTAAAGGATGTTTTTCCCCCCCGCCAGATATTATTTGTGAGGGGGATTTGTCCACACGCTTTAGTTTAAGTTACAGAACTACAACATCCACAAGCCAATAGTTAACGTAAACCACGATGTGTCACGTAACGTCGTTCGAGAAAAAACATTTACGTCGGTGTCATGGCGATGCACGGAGTCAGTTTTGAGAGCTCGAGCAACATCGAAGAAAGGAAAGAAAAGAAACGACAGGCGCGACAAGAGGCAATAGAAAAGGTACAGTCTGTGAGCGCGTAGAAAAATGAGACTATAGGTCAAACTAAAGTTATTTCCCTACTCATATGTACTGTTTAAACCTGTGTTGTCCGAGTAAACGCTAACCAGCTAAGACGGCTAGCAGCTACCCCAACGCTGGTGTGTTTGGTGTGTTTTACGAGTTTCCCCTGGTCCTAGGAAGCTAACAGCATCTGTGTGACTTAAAATTGGTCTGAATATGTCGGTGTCTGGATCTGTAGATAGCTCCAGGCTAAAGGACGGGGGCTACCAGCTAAACACTGGATAAGGCAGATAGCAGACCTGCTCCTGTGTTCTGAGCTTTTTATTTATGCGTTCAGCCACGTTCATCCATCGTGCCCAGTTTGACGCTGAGGTTGTGTCGGTGCTGTAATCACGTATGTACACAGATGAAGGGTATCTGTGCGCTGTGCAGCGTTGTTTACACACTTCTCAGAGCAGTTGCTGCTTCCTGTAGATGCGCATTACAGGCCGTAATCTGTTCAGCTCAGCTGTGCCTCATCTGACCCAGAGATCAAATGATGTCAGCTAAGGTTAAAGTATGATCGGCTCAACGTGAATAAAGAGTTTATTTATGTTAACTGCTTGATTACTAAAGAACTTGCAACATCCGAGCCAATTTTCCCTTCTACATAACAAAAGTATTGATCATATGAATAATATGAATCGTTTCAGTCATGAATCATAATATAGTGAGATTTAGTAGTGGAGTGTGGTCCAGCATTTTCTTGCCTGATCCAGCTTTCCTGCTTTTCTTTATGGTTTGAGATGCTAATTATTTTCACCATTCCCATCCCCACCCCACTTCCCAACACATAGATAAAAACTAAAGATTCTTTGACATGGAAAGTTTTTAAATCTGACATTATGTGAATGAAATACAATATCATCCCAATTTATGCACCAAAGCAGCATCCTTTATCTGATTTTCCTCAAAAGAAAAAAAGGAGAATATTAACTCTGTTCATTTTATTTGTACTTCTCTATTTAACAGTATTTCTTCCTTATGTTTCATCTGGCCTGTCAGACTTTGACCAAGTACAGATTAATGTTCCGTGGTTTCTGGTGAATAATCTCCTGCTTTTCACTGATGCGTTGATTCAGGCAAAGCAGCAGCACGAGAGAGAAGAGAGGAGAAAGGAACTAAAGAGGCAGAGGGGGGAGGACACATGGATTCTTCCTGAAGTCGACCAGAGGCTGCAGCAGATAGAGGAAGTGAGTATTGTTTTTGAGTCACCACCTGGCTAATTGTTGCATTAACATTTTGACAATTACTACAAACAAATGAATTGACATCTTTGTCTTCTCAAAAATGTTTGATGACCAGAAATAATATTGTTCTAATAAGTACTCAACCAGTTGAGCCCCACTGTGTTTTGCAATGATTTCCAGTGCTGGGAGAGTAAAATTGAGATTCAGTAACAGACGTGTTTACCCACACCCCGATCTGATTAGGACAAGAAAATATCTGAATACCCCACCTCAAACCATCTTCAGATATTCTTTACCCACAGCTTCATTTGTCAGATATGATTGTTATACAAGTAGGGCAAAAAAGGTATTTGGCAGCCACTGATTGTGCAGATTGTCCCATTTAAAAAGATGAGACGTGTCTGTGATTTTCATCTTAGACTACAACTGTGGGAGACAGAATGTAAAATGTATGAATAAAAAAAATATATATATTTGTGTAATGGTGCAGAAAATGAGTATTGAGCATCTTCCAACTAGAAAAGAATTCTGGCCCAAACAAACGTATTGCTACTTCTTAAAGAAGCTCTTCTATCCTCCACTCATTACCTGAATTAATGGCACCTGTTTAAACTTGCTACCTGTGGAAAAGAAAACCTGTCCACACCTTGAATATATTTATTTTGTATATATATTGAGTATATATATTATTGAATCCCTGCATTTCATCATGTTGTCATGTTAGCTGAGTGGTTAGTGTTGGTGACTCCTGTTCTGTAGGTCCAGGTTCACGTCCAGCTACTGCAGTGCTGAAAGTTTTTTTTCACAGTAGGTTCAGGTAAACAGACATTCCTTCTGGTTTCAGAAAAAAATACTTTTTCTAGATAAAAAAAAATACATATATTTTATTTTTAGATTGTTTTAGGTTTGTTTCAGGTTTTGTATTTCAATAAATGAAACCAAAAACACAATTCTAATGGCAGAGCAGTACTATTAATTTGAGATTTTTCAATGCAGTATTTCTTCAATTTATTTTTGTGTCAAAAATGAATCCCCTGGCTAACATTATTAAACAAGGTCCAACCCCCTCTTATTTTATAGTATTATAGGTTCAGAATAGAGGGTGAATATTTACAGAAACACTAGGAGATAGGGCTTGGCGATATGGCTTAAAAATTAAATCTCTGATTTTGTTTATACCAAATCTGATTTCAGATTTTAATATTTTTTTTCCTACCTGATTTTTTTTCATAAGAAGAAATTGTAGGTGATAAAAAATATTTTCAAAAAACCCAATTTTATGGCAATCACCCTATAGAGAATCTGTGGAGGGAGTTTAAAGTAAAAACATTACAGCTCTAGAGAAGATCTGCATGGAGGAGTGGGCCAATATACCAGCTATATATGCAAACCTGGTGAAGACCTATGGGAAAACCTCTGTCATTACTAACCAAGGTTACATCACAAGTATTGAGGGAAATTTCGTTATTGTCCAAATACTTATTTTCTGCACCAATATACAAATAAATTCTTTAAAAATCATAAAATGATTTCTTGTTTTTTTTTTCCCTCTACATTCTCTTTTACATTTGGATTGTTTTAGTTTTAATCTTTGTTAAAACTATGCATGTAAAATTACATTGATACAACAGAGAAAAAGGGGAATAAAACACCTATAGTAGTTTTCTAAATATCAACATCCAACAGGAGGGGTCTGTCAAAAGTAAAAAGAAGAAAGAGAAAAAATCCAAGAAGAAAAAAGAGAAGAAGAAAAAAGTCAAGAAGGAGAAGAACACAGAAGTAGGAAGCGGCTCCAGTGACAGTTCGAAGGTAATTTCTTACTACTGCATGAAACATTCCAACAACCTTTGAATAACATTTGCTGCTGAAAAAGAAGGATGGGAATTCTGCTTTTTTAGACTAAAGCTGTTCCACAGTTTAAACACACACACACATTGCTACCATCTTTCAACTTTATGGTTGCTGTCTTTGTTTCAGGAGGAGGAGGAGGAGTGGGTTGAGGCTCAGCCGCAGCCTGTGAAAGCATGGAAGGTTCCAGAGCAGTCCAAGGCCTCAGACGACCCTGCAGACAATATCCAGGTATATTTAGTACAGCGTATACAGATCCCATAGCCGCTCACACACTGGGCAATTTCTGGTATCTGATGTCTTTCTATTTTATTACAGCTTAAAGCACTTCCATGCCTTTGTTTGTTTCCTGGTCGCAATAATTCCCATCTTTTTTCCCTCTTCGATTGTGTCTCCGTCTCAAAGAGAGATGAGTGGATGACTTTTGATTTCCTGGCTATGAAAACCACATCCACCGCGGAGAGACGGGCTGAAAAAGACCGACGGAAAGAAGAAGAGAGAGCCAAGGCTCAGGCCATTGAACAGGTAGAGACTTTGGTTGTACTAGCAGGCTGGTTTCACTTTCTGGCTATAAAAAGTTCCAGAGATTTTACAGCAAAAGGTTAAAGAAAACAGCGCATTGTCATTTGTGTTGCATTTGCTATGTTTAGGTTCCTTTTGAATAGATAATATCCATAAATGTGTTCCAGTTCGCATAAACATTGTATTTACACAGTATCGATTCTTGCAGGCTGGTTTGCACAAACTGGAGCTGAACCCCTACTGGAAAGATGGAGGAACTGGTTTGCCTCCAGAGGACCCAGCTCATGCTGCAGCGAAGAAAGGTAGCAGAACGTGGTCATTTGGTTTTCGAACCTCACCACACATTTGTACTGTATTTTGGTGAGCTTCACTTTTACTTATGCTCAAAAATTATGCGTAAGAAAAAAAGTGGTGGTTTTTTTCTGCTTTCTGTTCGTTCTTCTGGACCTGGTACACAGGACAATGCACAGAAACAATGAGATATAATTTAGATCTGCCAGAATAACCTGTTTTCCTTTGCAACGACTTATTTCAGTAATCCTGTAACCCTGCTCTTTTAGGACAATGTCTCTTAGTTTGAAATAGTTTGATCTTTTAACAAAAATGAAGTTTTCGCCTGTGTTCTTTCATCATGTTTCCAAATTATATTTGACCATAAGTTATTATTTTTTTGAGCATCGGCTGATATATATATAAAAAATATTTTTCACGTATTTGTACCAGTCCGTTAACTAAAACTGTTCTGATCTTAACAGGTTTGGTCTGGTGACACTGATAGTGACATAGTGCAGGATTATTGGGGTGATTAACTGTGGTTCTTACATGGTGTCGAAATTATAGAGAAAGACATATTGGTAAAAGTTGGGTATCGGTCAAATATTAATACAGCAATATTAATATTGGATGTTGTTATCTGCTCAGATATTTATATCGGTGCTGTATAGATGAAAATGTTTAACTACATACCTTTTCTCGATCTTCAGTTCCAGTGACTCATAACATTTGCACTCAGTTGCTGTTTTATTAGTGAGTTTTCCAGCACAAGTGAGTCAGAGCAGCTGAAAATCTTCCGTCTTTGCTACTTCCCATCAAACAGTCAACACTCATGTTCTCTCTCTATAATTTTGCCTTCCAAGATGAACAGTTTAGGAATGTGCAAATATGAATACATGGTCTACATTTCAGAACCTACAGAATACTGTATGACGTAATTAAATTTTCCCAATTATTGTGGATTGCTCTACATATAATCTCCTGATTCCATTTTAAGGTGCTACTCTGGTGAATTGGGTGAGGAATATTCTCCCGAAGTGGCGTGCAATTAACCTCCCTTGCATCTAATTTACATAAAATTATGCTTATGCTAGGGTGGGACTTAAAAAGAAAAAGAAAAAAGAATTGCCACTTATATTTGTGTTCCTCTAAATGTCCCTGCTTCTGTTCTGTTTATTCCAGCAGCCCCAGTAGTGAATGATGGTGGCCTGAGCTGGCTGAGGAAGAGCTACCAGAGGATGAAGGAGCAAGCAGAGAGGGAGAAACGTAGCCTCAGTGACATTGTAGCTCAGAGATATGGGGTGAGGATTGAGCACTACAAACCCTCACACATTCATAGGTTAAAATTAGTCAGCACTATGTACAAATTAGTCCCTGTTAGATAACAGTAACATTTAGGCATAAATATCGACTGTCTTGATTGGTCGCCTCAGTGAAGAGGAATATATCCTAAAATACATTTTGAATCAAAGATGAAAACCAGCCAAGATGACCTTGCAGGAGCAAATGTGTATTCAGTCTGCAGTCCTCTGATATCAGATGGTTTTATAGCTGAGGGAACCCCCCCCCCCCCCCCCCCCAAAAAAAAAAAAAAAATCTCTAAAGTCTTTATTGTGTTTCTCCTTTTATCAGTCAATGGAGGAATTTCAGAAGAGACTCGCCGACGCCGAGAAAGTCGTGCATGGTGAGAGCAGAGGTGACAGAGGGCGTTCAGCAAGAGACGGGTGGAGGAAAGGAGAGGAGGATGACCGGGAGAGATGGAGGAGAAGAGACGATGATGGGCACGATCAAGATCGGTGGAGAAAAAGCGAGAGAGAGCCGTCACCCCGCGACAGAGAGAGTTACAGGAGGGGAGACGAGAGGGAGAGGTATAGAGGAAGAGAGGATGACAGGGGCCGGGATGGAGACAGGCCCAGAGATAGAGAGAGGGACAGAGGGAGTGGAAGAGACAGAGGCAGGGACGATGAAAACGACAAAAACAGGGACAGAGAGAGAGAGAGGGATAGGTTTAGGGACAAAGAAAAAGACTTTAGCTCACAAACCTCTTCATCGTCATCTTCATCCAGAGAGAATTGGAATCAACGCTCTGCCTCCCTTGGCTCACTAAAAGGGCGTTTCCTCAAACCATCAGATGATGATGACAGCGGTGATGGTGGGTTCATGAGAATTTATATATTTTTTCAGGAGTCATAAAATGTTCTTAAACATTTATTAATCAAGTTTGAAAAAGTTTATAGTGTCATAAATGTTTAACAGGAAGCGACCATGATGCTAGAAATGTTTCTTTTTAATTTTTACAAATAACCACATTTTAAGTGTTTGATCTGTCGTCGTAAATGAGATCAACCACCTTTATTCTTCCTGCAGCCCCCCAGCGTCCTCCTCCAACTCAGCCGTCCGCTGGCTTTCTGAAACCCAGCTCTGATGATGAAGACTCTCCTCCGAAGAAGAGTAGTATTCAAGCCTGGAAAAAATGCAGCCCACCTGACAGGGCTGAAAATCCTCAGGAGAGCAAGACAAAGTCAGAGAAGACTGCAGACAATCTTCCTGTTGCTTGCTCAGCGAGGTGTGAGGCTTTTTGTTTGTTAAAAAGTGTGATCCCCCTTTACTGAAATCTTAGCTAAGTTGTTTTTGGGAAAATAACAACAGCTCTGCCAGACTGGATAGAGAGCAGCTGTGAACGGGGATTTTTGTTTTTTAGGTTTTGCCACAAATAATTAAATGGATTTTGGTCAGGACCGCAGCTGGGTCATTCTAACACCTGAATAGGCAAAGTGAGGCTAATTTACTGTAGTTGTATAGCATACCATAAATGTGCCCGCCTTTGCCTATGCGAATGATTTACAGGAAATCAAAGGGAAGACCTTTAGGCAAGGCAATTTTATTTATATAGCACACTTTAAAAACAAGGCAATTCAAAGTGCTTTACGTGATTCAGCTGTAAGGAAGAAAACTAAAACTGAACCACTAAAAGAATGCATAAAAGAAAATGTATGTAAATTATGAAAATTAAAAACTGATGAAACACAAGAATCAATTAAAAAATTTAGCAATAAAAGTAAAAAAACATTAAAAGAAAACATTGAGTAATTGGAGCATTAAAGAAAAAAATGCATGTAAAATTATGAAAATTTTAAAAACAATGTAAAATAAAAACAAAACATTTAGTGTTTGACGAAAGCAATATCAATAATGAAAAAGAATAAAAGCAAAAGTCATATCAGTTGCTCATACACAGTTACTTTAAGCTTTTCTTATGAAGAAAGCTTGGTGTTTAACACTGATAGCTGTGCAGACTTTAGTCACTTAGGAGTGAAAAAGTAAACAGTTCCTTGACATGATTCTTGGAGTGAACGCTGCAGGAAACAACAACAACGTTTCAGTCATGTTACGAAGCAGGGCTTCCCAAACTTTCCAGCCTCTGACCCCAAAAATAAAAATCTAAGAGACTCGTTACCCAGACTCCTAGTTTAACTTGCATTTTTACTGAGTCAGTTAAATGATTTACAATCAACATCAAGAGCCAATATGTTGCTTATATTTATTAAAGTTATGTTAATAGGGGATTTAATGATAACATGCATATTCTTTCTCTTCGCCTTTTTTGGTATTTAGTTCATTCTCTAAAAAGGATCTCAAGACCCCAAAGTTAGGGTTAGTGTTAAGCATTTTCCATGCATTTTCCAAAGTCAGGTTTTGGTCTCATGTGACCTGAGTGTGTTCCTCCACATGTTTAATGTGTTCTCTGTGTGGCTTATGGCTTGTAAGAGATTTCATTTATGGGTATTAGATAGGGATGCACCGATAAAGATACTGGTATCGGGTATCGGCCCCGATACTGCCTAATTTACTGGTATCGGTTAAACTTAACCGATACCATGAACCGATACTTAAAATGGGGAAAAGCTGCAACAAATTCACCAAAAAAGATAAATTTTTCACTTGAATTTTTATTTTTGTGGTAATTATAGATTTTACATTTGTTATTTTGTCTCAGTTGTGTTAAGGTTGTAAAGTCTGGTGCCTTTAGTCTCTTCAAGAAAGGCACCTGAAGTTATACAGTTTATTAATTCAACAATATGTGGCAAGGTACACAATGAGGGCCCAGGCGGGATTCGATTCCATAACTCCCAGGTGAAAGTAATGTGCTCTAACCAATCAGCCAAAGGGATATCCCTGTGGCCAAGCAGCCAGGGCACATGATCTATCGCAGCCATAGTGACAGGACCTCCACATTGTCACAAATAGTATCGGATCGGTATCGGGTATCGACAGATACACAAAATCCAGCCATCGGTATCGGGACTGAAAAAGTCGGATCGGTGCATCCCTAGTATTAGAGGAACGGGTCATACAAATGCACAACCATTTTTATTTGAAAACACAATTTGATTGAGGTCTGTTTCAAATGTAGTGGAAGCTTAAAGACCTTTTTTAAAGCTAACAAAAATAGCAAAAAGACGATTTTAAATGTTAAAACAACCAGCCTAAAAGTAAAAAGTAATAATTCAGGCTTTTATGGTGTGCTCGTCTTACATGTGGGCCAGATGTCAGAGTATCACTACTTTGTAAAGCCTACTATGTTTCGCCTCATTAGACTAAGTTGTTTTGGTATACGGGGCAGGCAGAACCCCCCTGCAGCATGAAATGAGCCTATATTGTGGGAGCAGGCAGAAATGATCCTGTGAGAAGTGTAATAGCGTAGAACGACGCTTCCCAAACAAGGCTCTTGTAGCTGGAGGGGCCCCATGACTAAAATGGATCATATCAGATAAACCGTACAAGAGAAGCAAGAAGCAAACAACTCAAAGATTAAATTAAAAACTTCAGAAATACAATTATGAGAATGAACAACTGTTGGGGGGGAAGAGTTCCTGCGTCAGCTTGGCAGCTGTATAATTTAATGTTATGTTTAATCTCTTTTTACCGTTTGGCCTCCTTTTATATCTGTTGACATAGGACTGAGAGTGAAAGTGAGGAGGAGGAGGAGGCAGAAGAAGAGATTCCACTGCTGTCAGAAGAAGAGATGAACAAACTGGGGTCAAGGCTGATAAAGGCAGAGATCATGGGCAATACGGTGAGTTTTGTTCTTTTATTGATGTTCTGCTGGACATCACAAGACTAGGAGGGCTTTAATGGAAAACAAGTTGTACCCCAATTGTTTAGAGTGAAGATTTCTGTCATCACCATTCTCTGTTAAAAAAAAAAATAGAATAAGTTTTATTGGCCAAGATTTTGTGCACACACTAGGAATTTGACTTTAATTTTTAAGTCCTTGCACCGTGCAACCATAAATATATAAACTAAAGAAGGATAAAATAAGGAATAAAAGGTACAATTATGTACATGTACTTTATGCATGTAAAGACATAAACGAAACAAACAAAAAAACAGTGAGGTTCAGTAGTGGAAGAATGCGTACTTTGTTTCATAGCTGAGTAGTAGGGCTAGGCGGTATACCGAAAATTTACAGATACCGAAATTTATGACCGTTACCGACATCATTTTGCCCGTGCTGGTAAATTCGGTATGTAAAAAAAGAAAAAAAAGAAAAGATGTTTAGTTTAGTATTGCTCCTGCCCCTTTAAGAAATCAGCGTTGCTCTATTTAGCAAGAGTTTAGACTCATTTACTGACTGTTTCTCAGAAAAATCAGACTAGCGACAAATAAAGAGACTTTTTGTGGTTTTATTTGATGCTTAGACTCTGTTTGTTACAGCACTATCGGAGCTGCAGAGTGCTTCTAGCTCAACAGCTACGCCTGCCCAGGTCCTCATTGTCATGCACAGGCGGAGCAGATATCAACCCCGCTGAGTTGTTGCTTGCCTGTTCCTAACTGTGCTCTGATGAAAAAATGTTTTCGTCTAAAATAAACGACTGCACACTAAAATCACCTATTTTACTCAGTCCATCACTTCTTCACCTAATCAGTCTGTGTGATCACTTCTGAGTTTAAACTGGACTTTTAAGAAGTACTGAAAGGAGTGGGAATCAAACACTGAATTAAAAGGCTGTTTGAAGCCGTTCAATAGCATTTTACACATTTGTTACACTTTAAAGAACATTATGTAAATTTGGACACTACTGGACATTGACTACAGAAAAGGATAGGGTCAAGGGGGTGATGTGGTCATTATTATCGCCCACTTATCATTATCGAGGTGAAATGCTCAATATATGTGATATTAATTTTAGCTTATATCGGCAACCCCTACTGAGTAGCTACTCAGGCTGTAAGGTGTTCATTGTGTTCATCGGAGAAACAGCCTACGCAGTTAAATTGTCTCTGTGGCGGCTGATTTTAGCAAATGGTGTTCTGTAGGGAGGTAAAACCTTTTGTATCCTTCCCATTTAATGACAGTAGACCTGTACAAGTCCTGGATGGAGGGAAATTTAGCTGTTTGATACAGTGCAGAAGTATATGACAAACCTCATGTTCTTAGGGGAAAAAATCTGATATGGAGAAGCTGTATGGGGAATACCTTTTGTTATGTTGAGAAGTTTTTGGTACATCCGTGTATATGGATGTAACTTTGGCGCATACCATCCACTGAAAAGGTTTCTGTGCAACTTCTTAGTTTAAAAAGAACAGTACGGCTTAGTAGTAATTGCTTCTTTCAGCCTGATAATGCATCCAGGCACACAACAAACTTCTACAAACTTGGTTTTCAAGTATGCAATCGTACTCTAGTTTTTTCATATCTCAGCCAATTAAGGAAGAGGGACCTGGACAAAAAATAGGTTTAATCAGTCTAGGCCACAGATAATGCTTAGATAGCCTTCACATTGAGAAAGGTCAGCAGTAACATGTCCAGGACCTCCATGAGTGCTTGAGGAAGCTGTGTGCTAGGTTTAACATGGCAAATCCCAGATTGGTATGGTTTTTACTGATGGCTGAGCTGGTCACATTTAGGTTTTAAGGACTGGGTCAAGCTGAGGCTATCATAAAATTATTTTATAAACCATGTCAGAGTTTCCTTCTCTTTGTCTTCACCCCTCTCCATCCCTATTTTGGGGCTTATCTATAACAGAGTGGCAAATTCAATTCAATCCTATTCAGAAATACTTTATTGATCCCAGAGGGAAATTAAGTGTTGTTGTAGCTCATTGCTAATTAATTTTTTAAGGAGTTGTTGTAGACCATGATGGCTGTAGTGGGAAAGGATTTTCTGTAGCGGTCTAAATACATTGACTGCAGCCTAAAACCTCCTAATTTCCTTAGGTCTCTCTGCAAATAGCCTACGTGTGCAATTTGGAGGTGTATGCAGTTCTCCCCAACTGGGAGCTGCTATCTTCATGTTTGCAACACGCTCGTGCTATGTGTGTCCTCAGGCCCAAACATTGATTTTGATTTCCTTTGAGTTTTTAAATAGTTTATTACAGTTGATTGGTGAGATTCTTCTTGACACTCAAAACAGTTGAGATTCTCTCACAGTCCATCCCATATATTGTTCTATATTGCTTTTAATGTCATTGTGTGGTCCTAGTCTATATTAAGAGGGCCTAACAAAACTTGAAAGACCGGACTGATACCACAGCAGGCCTCAGGTTTAACCCAGTCCACGCTACAATGACCTACTCACTGGATGGCACTTGGTCACATTTTTATGTTTGTGTGTGTATGTGTCTGTGTTTTCAGGCCATGGTTGAAAAACTGAAGTCACAGCTGGAAGCAGCTCAAAAAGCAAAGGAGCTTCATGCCGCTAGAAAGAAAGAACATGAAGCAGCTAAGTTGAAGCAGGTTGGTAGATCTCTCTTTTACTCACTTCTTTTGTCAGCTGTAAATTAGAATACATAAAAAGGCAAAACTTTTCACCAACAAAGTAAATACCTCAACTTTAAAAATAATAAAATAAAAGACAGAACACATTCTCATAAATCTTTTAAATGTGATCAGTCCTTTCTTATTTCTAAGTCCTTGCTGTTCTAAGTCATGTTTTTGCCTCTTGTGCCGATAACGTTACTCTCTTTCCATCAGAGAGCAGTTATCAGCTAACACTCAAGTATGTGCATAAACTTAGAAAACAGACTGCTATTCAGCCACAGACAGACACAAAGGCAATACATAAGCCCTTTCATCACTCAGACTTTTTTTCACTTTTATCTTCTGCTACCACTAAAAGTCTAAATGCTAATCCAAATGCCTTAAAGCTATATTTGTTCTAAACCTGACAGATCCAAAAGGCTACAAACTGCTGCATCAGTCACTCTCAGCAGACTGTTAAAAAAACAAGCCTGACACACAAACTTTGCTTCAGATGTAACTAAACTATCTGCTCTAATTCCTCTTTACTTCTAGAAGGGAGTCTATTTGAAATGCGTTTGTGTTTCAGGTTTTATGTCCTACAGTCTGGGTAGGGTTGAAACTATATTTTGAGAACTTTGATACATTGAAAGGCAAATAGTATTTTTTTTTTTTTTTACCATTGGCTTTGCTAATGTTTAAACTGTGTTTTAATGTCTTTCTTATAAGAAAATCCTGAACGTTGTAGCTTGACATCTTTTAGGCAGAGCTCACTAAAGCCTTGTTTCCAATTAGCAAATTGGTCCGGCTTGGTCCTGTCCGGTCTGCTGTTTTATTCCACCACCATTTGGACTCTCACTGGGCGGCTAGGGACTTACAGCTCTGTCATACTTGTGCAGCATGAATTGTGATACAATAAAAGACAACAAATAAATCAAGGCAGCAGCTTGCAAAGCTGTATGGGCCGCTTTTACAATGGAAACAGAAAAAAGGTGGACTGGACTGATACACTGTTCTCCTTAATGGAAACTAGGCTTTAGATTATATAAAATGTAAAAAGCCCCAATGCAGTAGCCTATTCCTTGCCGTGACCTACTACAGAAAGCCCCAATGACATCACGTCTGTCTGTGATAGACCATATCACGGCCAACCTACCCCTCTTTCTTTACATGCCCATGGGAAAAGTGATGTCTTGGTAAAACACCTCACTCTGTTAACAAACAACTATGGATTACCTCATTCTTTCTTTTACTTTGTTCGTTGTTTCACTGTGGGAGACATGGCCCACTCCCAGATTGCATGCCGACCCTGAAGCCATGCATGGCAGCAATCCCAGTCTGGGCCTCCTGTAGATCCTGATGTATTCACTTAAAGTCCTGTGTGTGTCAGTGATGACCGGGCCATATCCAGCATGTTGAACCTCACAAATGTATGCAGCATGGCCTAGCCTGCTGCCTTACAGATGTCCTGAACTGACACCCGAAGCCCCGGGCTCCTGCCGGAATCGGCCCTCATTCTTTGAACGGGCTCAGAGCCCACACTTACATGGCATATTTTATAGCCTCCATGATCCGGTGTGAAGTTTGCCCTTATGAGCAGTGGCCCAAGACACAAACAGATGGTCAGCACTTCTAAAATCATTTGGCCTGTCCATGTATACCCTCAAAATTCTCACTGGACATAAGCAATTAATCCTGTGCTCTTCAAATGAAGAGAACAAAATGCCAGTAGTTCTACCAACGAACACCTGTAGGAGGACTCCATCACCGTGGACACCAATGAGGAATTGGCTCACAAGCACAGAGCACATAATTCCTTTTAATATATCTCCCACCCAGCTCTTCAATGGCCACCTTAGGGCCACCAGAACCAAAGACAGGCCCTGTTCCCTGTCTCTGACTAGAGTCTGGGATGTCAGGTTGAGAGATGGGAAAGTCTAGAGCAGCATGTTCGCCCATGACTACGCCAGCACATCCATGCCCAGTGGAGCATCTGGATCTGACAGGGAAAAAACATTGGGCAATGAATATTTTTCCATAAGGCGAAAAGATCTACAGCAGCCCCACCGTAGCTCAGCCATATCTGCTCCACGACTATATGGTGCAGCTTCCATTCTCCTTCTAGACTGCTGACCCTGGATAATAGATCGGCCTACCACTGTGGAGTAGAATAGAAAAGAATAATCCTTTATTGTCTCACAAGGGGGAAATTCGGCTGCAACAGCAGCAAAGTTGTCTGTCTTTACTAAGATGTGCCGATGGATCATATAAAGCATGAAGTGTTTCAGAGCTGGGAACAGTGTGTGTGATTTAAGCATAATGATGTGGAGCTGCAGCATTTTGGTGACCATACACAATTCACAGCTCTGCTCCTCATTGTTGTACCCCAGATCATCATGGAGGCATCAGCAGTTAGGGTAACTTGCTGCCACACATGCCAGTTTTATTTTCACCCTGGGACGCAGATGGCAGCCTGGACACAGTCGCAATGATGCGACCCACCATTTGATGAGATGGACAACAGAAATCTAAATACTCTGTGCATTGCATGGGAACCAAGTGACTAATTTCCAGGTTTATTCTGAACCTGAGATTAATGGTGTCTTATCACTGCCTGGGAGTCTTTGATTGAGAACATATGAGGTAGTCTTCTGTATATGAGAATAATATGATGCCACTCGTCCTCAGAAGAGATAGCGCTGCCGCCGTGTATCTACTGAACACCCTCGGAGCTAGGGATACTTTCAAACTTTGAGAAACTTTCTGTGTTGGGCTAAAGACTTGAAAATATGCATCTGAGAGATCGATAGTTACAAACCAAGCCCCTAGACAGAATGAGCAGCGGAGAGCGTTGTGTGTTAACATTCAAAATGAATAATTGCGTGTCTGTTTAACACATGCAGGTAAATTGTGGGGCATAGTGATACTCCGACTCTCTTTGGAATGAGATAGTAGCACAAGTAGAAACCCTGATGAACCTCTTCATTCGATACTACTCTAATCGCAGTTTGTCTAATGGGGAAGCATTGTCGTCCTTCAGGACTTGTGCTGAATCCCTGCTCACAACTGAAACAAGCACTCAGAGGTCTGGTGGTAAACTGCACTCTGTACCCCCTGGAAATTGTGGCTGACACCAATGGAGAGACATTGCATATTCGCTACGCTCCATTCACGCAGAGAGAGGGCCAGCTTTGCATCCCCGCTACCCTGCTGAGCTCAGCTCTTTCTTTGTAGAGCACAAGTTCCCACTTGCAGGTGCTGTGGAGTGTTAGATGACACTGCTGAAGTGCCTGGTGGCACTGATTTCTGCCCCATAATTTCCTCTCTCTTAACTTGAAATGGATAATTTAACAGGACTCCTGCTGAACTTGGAACCACAGGAGAATTGAAATACTTGACAGAGAGGTTTGCTCAGCTGTCTTTAAACCTTTTATGCAGAGGTGGATGTTGAGGACAAATGGTGGGGGCTACCTGCTCCTTTTTGCTCTCCCTGGGGGGAGATGGACAGCAGTTACTCCAAAAGAATGCTTACCCCATGGTCTCAGCTTTATTCTGCTGAAAGGATGTGTGGTAGGCTTCCACCATGGTACCCCACCACTTTTGCAGTTTCAAAGACAAGTCTGTGGGCGAGTTTGGTTTGGTTTACCTGGCAAACAAAGGTTTAATGCCTTTCTCTCCTGTTTTCTGAGGGTACAATGAGGGGCTAAATAGACGTTTGGCAGAATCATAGATGGCATCCTTAATTTCAACCTTCTGGGAGTCACTCAGGCCTGACAGGTTTAGCTATAGAGCCCTTTCCCCTAGTCTGAGATCATTTAGCACACATATCTCAACCCATAGAGTTGGATTAGGTGACCCCGAGTCCATCTGACGACCCCTCTCCTCTAAGATGTCTCCTTTATATGTTGACAACAAAGTAACAGCATTAAGGGAGTACACTGATTGTGCGGATTATTTGTACAATAGCTTTTAAATAGATGTGGTGAGGTGATCAATTTTACCTGGGAGAGAGATGTTTGAGGATGCCGAAACAGATCTAGGTTAAGTTGTAGTTGATAAGCCAGTGAGGGTCCACTGTTATGGGTTCAGCCAGCCCGAACTCACTCATGCCCTATATCTCAAGCTAAGAGAAGCCCTTGATGGAGAGCTTACTCATAAACGTCCAATTGCCTTCATACTCGCAGGAACGCCTAGTCAAAGTTGTTTTGTTTATGGTAAAGCTAGCTTTTACAGTCATGTAAGTTCGGCTCCTCCTGCCTCCTAAGCTGTAGGCCGGGGGAATGTTCAGCTTTAAGGCAACCTTCCTGCACACATCCTACAGGTCGCTGCCCCTCTGCAGGAGCATCTTCCGCTTCACTCTTTGGCAAAGGGTGTTTTGCTGGAAAGATGGAGTCATCCTGGTTTTCCTCCATGACCTCCAATTGGAATAGGTCAGAGTTAGCAGCAACCTCCATTTCCTTGATGCCCATTTTGAGTTCCCCAATGTGGATAAGACCCTCAGACATTGGAGGCACAGACTAGGAATCATTGTTCTATTGTGTCCGCTCAGCTCTTCGAGGCCCGCGGGTGATGGCGCTCACCTTCCATAACGGCTGAAGTTGAAGACAGAAACGGATCCTGGCTGTTTGCCACAACCACTCTCCAGACTCTTTTCTGACACTGAAAAGCAGTGTTGGCACCCCTGAGGCTGAGTCAGCAATGTCTGAGCATTTTTAACACCTATGCAAGCATTGGACCTCAGTGGTCCAATGCTTGCATAGGTGTGAAGAGCCCCAGATAACGCCAGGCATGGATGGAATATGACCTCTTTAATCGCCTGTTCCGAACTTTGGCAGAGGTGGGCTTATCCATGATGTCATTTGTTGCATATCCAGTCTGAACACGTTAGCTGTAAACCTGGGGATAAAGTCAGTTGTGAAGACCCGTTAGCTGGACTTTACCAAACCTGAGACCATGTCCTAGCTGGGTATCTCACAAAACAGATTTTTGTTTTTGGTTTGGCCTGTCATTCACACAAAAAAAATTCTTTCTGAAAACTCCGGCCAAAGTGAAGATCTGTGTTTTCTCCGTTTTCAGAGTTTGCGTGTGGACAGATGTAACCAGAGTTTTAGGTGCCGCAACGTCACTGTCCGTGACAAAAAATACTCCAACATCACCCGTGTGACCTGTGTTTCCACTCAGAAACACCACTTATGCCCTCAGAGCTGTTGGCATCATCGATTGTCCAAGCACTTTTTGCTTTCTTTTTTTTACAAGCTCTATTACTGCTGTATGCAGAAGTTAGCGAGTAGAACGTTTAGAAAATTACTTTTAAGTGGATAGGATTTTTTGGGAACTCCTGCCCCTACAGGTTTGCAGTGTCTTTGAATGTGCTGTAGTCTTCACTTAGGGCTGCAAAAAACGATTATTTGGAGCATCAATGAATCGAATGGGGTCTCAAATGTGGAGGATGAGCGGGGAGGGGGGAACAGTTTTACTGTGTTACTGGCACTCTGGCTCTGTAATATTATTTTTCTCCACGATTGAGCTAAATAAATGTACTCAAGTTAAAGGAAGTTTGATAGGAAATCACTTTGGTTGGATATTAAAGGTTGGGTATGAAGCATGAGCACAATAACGACATCCAGTTTATCTAGGTTGTATTAACAACAATAAAAAACATAATTCCAGCTGTTGGGTTGCCTGGTTTGCTGCCGATACATCCAGTGACCAACCTGAACTGTGTCCAGTGAGGAATTTATTTTATGAGTTTAACTGACAGCTAACGTTAGCAAATGAGATAGCTTACCGATTCCAGGAGAAAATTCCATTTCCATGTGTGTTTGATGCCGTGGAAATGTTTTATATGGGTTCATCTAGTGAAGGCTTCACCTAAAACTGCTCTGGTGTCTGTTCTTCTGCGGTCACTCCTCTCCTGAGACAGATAACAATATCCCAGAGGCTCTTGACTTCCTGACTCCACAATTCTTTTACCCAGTAGTAGCCGAGCTGTGCTGACCACAGAGTTAGATCATAGAGACCGTATCTGTCAACCCGCTGGTAGATGTAAACATAACATAACTGTTGTGACCGTTTAAATGAACATGTTATTATGTTTTAATTCAAATACGATTTTTTTTTAAGGAAATGTTGTCCTTTCATTCTGCAGTAAGTAAGAACCTTATTTATATCTGGACAGCAGTAGTTCCCCCCACCCAAACACAAGGGCTAGTGCAAAACCATTTTCCCAAAATGGTGTCATAATTCTTAGGCTTTGGTGAACCTAATAGCTGAGCGGTATTTGTACATTCCAACCTGGAGGACTGTTGATTTGTGTTCAGTTTAAAACTTCACAGTTTGTCTTGTGTTGGAGACCTTTTGGCTCTTCTTCAGAGGACTGTGTCTAATTCACATTTCTACTAACTTTTTACGGTTTTCCCTGATTTTGGTTTTATCCTTGAAAGGTCTGACTGGAGCAGAGAAATTGTTCTTGACTTTTTTCTGACACTACAGCTTTATTTTAATTAGACAACCTCCCATTCTTTCTTACTCTGAGCTCCCTTTTATGCATCTATCTTTTGGCTTCATGCAGTTTTTGTACCCAACCAACTGCTGTTACTAGGGATGCACCGATACTGGTATCGGCCCCAATACTGTCTAATGTACTTTTATCGCTATTGGTTCAAGTTACTCGATACCATGGACCCATACTTAAAATGTGGAAACTGCAAAAATTTCACAGAAAATGTTTATTTTCAACTTGAAATTTTAGTATTGTGATTTTTATTAATATTTTATTGTTTTTATCTTATTCACCATAATTTTTGTACCGAGCAGAGAAGAAAATAAAACTTGTGTCCAATTCATTGGATTTTTTTGTGTGTGGTAGAAGTATCAGCATCAACAGTATCACCATAACTTTTTCAGTTAGGTTGCTAACTACTGTAACAGACAGACAAACTCTGGTAAAAAGATAACATTGGCAGAGGTAAAGATTCATTTCAGGCATTTTCAATTTACCTTTTCAATTAAATTTTAAACCAGTGTTTCCCAATCCTGGTCCTCAAGGCACACTGCCCTGCATGTTTTAGATGTTTCCCTGCGTTAACACGCCTCTGTCACATGATTGCAGTTCAGCAGATGCCTCGTAATCTGCAAACTGAAATCAGGTGGGTGGAGCCAGGGGACCATCTCAAACAGTGTGCCGTGAGGAGCAGGGTTGAAGTACAGTTTTAGACTACTTAGACTTAGGCTAAGGTTGACAAAATTTATTTGCTGATTCATGGTTTTCTGGGTACTCAGGTTCTAAAGACAATTAAACATTCAGAATCATGAACTTCTGACAGATATCCGTAGTCCATTTTACCGTCCGCTTGTTGGTACAGGGTTTCTACTGGTGCATTCACACCAGCCCTCTTTAGTCTGCTTTAATGAAACTCTTGTTCATTTGCCCATAAAGTCCAGTTCGTTTGTGGAGGTGTAAATGCGCAGTCAAACTCTGATGCGGGCCCAAAAAAAGTGAACGGTAGTCCACCTAAAAACCTAGGTCTCAGTTTGATTGAAATGAACTCTGTTGCGGTTCGTTTGCATGTGTGTATGGCAAGTAGACGGGACCACATTAAAAGCAGGAAGCTGACCATAGCACAGTGCATTCTGGGTAAATAAAACCAAAACAAGCACACAACAACAACGCTTCCTCGTTCCAAAGACAACATAGCAATCCAAAAACTGCTAAAATCCGACGGCCCTCCGTGAACAGGAAAAGGCCCCAGCGTTCAGTGTTTTTTGGTGCAGTGCCACCACAGGTGAGGAGGTAAATGTTTCTCATAAGCTTTAGTTCGTTTGACAAAGAGATGTGTGAAAGCAAACACCAGCTAAAATGTTGCAGTTTTGCTTCCCAATTGAATCGAGTCTACCAGACCATCAGGTGTGAATGCCTCTTAAGCTGTCCTGAAAAACCTAAAAAAAAGTTTTTTTTTTTCCTTCATTGACGATTTTCCAAGTCTGAAAAAGTTTAGGAAAACCAAATGAAGAGCAACGAAAAGTTTGCAGACCTTCTTTTCTTTTCATTAAAGTTTACAAATCTTATTCAATGTTAAAAATGTGGTGATTTTAAATGTATTTACATTCATGTAATTATATTAGATTTCTGTTCTTTACCCGTTTTTCCTTTTCCCCTCATGGGTCCCACCTCGTCCTTCCAGGCACACCTTAGGAAAAAGCTACATGTGCCAGGGCATATTTTGCTCTACAAAAACAATTGATATCCAGAGATGATATCCTAATTGCGTGATTGACTTACTTAAATTAGGTAAGGCAATTTGAAGTGTATAGCACACTTTCAGCAACAAGGTAATTCAAGGTGCTTCACATGATTCGATGGTAAAGAAACCAACATTTGATACAAGCATGGAAAGTAAAAAAACAGCAATTAGGAATAAAACATGAAAATCTTTTCTTTTTTTTAAAAGTAGGGTTGGCTCTGTCATTAAAGTAGATAGGTCACGTAATGAACTATGAACTTGTGTCGATGACCTACTTACTCAAAGTACATGCATAAAAACAAGGTTATTTCTTTTTAGACACTAGACAACCTCAAATTTGGGTCAAATTCAGGTATTGTGTCTGGGTAAAATGCCAAATAACACAGTAATAACAGGGATTATGAGGACTTGTCAGACACATTGTAAAGGTTTTGATGAAATAATTTTGCTTTAAAGAATTTTTATTTATTGTAGAATTTTCCAATCTTTATTTGGTAAATACAGGACTAATTCATTTTTAAAAGAAAAGCTTGTCTTAGTCCAAATGACAAAAATAGCAGCTCTACTTTTTAAAACTGGAATTTCATGTCTTGCATGTCCGTCTCCTTTCTGTTCTTTTGAAATGCTCAAAGATTATGTGAATAAACTGAATTGTTCTTGTGACCTGGTGCGTTTTGATCTTTCTTTTTTCAGGGGCCAAGTCAGTCCAGGGAGGACCAGGAGCTTTTGCTGTTCCGCACAGATGAATCTGGTCGGGCCTGGCCCGTGAAGGGTCCCTCTGGACCTCAGGAGCCCCACGGAGGACGCCGGAAGAAGAAACCGGTAAAGATGATGCAATTTGTAGTTCTTAAAGATTGTAAAGACAGAAGTGATCCTATTTGACTCTAATCTGCATGTAAAGTAAGCAGCAATGTCCAGTCTGTGTTTTCCCCAGATTTAGTTTGTCTAGATCTCTACATTTCGTAGTTGTGCATACATACTCTAACCAAGGGTATGTATGTTTTCTTCTCCTGTCATTTTAGATTGAGACCCATGTCGATGGGGAGCGTGTTCGCTACTTCGGGGACGATGACAGAGTTGGTCTACAGGAGATGGTGAGGAGGGAGAAGATGAGCTCGGCACAAGACCAGCATGCCCTTTATTCACGTATGGCAGCAAAGGTAAGAAAACCCTTCACTGGATGTCCTTATGATAGATACTCCATAACTTAGACTTGATATATTATTAAGGGACTGCACCAATGCAATGCATGGAGGCAGTGCAAATCCATTGCAAAGCAATGTATTGCACTGCCTCCATGCAATTGCATGGGCAGTCCCTTATTACTATTCACCTCTAAACGGACTCTTCTTTCTTTATTTATTATTCTTCCGCCACCGTTAATGCGGGTCGTACCGTAGCGTGCACCCCCACAATATATACATCAAAACGACCGGCTCGATCGTGTGATGTTAGCTATTACTTTTAGTGGCGATTGGAGTTACCATGGCGACGTAATAAGCGAAAAACCACGCAAAAATAAGCCCAAAATCCCCATAGGAAATGAATGGAAAAACGGCCAAAAATCATGAAAATTCCACTATTTTTAAAGATTTACTGTGTAGCCATACAATAACCTAAAAAATCCATTAAAAAATCAGATTATAGCCATGTCCGTGCTGTGTTCAGCATTGAAGACCGCATGTCGATAGCTGTTACGGTTTTGTCACAATTTGACTTTGTTCGACCCAAAGTTTTCCCAAATTATGATTTTTAGAGTGGAGCAGCTCGTTAAGCAGAGTGTGGAGTGATGAACTTTTGGAAGGTCCTCATAAAAATTTAACTCGATGTCACGTCCACATATTTCACACTAGTGACATGATTTTCGGTCATGAAATAGAGCCGCCCTTTGTGATTCTCAGGATCATTTCAAAATTTCCCTATGTCGCACGGTTTTCTCTCAGCGAGCTCTAGATCGCTCAAAGTGGAACCCAGTTTTAGGGCTTTTCTCCTATACATTATCATTGTGGCTTTCTCAGGATTATCTCAACCAGAGAGATGTTCTTAGTCATTTTTCTCTCGTTCCCTCTCGGACTGTGAACAAGGTAGAGACTTCTGCTTTGGCATGAACGAAGAGAAATGATAAATCTCGCTCACACTTCAAGAATTTTTCCGATACCTTGTACGGTTTTTGAAGGGGAACGATTTGTTCGGAGCACTTTTTCAGGAAATAGTTGAAATCTAAGCTGGTAATCATCTAGTGTCTGGACTTGCTGCAGTTTTCACTCACACTTGTTGCTGGGGAAACGGAGCACCTTTGATCAGAGTTCACTAAAGTTCATCCCACAGTCTATATACATTGAATGCCTATTATAGCCCACTTACACACAGTTAATGCTATGCAGTACTATAGAGAGAAGTACTACAAACAAGTCCATGTGTCAGTCCATCTGTCTTTGTCTTTCTGACCATGTCTCTGTCTTTCCGTCTTTCTCAGTCCCCCTGTCTGCCTCTACCCTTTCATCTGTGAATAAGATAGAGAGTTGTGCTTTGAAATAATTGAACACAAAGGATAAATCTCGCTAACACTCCAAGAATTGTCCCGATAGCTGCTATAGTTTTCGAATGGGAACGGTTCGTTCGCAGCTGTTTAACACTCTGAACTTGGAGACGAGACAATAGATCATATTGCCTAAAACCCAATGCTGTATGTATGGCTGTGGTGGTGTAATGTAATTTTAGCTGTTTGACTATATTTTGGTACTGAATGGGTTTATAGTAATGCCAACATGTTAGCTAGCATTAGCATGCTAGTTAGCATTAGCATGCTAGCTGTTGTTAGCATTTTAGCTAATTTTAGAGTTTCAACTATATTTTGGTCCTGATCAAGTCAATAGTAATGCCAACCTGTTAGCTAGCATTAGCATGCTAGTTAGCATTAGCATGCTAGCTGTTGTTCAGCACGCACACCGTGGCAGTCCTTTCTCTAAATTTCCTGAAATTTTCTAGTTTCCTTTTTTTCTTTTTTTACACAGTTTGTGTTAAAGCAGGAATCAGAATGTGTACTCTTTTATTTCATTTCAAAATTTGTGGTCATGTCATTCTTATCTGGCTGAACTATTACAGCTTCATTGTAATGCAAAAAGAGCAAATAGAATGGACCTAAATATGTTTATATTAGGGTAGATCAGTGAAAAATAAATTCTGTAGTAAGTGTCTATCAGCCTGGAGCCATCTGTGTGTGTTCCCTTTCATTTTCATGCCTCTAACCATGTTGCTTTAAAGAGGCTGTTTTTCCTGGGGGCTCCCTGTAGTTTTATTTTACATGTCAGAAGGCTTGATGTTCACTGAATGTAGGATGTTAAAGACAACAGAAAATTCCTCCTGCTTTCACAGAATTTTACAGTAATATAAAATGACAACCAGGCTGGTGTTTATCAGATGACCTCCATTATTGAACGTAAGAAAGTGTGGCTTGGCGTTTTGACATTTTGAAGGACTTCAGAGATTAAATAATCACTCTCTCTCAATCTCAGAAGAGTTGTAATGCCATTTCTAACCATCAAAAAAAACATAATACTTTAAAAAGTTAAAGATTAATTACTAGTGAAAAACATGAGACATTTGCCTTTTCCAACTGAGTAATGTCTGCCAGAGTACTGTGCAGTTATTAATATTACCAAGCTATGAGCTATTTACTTTTGGGTTGCATTTACTTATTTTCCAATTACTATATTGCCAACCATGGATGTTTTGTTTTTTTATCCATTTCATGACTTTATGCAGGTGCTTGTGTTGTTATGTAGTATTGTCATTCAATAAGTAGCAATAACGGTTCAGCTCAGGTACTATGTAGTTGTGTGTTCATATAAGGCCTGCAAAGCGTAGCTCTGTCATGCTAACCGTGAACAGAGCCAGGATTCACCGTCAGCTGTTCTGTCACATATATAGTTTTATTTATTTCTCTCCACTGCTGCTTGTGATGCTGTTTGATTCTCTCATCCACTGAGGGCTTAAAACAGACATCCAGCAGCAGCAGCAGCAGCAGCAGACTGGTTGTGGCGTGTCTGGGAGTCTGTCAGCTGTCTGACTGATTACACCTCCTTACAAGCCAAATCACATCCTTCCTGTTCCTTCGTCTGTCGTAAAACATGCTTACCTCCTCCATCTGTTCAGCTTGATAATTGCTTCAAATGGTTTGAGAAAATAGTATTTGTAGTAACGAAAGGTTAAGTTACCACAGTGTTAAAAACCATACTTGATCTCTGTTCTAGTTTTTCTTCCGTCTGACTTCTTTTTCACTCACTCACATGCAGCACATTGACACACACTCCTTCTATTCAGCCACACATGCATGCGTATCAGTGAACGGTTATTCTGCACCTACAAAGGCTGACTAAAAATACATCTACAGTTGCCATGGCAGGGCTTCTATAAATACTGTTACTAATCACAACTATAGATTGATGAGTTCAGGGAGAGAAAAACTGAATATTTAGCGTCGCTGGACACTTTTGTTTCTCCTGGCTTCTTTTCTAATATTAACCATCTAATCTTTTATCTTTTTCTTGAGATGATTTTGTTTTACCAATCAGTTTTTTTGTTCTAACACTGTTGATATTTACCAGTCCTTTAAGGAGGATGTCGAAAACATTATTTTCCATTGTTGTTTGTCGTATATGAATTAAGATTCCTTCTGTAATTTATTTGTGCGTTTCCTGACCATACACTTTCAAACAAGCTGACCAAGGTGGTGTCAATCTTTCTGTGGGGGAAAGAATCCACATTTGATTGAGTGGTTTTAAAAATCTGCTGACTTTATAATCAATTTAGTTGTGAATCTGTGACTTTAACTTATTCACATTTTTTTATTGACCAAGCTAAATATATTCTTTTGCTTTTTTTCATTCATGTTCCTGTTAATGGTATTACAACTCTAGCTAGAAGTATCATGTTGTTTGTTTTCGCCTCATCAACTCAAAAAATGGATAATAGCTCCAAGATATTTCTTCAAATTATTTTTTAACTTAAAAACAAAATTACTCCAAGAGTATTTTGTTATTGCAGATGTGTTTCCTGGCCAGAAAAAGGATGTCAGACTCAGGAGTTTCAGTCCAGCTAGTCACCGGTGAGGACTGATTAAACTAACGTTTATTGATTTAGGTCATCAGTTTCTTTGTGCAGCTCAGATTTAGTAAAATATATCAAATGACAACCATCCTCACCATGTTTGTGTGTAAAACTGCAAAGGATTGCTTGGGTACAACTTTAGGGAGACTTTTAGATTAGAAAATTTCCTAAGTAACGAGGTTTTCAGTGTTATTAGCGGTAATGTCCAATGTTGTCATGTGCAGCTGTGGACTGTTTAGTGTAGATTCATTCCTCCACTCTTACCTTTTGGGATTACTTTATGATTTCCTGCTTCAACAATTTCCTCCCTTATTTTCTATCCTTATATTATGTTGTGGCCTGTGTTACTTGTTACTTATCCACTGCCTTTCATTTTGTTTCCTACTACCAACCCCTCTTCCCTTATGATTATTCTCCCGTGCTTGTACATCTTTCAGCACAATTTTAGCCAGATTGGTTGTAATGGTGTGTCCCTGGAGCTCTGTGGGGGGTGGGGAAGGCTGTAGTTACAAGGAGAAACACAGAAGACCAAGCAAAGCAGACACTGAAGGAAAAAAACAGCAGTGAAAGATACCAGGAACCAGGAACAGGTGTTTTACCCCCAGATTAAAAGGAAGAGAGCGCTGAGGATTTCCCCCCCCAAGTTTATTGATCCCATTCCCTTACTTCTCTGTTTTGACATCAGCATTTTTCAGTATTGAATATACCTTGAGGCATTTTCGTCCGTCTAATGCTCCATCATTTAGGAAGGCTAATTCATTTTCCATTTCTGTTACCTTTATGGTCATTCCAAAGTAAAACAAACTGTTTTGGGGTACTGAAGTACTGATGTATTACTAATTGAAATTAACTGCTATAATTTATTTAGCCTTCCTTCCTTCCTTCCTTCCTTCCTTCCTTCCTTCCTTCCTTCCTTCCTTCCTTCCTTCCTTCCTTCCTTCCTTCCTTCCTTCCTTCCTTCCTTCCTTCCTTCCTTCCTTCCTTCCTTCCTTTCCTTCCTTCCCTTCCTTCCTTCCTTCCTTCCTTCCTTCCTTCCTTCCTTCTCCTTCCTTTCCTTCTCCTTCCTTCCTTCCTTCCTTCCTTCCTTCCTTCCTTCCTTCCTTCCTTCCTTCCTTCCTTCCTTCCTTCCTTCCTTCCTTCCTTCCTTCCTTCCTTCCCCATTAATTCTAAGTCAGTTTTTGCACTTTTTCCTTTATTTCTATACTGACTTATGTTGAAAATCTGCTTATTCATACCGGATAAAACTAATCTCTTACTTTACATTTAGCTGTTAAATTCTTCAGTATTTAAATAGCACATTAATCTGTCATGTTGTTTGCTGACTGTTTGAAATCTTAGTAAAACTGAGGGCTGTTGGGC
This sequence comes from Apricaphanius iberus, assembly GCA_028564705.1. Taxonomy (NCBI): domain Eukaryota; kingdom Metazoa; phylum Chordata; class Actinopteri; order Cyprinodontiformes; family Aphaniidae; genus Apricaphanius; species Apricaphanius iberus. The sequence goes on from JAPXFQ010002633.1 coordinate 1,343,950, forward strand.
TTCATACTGTAGTAAGGAATTCACAGCTTACTGTTCTGCAAGCATGGGACTCTGTGTAAACTTTTTCCTATTGAAAATCCTCTAATATGGTGTATTATTAACCAATTACTGTGTGTGTGTGCGTGTGTGCATAGTTTTGCTCACTAATATATACACACACATATTCCCTCCTACACTGTCACTAAACTAATCTAGTTTTTACCTCTCTCTCTCTTTCTCTCACACACAATCACTCACTCCTACGCAGTCATACACACTCTTCACCACAGCTATGCACACACACACACACACTTTCACACACATAGATTCAAACCTGTTGCCTGGTTGCCTTAGTGACAAGACTCAAGTGATACACTGCGTCCTGCTTCGCAACATTAGCACCATGAGACCCATTTTTAAAAAACGCTCCTCCAGTTTTTTTTAGTTTTGCTGTAACCTCGCTTCCTAATACAATCGCTTTCTCTTCACTACAGATATGTTTTCTGGGCAGTAAATAAAGTAAATTACATTTATTGCAACGAGGAAATGTTGTTTTTGTTTCTTATTAGAAAATAATACAAAATAATTCATGTTATGAATCATCAGTTTTGTTTCATTTTAATTTTTTTCCCCTCTGTTGTTGTCTGTCCAGATGATGGGAAAGACGGACGGCGACAACTACACTCTGGACGACATGTTTGTGTCGAGCGCTGCACAGCAGGAGGGTGAGGGCAGGGAGGAGGAGAGGATGAGGAACAGAGCTATTGGGGAGAGCAGAAGGCTGGCTGCCTCCATGGATAAATGCCCTCGCTGCTTCAGCAGCCCAGAGCTCCCAAAGCATCTTATAGTGGCCATAGGGAGCAAGGTGAGAGACGGTTCGTGTTGTCCGTGTTCATAAAGGAACCAGGAAGTTCTTTTGTAGCTACTTATCAGGCTGGGATGCAAACACATTTGTGGCTCCATTGGGTTTCTGGTTCAGCATAGCCTGGTGTCTTGCATAAATATAGTAATAGATGTATTTTGTGTCCAGGAGAGATTAGAGCACGTCTCTGCTAGTAGAAGCTAACCGTTAGCAACCCCACAACATCACAAACACCTCATAGCACATTAATATAGCTTTTTTTTTTCTTCAAAAAAGAGGATTTGAGGAAGACACTGTTGGAAATTGGTGTGGAACACCATCAGTGACGTAAGTTAAGTTAGTTATTTGTTTGGAAGCAGCATGAGAGTCACATTTGTGTTTGCCAGTCAGAGGTGAGACGTTTGCATATCATGAATTACATAACCTGGCTCGGACCAATGTCCTTTTTACTGTGGCTTTTAAGGGGAAGTGGGGGTATAACTGTGATCATGTTTTTAATTCTTGGGGTTGAGGGATGGGAGTGTGGTTTATGTGGGGTCATTTTAATCTGTAAAGCACTTTGAGATGCAATTTTGTATGAAAAGCGCTTTATAAATGAAGTTTGATTTAAATAATGAGTTAGAATAATTATCCTGATATTCCTCCCCCACCCACTCCTCTGGCTAACTCCAGCCTCTTGAAACAGAAGAACCAGAGCATTTTGTTTCCACAAGGCATTCATTCATACAAGTGTCAGCAACAAATGTATTTGAAAAACCTAGTAAATGAGACCTTTAAATTTTGGTGCAATGACAAAAAATAACCATGTTCAACAAGTGAGAATAGTTTTGCAAGACACTGTACAAACTAGGGTGCCATTATATTGGCTAAATACTTTATATATGTTTTTTTTGGAGGGTTGTGATTCGATCCATGTGCCCATGAGCAAGGCATTTAAGCCCAAGTTGCCTAATGATGTGCATATTAGTATACAAATGTCGAGGTTTCCATTTCAGATTTGAAAAATTTGTATCTGTTGACTCAAAATGATCGAGAAAGAAGGATTCCCTACTTTCATAAACCAAAGCATTGTTTTTACCATCCTTTATTTTTAATCAAATATGTCAATACTAAATACAGTATGTTCACCCTTTAGGAATAATGTAACTTATCAAAAACCTTCTCCGTTGTTACCAAAACACATTTTCTTTCAATCATGTAAAATACAATGTTTTAACTTAAAATAATAAAATAAAATCATGCAACTGTGGTCTTTTCTGCAGGTATATCTGAGCCTGCCTGCAGGAGTGTCGATGACTGAAGGTCAATGTCTCATCTGTCCTCTTCAGCATCACACTTCTGCCACTGGTTTGGATGAGGATGTGTGGTCAGAAATGCAGGTTAGCCATTTTAGGCTACCAATTGTATCTATTCAAATCAAAGTAGTAACCTTTGTTCACCGTTTCAGTGCTTGATCCTTAAAGTCGAAGTCTTATCTGCCGACAGTTGTTCCGACGTGCTCTGGTGCGAATGTTTGAGTCCCAGGAGCTTGACTGTGTGTTCATGGAAACATACATGAACCTTCGCAGGAAACAACACATGGTCCTAGAATGCATCCCGCTGCCCAGGGAGCTAGGTGACATGGCACCCATATACTTCAAGGTTTGTTTGAGATATGACTCATTATTATTATTATTATTATTATGTGACGTTTTTAAGGTGTAATAGTGTTGGGGATTTTGTTGTGTGTGTGTTTTTCAGAAAGCCATCATGGAGTGTGATGAGGAGTGGGCCATGAACAAGAGGGTCGTTGACCTCTCTTCAAAAGACATCCGGAAAGCTGTATGTCACTTCTCTCATTTTTTTCATCTCCTGGCCTCTTTCATGTTTTTCTCCTTCATCTCTCTTCAGATCTAAGAAAGTTTTTTTTACCAGTGTGTTTCTTCTCCCTCTTTTTTTTTGTCCTTCTAGGTGCCAAGGGGTCTGCCATACTTTGCTGTAGATTTTGGATTACAGGGAGGATTTGCCCATGTCATTGAAAATGAGCAGAAGTTTCCACATTACTTTGGCAAGGTTGGTTGTTTTATCAATACTGTGAAACTTCATTTTAGTTATATTGAAAGTCTGAATCCCAAACTTCTTTAACCATGACTACCAGAGAGTGTAGATGTGTGTTGATCCTTATGAGTTCAGAAATAAGTAGAAGGAAAAAAAGCTCGGCATTTTAATAATCTAATATAAATAAAAATAAAATAAATGTTCATTGTTAGATTATGCAGCTGTACAAAGCACGATTTATTTTACTTAAGGTTTTACATATCTTTACCAAGGGGGCACTGAATGTGTGGGTGCTTGAAAACTTTTGGAAATATCCAAGGTTTTTGTTTTTGCTGTAGAGGACAGATTGCTGCATAGCCAGTGACTTAATGCAATAATAAAAAAAATATATATCTTAACAATTGACTTGAACTGCATTGTTTTATGACTAAAGTCAAATCTTTATGACAGGATTGTTGTGATTGTATATTTTTGGAAAAGATTGGTAACTGTCTTGTAAAGTGCTTTGTTTCGACATTCGTTGTGAATTTGCCACTATATTGATCAATTTGATTGAATGAACTAAAGGTCATGAACAAGATATAAAACGAGTGACACCCCCTCTTTCCATCACAGGAAATTGTTGGAGGGATGATGGACTTGGAGCCAAGACGTTGGAGAAAGCCGATCAGAGAAAATTTTGATGATCAGAGGAAGAAAGTCCTTCAGTTTGCACAGTGGTGGAAACCATATGACTGTACCAAGACTGAAGCCTAACTGGAGCACACATAGTTTTAGCTGGATATTTGGAATTTAATATAAAATTCCACCAAGATTGTATAATGTAATACAATGTTACGTAAATAAAAATAAATCTTTTTTTGTGACTTTGATGGGATATGAACGAAACGAACGATGGTTTCTCCATGTCATAAACCTTATTTACAGTTCTATTTTCTGCACTCTCCATTCCATAACTTTAATTTCTGACTTTCTGGCTTTATGACCTCCAAATCTGTAACTTCATTCTTTGAGCTTTAAGTGTCATTTCTGAAACTTGTGCAAGAGCATAGACACGCATTTTGGCTCATCCTCACACCTTTTCTCCCAAGCAATCTGAAACGATGACCTTACATGAAACCTCATCATCTTTTTTGATTTTTCAATTTTAGCAAAGCCATTGGCTCTTTGATTAGCTCACTACATCAGATGCCGATCTTATTTTTAGGTTTAACGTCTGACTCCATCTGATGCATGGATGTGGTTGGTTGTTATATTGGTGTGAGTAATGGAAGATGAGGACTGATTATTTTTTTTTTAAGTGCAGCATTTTTAGTTATAGTACTCATTCTTTATCTTTTACGTTTTCGTCGTTTTATTTTTCAATCCTGCCTGGCTCTAAAAGACAAGTTGACAGATTATTTTTTTACCTAAACCGTAGAGTAAAATGTTCTGCTTATAATTCAGTTTTATAATTCAGTTACATTTTCTGCCAGGTGCATCTTTTAATGGATCCTAAAATTAGTATATCATTAAATTCAAAAAGTAAGACATTTTGTTGCTTTATACAGAATGATATATTTCAAGTATTTCTGGTCATCTTTATGGTTATGACTTACAGTTAGTGAAAAACCCAAATCATGTCTCTCTGGAAATTTAAATACTAATTGAGACCACTAAGAATGTTTGATACAGAAATGTCCACATAATTAAAGGTTTGTCTATGCAGTAAATGCACTCATTACTTGGTCGTGGCTCTATTTGGGTTGAATTTCCGCATAATGCGGTGTTGCATGGAGGTTATCTGCATTGTTGGTTGTGGTGTATCAAATAATTATGTCAAGACTCCATATACTCTATAGCGTTTAGGTCGTGCCTGTTTCCAGACCAGTCGAGTGCAATTAAATCATGGTCATTAAAGCAGGAATTTGTAAATCTAGCAGTGAGGGCAGGTGCCAAATCCTGCTCGACAAAGACATTCGCTTCTCTGTAACAGTCCTCTGCATGAAGGGTTCCGGAATCAGCTGGTAATTGGCTGCGGTGACTGTAGATTTAATAAAACACAATGGTAATACATCAGGAGATCTCATCTCTGGCTTAAATGTCGCACTGGTCTTCCAAACTGTGACCTTGATTTCATACTGAAAACCAACTCTTGCTTTCATCTGAACCTTGGAACACTGAACATCAGTCCAGACCTCCTTTACCTAAGTAAGATGCCTCTATTCAGGAGAGAATAAACACAAGCTGCAACAGTTGTAGGCCATACCTTTGCTATGTCTGTGTCGTGGCTTTTGAAGCTCAGCCTTCAGCTGCTGTTAATGTTTTGTGAATATCATTTAAACTCTGAAAAATGGGCTTGGCAGGTCTCCAAAGAATGTGGTTAGCAAAGATGATTGTGTACCTTTTTTTTTTTTTCTTCCCACATGCGGTTTTTCCATTTAACTTTATGCTAACATGGTTTGATACAGCACAATGTGGGCAGCCAGCATCTTTAGCAGTGACCTTTTGTGGCTGCCCCTTTATGTGAATGGTCTCAATAACTCAGGTCATTAATAAGTCTTCTCCACGATATTGTGAGCCATGACTGTATCATTTAACGTGTCTGCATTTATGGTTGTTTCATGAACTATTGAAACACTAAATTTGTCTTTTCATTATTAGTAACTGAAATACTGTAAACACTTGAAATCAATCATACATACATGCAACAAACCTACATATATTGGGTTTCACTTTTCGTACTGATTAAAATTCACTTTTCAATGATATCCTGGTATATTTGCACATAGGCATACATTTATTATCCCGATATTTACAGTGCTATCTAACTTTTTAAAAGATTTTTTTTTTCTGATTTGTCTTCCTCTTGTCAACTTGTGTTTTCAAAGGTTAGAACCCTTCCAGCAAATGTATTTGCAGAAAGGTTGCCGTTTGCAGGAAAACATAAGTGTCTAGTCATTTCTCCAACGTTAACCCTGCTTGTGCTTCAGACACTACCCCGTTTATACGCGATGTAGGTTATTTATATGACACGATTACTGGAGAGAACGCAGGTTCGTGGTTAATGGCATCAGAATGGTGTGAAGTGATGTATGGTGATGGCCAATTAGATTGGCTGGGGGTGGATTTATGAGAGAGTCAGCCATTCGTCTTTCCCTGTCTGCTTCTCTCACTCTCACGCGTCCCTTTTCTGTTGACCCTGGCATTACGCTGTAAGGCCAACATGCACTTTTTGCTTTCACCCTTAATATCTGTAGTTAATCTGAGTTTGAGGTATTTCTGCCTCGTTTGTGTGTTTTTGCGGCAAGAGGCGTCAACAGACATGGCGATTTCTCTTTTGTAGTAGGCTACTGATGATGAGATCCTGAGGGGGCGACGTGTGAAGAGGGTCAAAACCAATTGATCTTTGGTTGCAGTAACACTCAAATACATTATACATAAATGTTTATAATCAGTGTTGGGCAAGTTACAAAGAAATTGTAACATATTTTACATTACTAGTGACAGTGTCAAAAATGTAATATGTTTGCATTACATATTACTGTTTTAAAAATATAACTGAGTTACACTACTTTAAGTTACTTTTGGCAAAATATCTTAAATATCTAAAACGACTTATAATCACCGTAACTTATCAATTTACATTTTACACAAGTGTCACACCACAAATACTGTATTTTCAACACTATTTTATTCAAATTAAGTCTCAATTCCTTTGCATGCCTTCTATTTCATGGGAATATTTGTTAAATCTAATCAAAAGAAGGTGCTGAAAGTGCTCATCACAAAGATGGTTGACAAAGATGAGACTGCGATGTCTGAAGTTTTACTAGAGATGGTTAGGAAAACAGTGTGAACAATGCCGCTGTTTAAATGTACAGTTGATCTTTTCCTCAGCCGTCCTGATTCTCTGATGTTTTAGTTTTCAGCAACAGCAAGTAGATGGTGGATCTTGTTCTACCGTATCTTGATTTGGTCTGTTGCATTAGTTGGCCAGACAAGCAATTTAAAATGCATTTGTAACTTGAGTTACTGAAATAGTAACTAGTAATATATTATTGTATAATTAGTAAGTAATGCATTACATTACTCAGTTACTGAAAAAGTTATCTATTCCTGTAACTCATTACTTTTGTAATGCCTTACTTCCAACACTGTTTATAATTCAGCCTTTTAATGTGAGTAAAACATAAAAAAGGTGAGAGGTTATGCAAGAATATAAAATATGCCATAAATCTGTCTACAGAACACTTAATTTTCTTCTCCTAAGCTTCATGAGCCTGAATACAGCAGTAATGTAAATTACTTTACCTGATAGGTAAAAATGTCAACACTATTATAAATTTTGTTTAAAATAAACTATTGTTGGTTTCATCAGTTTGACCACATTAAATGTTCATTTATTGAAAAATTTTCAAGTTTTCATATCTCCTGTTTTTATCTATTTTGTGGAAAAGATATTGATTTAATTGCATTTAACACACACAAAAAAAAAATCACAAGTAAGCAAGATATCTCAACAATATTGTGTTTCATAGCTGTAGAAAAAGATTGGCCACCCTACCATGGTAATACATAGCACCCTCTTTGGGTGACATGAGTTCAGTTGTTTCTTTTAGCCATAAAACAAAGTTAAGTAGGGTTGCCCCACTATCTTGAGTTATGAGGGTTTTTTTTTTTTTTTTTGGTGTGTATAACTAGTTTCAAATCACATTTTCAACAGAATAAGATGTGATCGTTAAGTCACCTGGTGGATCACTATCATGTTGCAGGATCCGGTTCAGCCCCAAGTTAACCTTTTCTAGATGATCGCACATATTCCTCCAGCACCTTCTGATACATTGTAGAATTCATCAAAGATTTTATCACGGTAAAATGGCCTGCTCCTTCTTCAGCAAGGCATTCCCAAATCTTTATAGTTCGTTCTCTATGCTTCACAACAAATATTAAGTTCTTTTCCTGGTATAGTTTTTTTGTTTGTTACCAAGCAGGCCCTCTATTCTGGCGTCCGAGTAGTTAAATTTTAGTCTCATCTGACCAAAGAAAATTATTGCAATTGTCCTGAGCTCTTGTCTGTTTTCTCTGGTAATCTTTACTCTGACCTTCATCTTTTTCCTATAAAGAAATCCCTTTAATACCTCCCATGAGAATAAAACGTTGAGTTTTTTGGGGGATTGTGCAGCCAAGCACTTTTACATCAACAGTAGCAATAATCAGCTGTAGATATCTTGCTGACTTTTTTTTGGGGGGGGGAGTCTTCTTTTAGCGTCTGCTTTACGGATCAACTTGCTCGAACAACCAGACCTAGATAATCTGGCAGCTGTTTTGAAAAAATAGTCCAGTTTTAGACGTTTCTGCACAACAGGATGGATGCTTTGAAAATCTTTTTAGACCTCTTTACATTTTTTTTATAAGTCTTATAAGCTGATACACTCTTATTTTTTTAAGGCCTCAGACCGATCTTGGTTCTTCAGTCAGGAGCATATCAACCTAAATATCTTCCTCTGAAATGCTGAATAATGATGATTTATTCATGTGCTTCTGATGTATACCTGTATGTAATTTTAGCTTTTTTGAGAGAGAATGGATTAGGAATTTTTGTAATTTATTCCTTATCTGAATATTTATGACATTTTAGTGAAATATAAAAAGCATGTTTCTCACCTTGTATTGTCTATTTATCTCTTCATCCATTTGAGAGGCGAGGTTCACTTTAGACGGGTTTCTAGTCCATCAAAAGGCCAATTTTTGGTCTAGGAGCAAGTTTTGTCATCTGAGTGGATGCTGGCAAGACTTGGGGCTGATGCTCACAGATAATTCTTGCAATTTTAAAGTGTTTTTTTTTTAAATTGTTTTTATGTTATCAAGTGTTCCTTGAGTGACTTGAAATGTGTTTATAAATAAAAACTGATACTTGAAACGTTCTGTCTTGTTGAAATTGAGATGAAATATACAAAATACGTTAAAGCTGTATTTAACTTTCATCAACATTTTAATAGAATCAGGTTGGTCTGTTGGTGTAACTTATGATATTTCTCTATATGTTAATTCATATATGTATCTCATTTTCATCTAGTCTTAGTAATCATTCTTTTTAATCTATTCCAGTGGGACTCTGGGTTGAATCGCTTTTTTCTGTATTTCTGTTAGTTATTAAAATTTGATGTCATCTATGATATATGTATCCACTGAATGAAATTGCCACAATACACAGAGAGCTGCCCTTTGTATTCTGTTGGCCTGTCAGCACTCAGCTGTACATGGCTTGCAGCCAGCTTGAGACAGCCTCTTGTGCCCTTGGGCTTATCTTCTCTTGAATGCTATTTATTCCATTTTAGTGTTGGCTTTATTAAATGCTCACATTATTACTGGTGGACCGCAGACTGATTGCTGAGAGCAAGCAACTAGATAAGGGAAAAGAGGCAGGGTTAGTGGAGAGTGTGTGTGAGGGAAAGAGTGTGTGGGCGTTTGTTAGAGTGAATGTCTACGCAGTGGATTGGGGTCATGTTGCTCCAGAGAGTCAAATTTATTAGTGGGAACCTTCAGGAAATTACACTGGTATGTGCGTGACTACATGCATGCACTTGCGTTATGCATCATGTCTGTTTCTGTGTCTCTCTGTGGGTCCCTCAGGGCCACTTAATTAACAGACATGCTGTGTCAATAGAGGTCAAGGTCAGGGCAGTTAGTGCCAGATAAGAGCACCGTTCTGTCCTCTGATGGGAACCAACAAGCCCGTACAACTGCTACTATCCCCATTTGCTGCTTCTACAGGCAAATGTTTCTCTAAATCTAACCCTATGCTATGTCCCCCCTCTGCAGCTTACCATGACTGTAGTTTTATTACAGTAAGGTTTAAATTGACTCTATCTATTTAATTCAGTGGGTAGTTTTAGACTTTTTGTTGCTGTTTTAGATATTAGTATTATCAGTAGTGGACAAAAAAAAAAAAAAGCTGTAGTTCTCAAACGATGCTGAACATTATTTCTCCTGAAACACCAAACATAGGGACCAGTAGATTTCTGTCTTAAATACTAATTAAAGAATTAACACATGCAGGAAAACCCCCAATATACAGTGGATAAATATTTGATACAAGTTTTTCCACTTACAGAGATTGGATAGGTCAGTATTTTTCATTGTCGGTGGTGGGTTTACCAAGACAGTGTCTAACAAAAAACAAAAAAATCCAGAAAATTACTCTGCATGATTTTTAATAATATTCTTGTATTCTATTGCATGAAATAGATATTTTATCACCAACGAGCAAGAATTCTAGCTCTCGCAGATCTTTTAGTTCATCTTTAATCCTCCACTCACTAACTGTGTTATTTGCTTCACTTATTGGAATTGTTACCCACATAAAAGACATCGGTCTGCACACTCAATCAATCAGACACAAAATTCTCCACCATAGGCATGAAAAACAAGAGCTGACCAACAACTCCAAGGACAAAAACGTAGACCTGCACTAGACTGGAATGGAGCACCGGACAGCAGAGAATCAGCTTGGTGAGAAAGCAACAACTGTATTTGCAATAATCAGAAAATGGTAAAATGGCCTGCATTTGTATAGCGCTTGTTCAGCCAGAGGACCACAAAGCCCTTTACATTACATTCAGTCATTTACCCGTTCATGCACATATTCACACGCTGATGAAGTGACTGCAAGTCTCTCTTGGACCAGAGCTCTAGGCAAGAGCTCCACTTATGGAATATCAGTAATGACGAGAAAGGGTGAAGCATCAGCTCAGAACTACATGATATTACCTTGTTAATAACCTGAAGGGAGCTTGTACCACATTATGAAATGTAAGGTTAGGGATTGTAACACATTATGCTGTTACAGATTAAAATCCTGCAGCATGGGTACCAACGGTTTTTGATAGAAAAGTAATATTAAAAAAAAAAAGTTATCAGTAGTATTTTTCTCAAATGTACTAAAACACTCCAAAATAATGGCCAGACATGTAACAGCACTATTAGGCACTCATTTATGTAGTTTATCAGCATAAAATAAAATTTATTTGGGGGTGAGTTTCACTTTAAGGTCACAAAAGGATGGCAGGATATTCTTCTTTTATCAGGAGTGTGTGTCTGGTTGCAAACACACACAGGTAGGGGTGCAAGGAGGTTTATTGAAATGATGAGGATGATGATGACAGGATACATTGAATGGAGAGATGCTATCAATGACAATGAGCCGACTGGTAGTGAGAGGAAGTGAAGGGTTTCAGTACACAGAAGGAAAAGAGGAATTGGAATCGTTCTAAAAGGCAAACTCCTAACTCCTGGGCCACGGTCGCCCCTTGAAGGAACAGATGGCTGCAAATGCTGAACTACGATGCGCCTTGTTACACAGAACATAGCTGGTTTATGTTTCAGTGTGTAACAAAAGGGGCAAAGATCCCATAGGTCACATGGACACAAAAACTATAATAATGCTGCGCTAATTGAGTTCATATATAAACTGTCTGTGGATGAAGATAAACAAACTGAAGAGTGAAGTATGCACTTTTCATTCCATTTTTGAGTCTGATGCTTTTTACTATTATTTAAAAAAAGTATTTTTCTGAATGTTCTTTCAGACTTTTTTTTTAATGCTTGTCCAATATGACCTAAAAAGTTTGATATTGTTGCTACTACATTTACTAATTTGGAAAAGTATTTTTTTCTATAATTTATTTCCAGAGAGTTTAATGTTCTTGTGAAAGCCTACCTGAAGGTTATTTAACTGTTCATTCTCACCACCTGGAAATGCACCCTTCACATACCCTCACTGCCCACTTTATAAGGTACGCCTTGCTAGCACTGGGTTGGACCCCCTTTTGCCTTCAGAACTGCCTTAATACTTCATGGAATAGATTCAACAAGGTACTGGAAACATTCCTGAGAGATATTGGTCCATATTGTCATGATAGCATCACACAGTTGCTGCAGATTTGTCGGCTGCACATCCATGATGCGAATCTCCCGTTCCACCATATCCCAAAGGTGTGTTATTGGTTTGAGATCTGGTGACTGTGGAGGTCATTTGAGTACTGTGAACTCATCGTCATGTTCAAGAAACGAATCTGAGATGATTCAAGCTTTATGACATGGCACATAATCCTGCTGGAAGTAACCACCAGAAGATGGGTACACTGTGGTCATAAAGGGATGGACATGGTTAGCAACAATACTCAGGTAGGCTGTGGTGTTGCAGTGATGATCAATTGGTACTAAGGGGCCCAAAGCAAACCAAGAAAATGCCCCACCGAACCATTACACCAGCACCAGCAGCCTGAACCAATGATACAAGGCAGGATGGATCCATGCTTTCATGTTCTTGACGCCAAATTCTGACCCTAACATCTGAATGTTGCAGCAGAAATCGAGACTCATTAGGTAAGGCAAAAAATGTCCAGTCTATTTTCTAATTTTGGTGAGCCTGTGTGAATTGTAGCCTCTGTTTCCTGTTCTTAGCAGGAGTGACACCCGGTGTGGTCACCTGCTGCTGTAGACCATCTGCCTCAAGGTTTGACGTGTTATGCGTTCAGAGAGGCCCTTCTGCATACCTTGATTGTAACGAATGGTTATTTGAGTAACTGTTGCCTTTCTATGCAGCTCGATCCAGTCCGGCCAATCTCCTCTGACCTCTGTAATCAACAAGGTATTTTCGTCCACAGAACTGCTGCTCACTGGATATTTTCCCATTTTCTGACCATTCTCTGTAAACCGTAGAGATGGTTGTGTGATAAAATCCCAGTAGATCAGCAGTTTCTCAAATACTCAGACCAGCCCGTCTGGGACCAACAACCTTGCCACGTTGAAAGTAACTTAAATCACCTTTCCTTCCCATTCTGATGCTCGGTTTGAACTGCAGCAGATCGTCTAAACCGTATCTACATGCCTAAATGCATTGAGTTGCCGCCATGTGATTGGCACCCGTGTGCCTAATAAAGTGGCCAGTGAGTGTATGTTAAAATCAAAAGTCATGGCAGAGTCCTGGAAGTGTTTCAGGAATGGACCAAGTATCCTCTTTGTTGGAAATCAAAATATGGTCACACTATTCGATGATCTGAAAATAAAGGCAGACTTAGAAGAAATCTTTAAATGAGAGAAATACTTTTTCATTAGTTATTAAGATCAAACCATCGCTGCGCACTTCAGAGCGCGAGCCCGGGTGCACGCGGCACTTGGCATACTGCGCGCGCTCTCTCGCTGCTCCCTTTTCTCGCGCAGCTCCAACACCAGCTGTTTCGCTACCTACCTTCAGTCCAAGATGTTCCCACCCCGAAAAAAAAAAATCCCACGGGACGATAAACGGGGAGGGACGCTGAAAGACGGGGAGAGGAGGACGGACAAGTGATGAGAAGAGCAGCCAGAGAGGAGAGCCGCTGTCGCAGAGGAACAGGAGGAGGAGAAGAAGAGAGGGAAGCAGACGCATCTGTGGTGACTTGGGGGATACGGCTCGGTGAGGAGGAGGGGGGGAATACAGAACATTCTTATGATGCCATCATTTTTCACTCTGGTAAGAGGAATAAATGAGGTGCTTCGGGACTGCGATTATATAGTACGCTACATTTCATTGCCTTTTGGTAATTTCTTTGGAGAGCCTATGCGTTCTAAATAGTTAGGCAGAAATAAAAAAAAAATTATGCCAGGAAGGTATTCATTTTTGTAATTCTCAGAAGATTTCCAACGGAGAGAGTTTTGTCACCCTTGGGATCAAAGATTCACTTAATGGGGGGAAAGGAGGGCTGTTTATAACAGCGGATACCGCCACCTTCTTCACCTTACATAAATGTTTGCGTGCCGTTAGTGCTCTCCTGTTTTGCTCCACAGCAGACACGCATTTCACGCACACGCGGCCAGACGTGGACATTACCAGTCAAACATGCGGTCCTAATAACACGGACGGACCTCACTCTCTCTCATCTACCCAGCCGCTCTCCTCTCCCCCACTGTCTGATGACTCCCCCGCGCACAGGTGGACGTGGTACGGAGCCTACTGTAGCATCATCATCATCATCTTCTTCAACACCACCATCACCATCCTCCTCCTCCTCAGCAACACCACCATGTCCTCGTCGTCGCGCAAGATTTCATCCGAGTCATTTAGCAGCTCGGTGGGCTCGGACTGTGGGCTGGAAAGCCCCGGAGGAGACGGAGGGGATGGCGCGCTGGAGCCGGCTGATGAGAGCCGGGGTTGCCCGTTTTCTTCCTTCCCGTCGTCCCACAGAGCGCTGCTCTGGAACGGCCGCAGCCCCGCTGAGAGGTCGGCGTGCCCGGCGGGCGAGGAGCAGCAGGGACCCTGTGTACCCCACAAGAGGGCTACCAGACGGCGAAGGGTGAACCTGGACTCGTTGGGAGAGAGCCTGAAACGACTCACTTCACCCACGGTAAGCCTGGATGTGTAGCACTGTCATAGCTTATGATGTACTGGAGAAATATCTACAAGTTTAATTCCTAGAGGGTATATAGAAGGCTCAAGAAAAATATTGTTTTCCATTTTTTTTAACACATAAGCGTTTTCTATGTCTGGATAAGTATAACAAAAGAACAGTATAGAAAATACTATTCACACTTTAGGTATTTCCATCCATCCATCCATGATTGAATCCATCCATCCATCCATCCATCCATGATTGAATCCATCCATCCATGCATGATTGAATCCATCCATCCATGATTGAATCCGTCCGTCCATCCATCCATCCATCCATCCATCCATCCATCTTTCTTTCCATCCTTCCATCCATGATTGAATCCATCCATCCATGATTGAATCCATCCATCCATCCATCCATCCATCCATGATTGAATCCATCCATCCATCCATCCATGATTGAATCCATCCATCCATCCATCCATGATTGAATCCGTCCGTCCGTCCATCCATCCATCCATCCATCCATCCATCCATCCACGATTGAATCCATCCATCCATCCATCCATGATTGAATCCATCCATCCATGATTGAATCCATCCATCCATCCATCCATCCATGATTGAATCTGTCTGTCCGTCCATCCATCCATCCATCCATCTATCCATCCATCAATCCATCTTATTTGTAGGTTCAGGGAAACTACATAGATTTGACCCATTTGGAACCCTGTCTATGAAAAAAAAAAACTTATTTTCTTCCTTCTGCTCTGTTAGCCTGAATCATCTGACTCTGGCAGATTATATAATACTAAATATGTTGTTGTGAGGCAGAGTCAGAGATGCCCTGGCCCCTGCCTATATATATATATATATATATATATATATATATATACACTGTATATATATATGTGTGTGTATATATATATATATATGTGTGTATATATATATATATATATAAACTGTGTGCAGATTGTGACAGATAAACCTGTGTTTGTTGGTGCCTGTTCTATCTGTAACTCAGTATTATAGGCAATACTGCAATAAAGCTGCTATTACAACTCGGTGCCATTGTGATGTGTGACTAGGAAGTTTGGAGTTTGGTTAGCCTTTGAAGATAAATAAAGGCTTAAAAATATCCAAGATGTGGGAAATGCTATTTCTCCATGCTTTTACTCGAACTCCATAATATCTGAAATATTGACTAATTAAATTATACATTCATAACAAGCATATTATGACACAGCCATGCACTGTTTCACATCTTTAGGGCTGAATTTGAGAACAATTTCAGAGATGGAGGTTGACATTACGCTTTATAACTGCTGTTAGAATATGAGCATTACAATGAAATCCTCTTTACAGCCATCTGTGAGGGCTTTGTGGTAAATACCAGGGCCATTTGGCGACATGAAAACCTCACTGGACTTTATATAAATTAGAAAAATACCAAGTTATTCATAAGGATATTGGCTTGCAAATACCTTTCGAAAGTTTTACATTGTCTATTCGGAATTCTGTGATCTGCAATGCAGCTTTAATTAGAGATATTTTGATATGATTGGTTTTGAGGATTTAGACATAAAATAATGTTAAGAATCAAATGTAGCTTTCTTCGCAAATTTTCCTTGCACATGCCATCTAACAGGTACAAAATGCAAAGTGACCAAACAAAACGAAAGTCTAAATCAATGTCACACATATGTTGAAACACAGTCAATAACTGAAAGAGAAACAGCTGTGTAGGAGGCTTAAAACTGGTTGAAGAACAGCCAAACTCTGCTACGAAGTGGAGGTTGTGGAAGCTAGTTTCATGTCCTGGCAAGAGTGTGCACAGCAAGGACACACAATATAGTTTTATGGCATCAGCACGTCTCTCCCAGAAAAAAGATTTCAAAGCTGAGTGCGGTTTCAATAAGCGCCGTGCAAAGTTGAGGGTCATAGACGCAGTGGTCGGCAAAGGAAAGTGCAGCAGATGAAAGACACATCAAGCCTATTGCTCTTTGAAATTGGAAAAATGTCCAGCAGAGCCATTAGATCAGAACGGGCAGAAACCAGTGAGACCCAGGTATCCCCATCTACTGTCCAAAGATGTCTGGCCAGACGTGGTCTTCTTGGAATAATTGCAGCCAAAAAGTCATACCTCCCAAGTGGAAACAAGGCCAAGTGTCTCTAATATGCATGAAAACATAGGAACTGGGGTGCAGAGAAATGGCAGCAGGTACTCTGGCCTAATGAGTTAAAAAACGTAATATATAAATATAAATAATAAAGCCCTGATCTCAACATCATTAAGTGTATCTGGGATTACACAAAGAGACAGAAGGATGTGAGGAAGTCTACATCCATAGAAGATCTGTGGTTAGTTCTCCAAGAAGCTGGAACAACCTACCAGCCGAAACTGTGTCCAAGAGTACCCAGAAGAATTGATGGTGTTTTGGAAGCAAAGGATGGTCACACCAAATATTGATTTGATATAGATATCGCTTTTGTTCATTCACTGCATTTTGTTAGTTGGTGAAAATAAACAACTAACACTTCAATTGTTGAAACCATTCTTTGTTTACAGCATTTATCACACTTGCCTTAAACTTTTGCACAGTACTGTATATGTTTTGGATCATCGAACTGAGTTTGATATTAGATGAAAAATGGAAAAAAAGAAAAGCTGTTTTTAAATGATGATTTCATTTACTTACACAAAAGAGACAGAATGCTAGCTTAATGCTATCTGAATCAAAGTAGCCCAATGTGAAAAAGTAATTCCTTCCTAAAACTAACATTTGGTTGTGTCAACCTTTGTGGCAACAACTGTCACATTCACTATAACTCATATTTTATATTTCATCTTGATTCTGTCTGGTTGGACTGTTCTCAAGCAAAAAAAACAGATCAGTTTCAAGGTATTATGCGCAATCGCAATCCAATTTTGGTCCGGACTTTGACTAGGCCAATTGAAAAATCAATTACTGCTTAACCCAGGAGCGCTTGAGTTTGAGATCATGAACCAATGGCTGGGCATTCCTCAGGACATTTTTGGCAGAGAGCAGAATTATGGTCTGCATTAAAACAGTAAGTAACATTAAGGAAGTCCAGTCCATGTCCACCAGCAGCAAAGCTGCTCCATACGATCACACTGTCACACCATTTCTGACTAGATGTCAGTAATCAAAGTTAATGATATTTTTTTTTTTAGTCAAACATTCTTAGAGAATTACTTCTTCACAAGACGTCAGATTGGTTTGGATAGCTTCTCCCCTTAATACGAGAAATCCTCACTTAAAAAGTGCATGATTGTTTTTATATTTCTTTGAATAGCATGGATATTTAAGTTTGACAGACCCCCCCCCACACAAAAAAAACAAAAAAAACACATCTACAAGTATAATTGGTTAAATAAAGTTTCATTACGCTGTGAGATTCCCTGAAATGGATATTTGACTTAAAGACAAAAACTGTCGTTCACGCTAACAGAGATGAGTCATTTATATTGTACTATTGACAGAGACAGAACTGAAAACTGATTAATAAATGGGTTTTTGGGTCTGTTAAGATTTATTAGTCTTCAACAGCAGTAGTGAATTGTTATTAAACCGTGTGATGTGGAATTCTTTTCTCTCCAATTTACTAGTGGTCAGTTCTAGCCCTTCCATCCCATTCATTTGTGCTCGGGCTCTAGAGGACGGGGTTTAACAGCATTAGTTGGTGCATGTTTCGGTGGACTCCCAGTTAGTCATTTCCCCCCGAACTGAGTCGGGGGGAGTGAGAAAGAGCTGCTCTTACTGGTTTGCACTGCTATCTATCCTGGCCCTTTGAGCACAATTATAGTAAATCCCAGCACTTTCAACCAAACTCATCGTCACCCTCAGAAAAGAGTACCAACATTAGTGATGAATCAAATTGAGAAATAAACTCAGACTTGTATATGACTCAGTGTTATTTATAGTGTCTATTCACATGTGGATGACGCTGGGAACTGTTTCTGTGGCTGTGAATCTGCCTGTGTGGATGTTAATGTTTCTCAATACGGGAAGACGGCTGTGTGCCGCAAAGCAGGTTTCTCTCATAGTATTGTTTGTTTGTTACCGGCTGGTGGGCAACTTTTTGTATGACTCTTAGCAGAGATGTCAGTAGGAACTTGGCTCCTGAGGAGTCAGAGTTGTTTTGGTGCACTTTACAGTCTGTAAGTTTGCTGTCAGAAGCCTGTTCTTTCCAACAACTTTCCCTGGATCCACTTCTGCTTCTCATCGTGAACACAAAACAGGCTCCACTCGAGCCCTCTGCTCCTAGCACAGTCTTAGAAGAATTCTGTCTGCCTGCCTGACGAATTAACGCCGGAAGGGAAATGACCAGAAGGATCTTCTTAATGTTTTAAGGTTAATAAATGTTAATAAAATACGAAAAGACTATATAATTAATCTTAGCTTAGTTCATCTTGAACAGCTACACTGATTTAATATACATAAAATAAAAAATAAAAATGTATTAATAGAAAAACAGAGGGGCTAAGCTAGTGATTCTCAACCACTGGTCCTCAGGGCCCACTGTCCTACCTGCTAAGATGCATCTATGCTCCAGCACACCTGATTAAAAGGATTGTATCACCTCCTCAGCACACCATGAAGTGCTGCAGAAGCCTGTTAATCACCCATTCATTAAAGTCAGGTGTTTGGCAGCTGGAAAACGCCGAATACAGGGCATTGGGTCCGGAAGTCCAGCGCTGGGAACCAAGGGGCTAAGGAACAATTAGAGGAGCCGAGTTCCCAGGAAAATAGACCTATAGCGTAATAGTGACATGAATACCATCTGTCTCTTCCAAAACAACACTCCGTCTTATCTTGACCCCTCTCACACATGTACAGATGCCACTCATGCAGACAAAATGCATATAAGAGCGCACACGGGGGGCAATGTTTACCGCAGCTCACTTTGGCTAGCAGCAAGGAGCAGAGCCTCTGTTTGTGTGCACTTCGACCACGCTGACCAAGCAGGAGCAACACACACTAACGCTCATTAGCAGTCACGCAAACTGCATCTCTCTTTCCTCAGTTTCATGTCTGGATGTGGTCATATATGTTTCGACATTAAGCTGGTTGTATTTTGTGCAATTATTTTAGAGCAGATCTTTTAAGCTGAGAGAAGGTATTTTGATTGCAGTATTTTGGCAGGTTGATTTTTATGGAAACTGCACTCTACTTTGTAAGATTTGACTACATACGACTTTATTTTCTTAAACAGGTGTTTACTTACAAAGTATAAGAAAACACTTTGCCTTTCCCCCTCACTGTTTGACATTAAATCAGAGTAACCTTTTCACGTTTTAGTCCATTTGCATCAGCAATGTTATGTGTATTTGTCAAATGGCAGAATAATCAGAGAGAGAAATTTATTTTGGGATTTTTTTTTCTCGAAACTCATAAGTCAGAAATCCTGACTTAAAGATAACTGACTTAAAGCACGAAAAAAACGTAGACTGAAATCAGATAGCGAGGGGAAGTGGTTATACGTTATACATTATTTTAACAAAAAAGTATAATGTGCTGTAATTCAAGCTAGAATTCTTGCTGCAGCATTTTGGATCCACTGAAGTCTTTTAATTGATTTTTTTGTGACTTCCTTATAGTAAAGATTACAGGAATCCATCCTTGAAGTTGAGTTGTTTGGCAGTTTGAAGGTATGATAATGTGACAATGTGAGAGTCTTGTTACTATGGCTCCAATTGATCATGCACCCTGGCTGCTTGGCCACAGGGATATCCCTTTGGTTGACTGGTTAGCGCGTGAACCACTCTGACCTGGGAGTTGTGGGATTGAATCCCGCCCAGGCCCTCGCTGTGCGCCGTGCCACATTTAACGTTGCAGGCAGGATGCTGGCATGATCCATGTGATATTGGTAATAAGTCCATAGATTCCAAATTGGAGGAACCCTGCATGGAGCACAATGACGTGCTTGGGATAAGAGGGGGAGAGATTTGACAGTGTGAGGGTCCTGTCACTATTGCTGCTATTGATGATGTGCCGTAGCTGCTTGGCCACAGGGACATGCCTTCAACTGAGGCGACGGTAAGTTTTTTTTTTTTTTGCAGTTGATGGTATTTCTGGGCGGATAGGCAAGCAGCTTGACCACTGCGACAGACAAGATGAGTGTTGTGGAGATTACCAGCCTGGGAGCGGTGCAGAGGCTGTCCAGACTGGAACCCAAACAGATTAATAACGTATCTGCAGAAGGTTTCGGAGTTAGGCAGCTGGAATCCCAGGGAGAACGTAACATAGCAAGTAATGCGGCCATGTACCGCGCTAGAAGCGAGAACCGACTGGCATCAGCTTCCAGGATCCACTCCCCATTTCAGCTGGAGAATTGATGATGATGAACTGATAGCTGCCACGTCCTGCAGAGAAGGTAGGAGACAACACCAGCACACCCACTCTCCAGAAGACGACCACAGAATCCTAACAGCCACTTGGTTATGCCATGCCATGTATGCTTTTCCAACCAGCATCTTACACCCTGCTGTTATATTCTGGATTGCCTCTTTGTGTCTGGTGTGGCAGATCTGAGCTTCTATTGATCTGGTGCTCAGAGCCTGCTCCTGTGCTGTCATGATGAGTGCCTCTGTGGTGTCCTGTAGGCCAGGCCAGCCCTCTCTAGCCATTGGTAGAATTTCTTGAAGCCTTGTCCTTGATGTTTTATCCTGAATATTGGCTCTCACCCTCTTGAGTCCTCGGGCATCCTTGCTTATGGCTTGCGTACAGTCTCAGGGTGCTGGATTTAGGATGGAATCTGCCATGCATGGTGAGTAGCTTTCATGTCTCAACATCTATGGACTGTATCTCATCCTTTGGCCATCATATTATTATCTGATTACTGGCAGGGTACAGGTCTTTATTGCCTTGGACTTGTTCTTGAGCTGGCTATATAGGTATAGGCTGTGCATAGAGTCATCTGAGACAAGCCAGCACATAACAGCAGGGTGTAAATTGCTGGCAGGGAAAGAATACATGGAATGTCATAGCCAAGTGGCTGGTATAGTATACAGAAACATCTGTGCGGATTATGGGCTGGAAACCCCAAGGTCAAAGTGGGAAACACCTCCAAAGGTGGTAGAGCATGACCAAGCAAAGATCCTGTGGGACTTCCAGATCAAGACAGACAGGAAGGTAATGGCGAACCAACTGGACATCGTGGTGGTTGATAAAGAGCAGAGGAAAGCCAATGTGGTGGATGTGGTAAAACCAAGTGATGGTAACATCAAGAAGAAGGAACATGAGAAACTTGAGAAATACCAAGAGCTCAGATAGGAGCTAGAGAAGGCTTGGAAGGTGAAGGTGACTGTAGTACCCGTGGTAATGGGAGCCCTTGGGGCAGTGACCCCCAAACTGGAGGTATGGCTTCAGCAGATCCTTGGAAGAACCTCAGACATCTCAGTCCAGAAAATTGCAATACTTGGAACAGCAAAGATACTGCGCAGGACCCTCAAGCTCGCAGGCGTCCGGTAGAGGACCCAAGCTTGGAATGGATAACACCGCCCACAGTGGGCGAGAGGAGAATTTATATATATATATATATACTGTATAGATAGATAGATAGATATAGTGATGGTAATGGTTGTGGATCATTTAGTTTGTACTCCATGACTATCTATGTTTTTTTAATTTATATTAAATTATTTCCAAATTACTATGTTAATATCGTTACCTGCTTTCATTCAGCAGTTCGTAGCAGCTGTTGGATTGAAAAAAACCCATCCAAGATTGAGAATATGCAATCTTTTTCATGTCTGTATAGCTGTTATCACTGTGAGGCCATTCCCCTTAATAGTTTTTAGAATTTTTCCAGTGAGGCTTTATTTAGAAACAGACATATCAGCCATAATCTATACAGCTCTTTGTCAGTCTTATTTTTCATTTTTGCAGATACAAGTACTTGAAGCAGAGGACAATAAAGGAAGATTCTTCCATGACATTCTCCTGCCTTGTGGCCAATGTTTGACCTAGTTTTAGAAAATATTGTTTATTGAAACCAAAGACTATGTAAAGCTCCAAAGCTGTGTGTTTGTTGACCCTGTAAGCTTCTTACAAGCTTAAATCATTACTGTAATCTATTGTTCATTTTCTCCAACATTGATTTGACACTGCTGCTTTTACAAATTTACATTAAAATTAGCCGTTGAGTCAAGAATATAGCAAGCATTGATTTTGTAAGATCTGCTGGTGCTATGATGATATTGCACCTGTCACATTTGCACAGGCTGCCTTTTCTTTCCCTTTTCGTTTTGGTAATAAAAACTATAATGTCGTTTGGTTTTCATTGTGTCCTTTAGCTGTCTATAATAAATAGATAGAATAATATATTATAAATATTGTTTTACTTTTCTGTATAAATGCTTGTAGATTGTTCCTGTTTGTGATGGGACCTTTTAGGAAAACTGGCTAATACCCACTGTTACTTAACCACTTATTCCTTAACCCTGGTCCTCCACGTGTTGGATGTTTCCGTGGTGATACATGAGGATAAAGAAAAGTGAAAAAAAGTTTGGTCTTCAATGAAAAATGTGTAAATCTTAAATAAAATACATTCTATTCTATTCTATACTGTTCTACTCTCATAGTGGAGTAAAAATGCTAGTGGATCTGGGTCTGCTTTGTCATTGACAGAAATATTACATTGTTATTACTGATGATCTCTCTTGGTCCTTTTTGATAGATGGGGTTCTGCTTTATTTGGAAACACTCCTAGGGTTAACAGGAGATTTTAAAATAACCAATAAAAATATAAAAAATAATTTATTTAGCACGCTGTTTTAAACTGTGCACTTAAACCTGGTGTACTGGGCCTTAAAACACCCCTTAGAAGATTTTCTCTGTTTTAGATTTTTGACATATGGGAGTGTTTTAGATCTTCAAGCAAATTGTAATTTGTAAATAGTAATACAGAGAGAAATTTTGAGTATAAAAGCTTTCCAATTGCAGTTGGGAAATTTTGATTAATCCTTTGCAGAATTTTTGTATTTTTGCCCCATTGGAGGCTTTTTCCAAGCATAAATGGCTTGTTGGCGGCCATGCAATGGCAACTTAGAAGGATTTAAGTCAAGACTTTGACTACGCCTCTCCAATGCTTTCCTTCTTTATTTTTTTTTGTTGAGCTATGCAGAGCTAGACTTGCTGGTGTGTTTCAAGACATTGTCCTGCCAAACAACCCAACTGCTTGAGCTAAAAGGTCTGGATGAGAGTAAATGATTGGGAATGAGAGTAATTCTGAAGTATCAGTTAAAACCCTGTCTTGATTCTTGACTAGTTTCTCCCACCAATTAATCTTTTTCGTTTGTCAAGTTCTAATCTTTCCTTACCTGTGAAGACCCTGTGTCATCTTTCCTTCTGCTGTTGGCCTCTGGTGCTATTTCTTCTCCCAGACCCTGACTTTTCTATTGTGACATTACAAATATGAATATGTGGAAAGCAAAATTGTGAAATTGTGAAATTATTGCTATAATTAGCCTCAAAGTCAGTTTTGTGCCAAATATATTTTTTCCCAGCCACTTACATTATCTTTTCACCTGTGCAGATCCTCCCTGAGTCTCCTCTACCACTCTTTAAAAAAACATATATATTTATTTCAAATATGTGGACAGCAACAGTGAGCACAAACTGTGTACATGAATGAAAGAGGGTTAGGAATATTCCCAGCATGAACTGTCTACTAAGGAGTGTAAAACAGGCAGCATTAGAATTGTAATAATTTTAAGTTTAGTCAGGTTTTCTTTGTCTGATTTTAAAGTTTGATTGAAAAAGTGTGACAAGCAAAAACATAAGAACTGCGTAACAGGGGAAATAGTTTTTCGTGCACTAGTTATCAGTTAGTACAACATACAGATGAAATCCAATAAGACCACTGTAATAAAAGTAGAAATAACACATCTAGTTTGATCTGTGTTGATGTATTTGTGTCAATGAGAATCAGTGATGTTGATGGGCAGGAAAAGCAGATTGTCCTTTAGCAGAAGAGAGCATGACTAACCAGCCTTTTATAGAAATAGAAGAGACATCAACATGTTTCCCATGTTTGTCCTTACCGTTGTTATGGACATTTGAAACATCTGTTAAACTGGATACAAGATCAAAACTTCAGACCTTATGATTGTTTTGTATTCAGTTGGCAGGTACAAATTAATTTAAGGAGCTGCACAGCCCTCTTCTGTTTTACGTCTGTTCACCAAATCTTGCCATCTAAGCTGAAATGTTTCCATATCCAGTTGTGTGTAATTGTGTTCAGTAAAAAGAGATGTTACAGTGCAAACTAATTGTAACATATGGGCACTGTATGTTCATGAAACAGTTTTTTTATGTATGCACAGATCCTAAAATGCAAGTTCTAGTATGACTGAATAGTAGCATAAAGGACAGCAGAATTTCTGCAAATGGTCTCTATCTTTCTTAAAATTATAATCTTTTTAGTTTTACTTTGTTGAGATTTAATGCACTTAAAACAAATCAACATTCAGGAATAAAAAAAAAACACGTGTTCCCCTGCTTACATACATGTTTTCTGTTAAAGTTTCTTGGGGTTGTTTTTGGCCTAAAATCCCCCCAAATCTTCTACGCTTTCCTTCCGTCTGTTACTCTCTCTCTCTCTCTTACAAACACACTAATGCTAACGAAGACTCCCAAAATCTCTCCCGTATCTGTCCAGAGTGGTTGGAGACCCCAGACTGACCTCTCCAGCTGGCAC
The DNA here is from genome assembly GCA_028564705.1 of Apricaphanius iberus. Classification (NCBI taxonomy): domain Eukaryota; kingdom Metazoa; phylum Chordata; class Actinopteri; order Cyprinodontiformes; family Aphaniidae; genus Apricaphanius; species Apricaphanius iberus. The sequence goes on from JAPXFQ010002633.1 coordinate 1,368,906, forward strand.
ACTGTGTTCCAGTATTGTCCCAACAGCCGTGCATTTCAGCCGTATCGCAGATAATCGTGTTGGACCCGCCCTCTAAAGCTTAGCCTGCCAGCAGCGTTGACACGCCAGCTGCACGCACAGACATTAAAGCAGTTTGTGTCTTATGATCATGTAGAATTGTTTTACTTGTTTTTGTAAAAATGCAAATAAGTGATAAAATAAATGATACATAAAAGCTTTCCCTGTTATGAAAGTCAATTAGATTTTCACTTTAAACGGCCATGCAGGAATGAAAGCTGAATATTGATCTGTTTTCGGGTTGTTTCTCAGGGCTTCACAGATATTAACAGAGTTGTGCACATTAAAAAGGCCCCAGAACAGAACTGCTAAATGGACTTTAGTCATGATTAATTTTGTTCGCACCTTTTCTTCAATGTGGCTTGTTAAAATTTCTCCTGAGAAATAAACCCATTAAAAATGACCGTGTTAGGTAAAGAAGGTTTTCCGGGTTTCGCTTATGTTCGGCATTCTTATCATCTACAAGAAGAAGCATGTTATTCTTATAAATTAAGTTTTTGTTTTGTCTTAATCATCCTATATAAAATCTGCAAAATAAATCCCACAAATATATAATCAAGAAAAAATTGTTACCTCAGGTTTGGTGTCAAACATTCATTGTGCTGCTATATTCTCTGCTGTTTTTGTTTAATTATAATATATAAAAAAATGATTTCAAGTACATTTTAATAAAGAAGAACCACTTATAAGGTTTTTCCTGACCGATATCGATATCCTGCTTTGTTTGAGGGGTGACCTTCCGATTCATATTTTTCCCCCACTGTAAAAGAAAAATAATGTGTGAATGTGCTTTAACAGAGGTCATTGTTTTAAATCCAACAGAGGATAAATGAGGTATAAGATGATTCCTATTTTCTGTTGTATTTCTAATCTATCTTCTATGTTATTTTGGTAGTTTCAAATAAGAAATTGTATATAAATAAATACATAAAACAAATGATGAATATAGTTTTTGAAAAATACAATTATTTTTAGTCCTTCAGAGATTTTAGGTTGAGACAGGTTCTCCATTTATAGTAAAAACCCAGATAACAACAGTCAACTGCTCAGATTTATAAATTAGGATTAAACATTATGTACCACATTGTTTTTTTTTTAATTTGATCATTGTTTCTGGCATCTTAAAACCTCCCTTTTTAATGTAATCATGTTTAAAAGCATACATTTTTAAGGGCTGAAAGAGCAGAGTCAAATTTATTGGTTTTAAAATGCTCTGATAATGTAAAACAATGAATCTGTTCATCAATCTATTTGTAAAATTCACTCTAGAGATTGCAAAACTGTTTATGGTTTATGTTTTCTATAATTCAGCTCTCCTTTTAATCTGTAGCCCGCCTTTTCTTTCAAAGCTTTTTAAGATATTTTCCGGTTGGTGATAATTTCTTGATCTGTACATTATTTGACCAGTTTTGAGTTTCACTAGGTGAATTTGATCATGTTTCATTTTACAAGTAAGGAATTTGTGGGCTCCACCTTATGAACCCACAAATATCCACACAGGAATTGACATTTGATGAAATCACTGAACAATAAATAATCTTTGGTTATTCCTGGTTTAGGACATGCTTTGTTTGTTCCAGATATTTGTGCTTTTATATGCCTAATTTGAGGCTTGTATCAGATTATGGTCTAACATAACATTACTTTGTTTTCATATACCCATTGAATGAATGCATTATGTTTTCTGTAATTGTTTTTGATTGGTTATCTAAACCATATCATTTTTTGTGGATCAATTTTATTAAGTGGATAAGAGAGATGGAATAGTGAATTGTGTTGGATAAACCTAGCTGGTAGTGATGTGTACTAGCAAGAATCTGGTGATACGATATGAATCACAATAAGAGGGGCAGATATGATATATCGTAATACTATGAATAAGACAATATATTGTGTTTTTCAAAACTGAATTTAACTGTCGAAAAACTGTCACAGCATTCTAAACGCTCCAAACGTTTTCATACAAAATGCATCCAGTTTTATTACTTCCAGTTGATCTACTGGAACGAAGAAGGTGAAAACAACCACCAACTATTAGCTGGAGTTTTAGGACATCTGAGAGCTATTGATGGATTTTCTTGGGTATCAAGGAGCATAGTAATTTATGTGATGTCATTTATGTTTCTGTTTGATACTGGTGTTACTTTATATTTCTGTTAACCAGTTAAGTCCATCTAGCTTTGCTTGTAATGTAGAAAGCAAGTGAACTTCTGCTTAAGTACGGAAGATTTCCATGTCCTTCATAACTGAGAATCTACACCAGCATCTTGCGAACAGACAGAATCTCAGTGGAACATGTGCCAAACGTAAAAACATATGTTAGTGCTCCAAATTTTCTAAAAAGGATTACGGCTTAGGGAGTTAATGATGCACTTTCTTGTTTGTTTTTTTGGTCTAAATAATGGATTATTCTGACATTAGAAACAGTTTCTACTTTTAATATGGTGCCTGCAGGGTTTTGTTTTTGTGAATGCCAAGTGCTAAAAATCTGTTCTAACCTCAAATGTGTTAGAAAATGGGGAAAAGCAACAAAGGGAGTGACACATTTTACAATTACTTACAAAAAAGACAGAAAACTTGTAGATTACTACACAATGCAAACAATTTTCCAAACTATTGTGAATCCAAACACATTTTCAATAACATCTTTCTTTGCAGACGCAGACTGTTCAAGAGGCTCTTCAACGAACTCTGAAGTTCTACAGACAGCAAGAGATCAGGTATGAACAATTTAACAGCCAATCCCTCTTCAGGGAGTTTTTCTTCTCTGTTTCCTGCCCTCGACCTGGTCCGTTTGCTGTTGTGTCTAGATATTCCTGTCAGTCACTTACCCTCCGGTTCCCGGTATTTTTCCCACTTGTCTGTCACACGTCACACACCTGTTCGCTCATTCTGTTCACCCTCTCTGCCAATTCTTGTTTGCTTTGCAGCCATCTCTTTTCCTTTCTTGTTTTGCTCTCACTCACTCACACACACACACAAAAAACAGACAAACACATAGTCCCATTCTTTCACCTCTTGTCTTTTCCCCGTCAAAACAGTAAGACTCAGTGGAGGGTTTTCAGCCAGGCGCAACACTTAGAAACAACCTTCACACTGCATGTACTGCATACAGATGGAGAAATGCTGCATCTGCTCTCATACTTTGGCAACAGTCGCTGTAACCCAATTAACTCCTGTGCTTCGGAGCATCTTAATGTGGAAAAGAAAATACAGTACCATGAAAAACACGAATTTACAGGTAGTTTTAGGTTTTTTTCTCATGCATGTTTCAGATTATCTGACAAATTTTGACATCAAACAAACATAGCATGAGTAAATACAAAAAGGAGGTTTTAAGTAGCGGTTTCATCAATTAAGGGAAAAAAATAACAACCCAATCCAACCTGGCCCTATGTGAAACAGTAAGTGCCTAAAGTCGCTAACTAACAGTGTTTTCCTTAGCGGTAATGGCTGACATTAAATATTTGCAGTAAGTCTGCTGTCTTTTTCTGTTTGCAGAATTGTATTAATTTGTTTACACCGGAGGCTTTTTGAGAATCAACGTCCTGTTTAAGTACGACCTTTGATTAGGCCAAGTCCAGTCTCTGAGAAATATCATTCTGCAAACTTCTTTCGATGCATCCCTTCTCCAGCACACCCGAACAAATAGTCAAATTCCCTAATCGGCAGTCAGTCAGCTCTGCAGACCTTGTAACAAGCTGCTAAGGTGATTCAAGTGTCTTTGGGAAGGGAGCCATCTAAAAGTTGCAACATGGTACAGTAGCCCTTGAGGACTGGACTTATGTATTCCTGGCCTAGACCACTCCAAAACTTGATCATTTGATCGTTGTCCTGCTGCATAACCCCGGTGTACTTGAGTTTAAGGTCACATATTGCTGGACATTTCTTATTTATTCAGGTTTCTGATAATAACATTTTGACGTTTGATCCGAAACATGTAATCATGACAGGAGATCCGAATCAAATCTGTAAGGGAAAAAATAAATTTTTTAATAAATGGGTTTCTGTAACATTATATATTTCACTTGCTCTTTTACTATTTACGGCTTGTTGACATGTTGAATGCATTCAGATATAGCCAATCCTAATCTGAGCTCACAACCAGCAATGGAGGAACTACACCCAAAAACCTCCAACACAGTTACACCACATGTGTGCTCTACATGTTTTTCTTTTCCTCTTCGCTCTACCCAGATGTCTCTCCAAATGTATTCATCTTAGATGAGATAGATTTAGCCTTTTATCCGTTTTGATACAGTGTTAATTTCTTTTACTGATCCCAGGGTTGATTACACATTAGTTTGTTTGCTTTTTATGTGACTCACAGGTGTCAGGATGTTGGAAGTGGTGAAAGGCAGCGTGAAAGGAAAGAGGAGAAGTGCCCGTTTCGCGAAAACTCTGGTTCAGAGGAAGACGTCCTGCAGATCCTACAGTACATGGCCACAATTTTGGGTAGGCATGTAACGTGACCAAACAACACTATTTTGTGTTTGACATTTAGAAATAAAGGATATGAAATGGTAGGTCCTATATAGATGATTTTATCTGCCCTTATTTTTATGTAAGGTGTTGCTTTCACACGTTTGTTTCTGCCTCTTTTTGCTTTGAATCGAACATCTGCATTGTGTTTGATGGGTGAACAAGGCGTTTACAGATACTGCTTCCTCTCCATATACTTAAGTTCATTATTGTTCATGTGTTTTTTCAAACACCAGCGCTCCTGTCAGAGATCTTGCTGTTATAAAACAGGAGATACTTGATATTTTGACCCAAATGGAGTAAATTTATTCATATATACTCCGAACTATCCATTACGCTCTGGGAATGCTTCGGTCTCTAGGCTCAACATAAAAATAACACTAAATTATCTTATTATTATTCTTAGATGCACCTAAAATAGTCTAGCTGTACCCTAATTTACTTTAACCCCTGAATGAAAACTGACAGCCTGGTAATTTAATCAGTTTTCCTGTTTTTAGTTCATAAAAAGTATGCAGAGGAATCAAAATCCAGTAACTGAAATGGAAGAAATTAATCAGCCACATGCTTTAATCTAGTCATTTATCCGGGATCAGGGACTTGTTTATGTGGGATCAACAACTCGCTTAAATTTCCCATTATTATCAACATTCATTTTACAAATAGAGAGCATCACGGTCCTGAGCTACTACTTCCGATATAATTTCTTAAGCCAGTGTTTTACTTAAGCAGTTATTGGCCAAAGATTCCCTTTCCTTTTTACCGTGGATTTCTGCATCCTATATTCGAAGGTAAACTGAGACTTTATGTTTGGTTCTGAAAGTGATAATGTGTATGTATTGAGTGGGCTTCATTGCGTCATATTTTTATGTAGTATCGCTACTCTTACTTGTGCCAAGTTTTTTTAACCTATTGCAGGTAACTTTACTCATGAAACGGAATGCTTATTTTAACCAAAAATGCACAAGACTCACATGAAGAGTTTAAGTTGAATTGAGACATCGTTTGTACACAAGTGTCATCATGTTAAGATTATTTTCTATCTGCTGAGGCTGTTGTGCCATTTAGCGATCAAATGGGGGTACATTACCCTGGTCTAACATATTTACATTACCTACTCTAAGTATTGGTTTTATTAGTCTTAATTTGTAAAAATATGATTTGGAAAACAGTTTCCTCTAGTCAAATGTCTTTTTACTATCAAGTCATATATGTCTAATGATTTTAGTCTTCAGAATTTGCACATAACTTTACATTTTTGTCCAATTACAGAATTTTTAGATATTTTATTATATACTGTGGTCTCAGGACAAATACGCAATACTTGAGTAGCCTTTTCCACCAAATACTTTTTCCTTTTATTTGAGTTATTTTTTTATTACTTTGTTTTATTACTTTGTACAAAAATTTGATGTGTGAACAACCTCAGAGGTGGGTGGAGTAGCCAAAAATTGTACAAAATTTTTTACAATTTTTGGCTACTCTACCCACCTCTGCTCTGTAGTCACCGGACCTTCCACAATGGTGCTTCAGAACTCTGGCTAAGATGATAAAAGAAAAAAGAAAGAAAAACATTTATATAAAGATATAATAATAATCGTATGCAGGTTTTGCATTTGCTAAAACATTGTATTTTGCTTATTAGGTTGGAAACTATGTACTTTTTAAACATAATTTTCTAAAAATATCCACACTGTGTGAAAGCCTAGAAAAGCACTCTGAAATCACAGACCTCCGTAAGGTTACCCCTTGGCAATTAGCCAAATGCAGTTTTTAAAGCTGTTTCCATAAAGTTGATCATTAAACATAATTTTACCTGTAAACCCTTCCAGCATTACTACAGAAATATATTAGATTTAAGTAGTTAATTTTTTAAAATGCTTTTGCTTGTTGAACAATCTGCTCTGAAACACTCCCTCTCTTATTCATTGAAACAGGGATGACACCTTTGCAGTGTTTTATCATTTCATTTATTTATTTATTTAACACCGAAATTGCAGGTCAGCATAGCACAAAACAAGCTTGCAGCTGATGTGATGCAAAAAGGGTTTATAGCTAATTCTATTTTTCAACTCACGTCCCTGGTGGGGTCTTTCTACATAACATTAAAATTGTCCATTTCATCCTAAAAACATACCTATATATATATATACACACCGCGTATAAATCATTTACATACACAAACTCAGTGCTATTTACAAATAGGTACATTCCTGTTTCCATTTCAGCCTAGACTTAACACGAGATGTAAACATTTTAAATTCGGTCGTGGTTTTAAGTTAAGTGGTTCGAAGGGTCCACAACTTCACACTTTTATATGCAAAAGCATCCGGATCAAATTTTGTCTCGGTATAAATGAACTGAGAAGCGCAAGATTATTGAGATATTTGAAAGTTAGTTTGAGAAAACATAAATCAGTAGAGCTTTCAAAGCTTAACAATTTATACTTGTGAAGAATATGGCAGTGATGGAAGTGGTTTGATTATGGACAAGAGTCCATAATCTTTATAGTTTGACTGTATAATGATCTGATGTGTTTAGTGGCTGAGGGAGATTTTTTTTATTTTAGTCTAATTTGTTGCATCTGTTCTGGAATCATCTCACAGTTGAAAGTGGCTGGAATGTATACATCGAAGGCAGAAAGAAAGAATTAGAAGCACCTCAGACTTCATTCATGTTCAAACTTCTATATTTGATGTCAGTGTGCTGTAATTCTGCATGATTATATTTCTTTATTTTACATTTCAAGTGTGTTTTTTCCCTTTAATCCTTTAATCCTGCTTTTTTATATGTATTATTTAGTCAGTAGGCAGATTATCTTTTTATCCAATCAAAATTAATTATTTTAGAAAAGCTTTGATGTTTGATTACTCCAGTGACTTTCTATGGTCTGTTTCCTTAAAATAATTAAAAATACATTTCATTAATTTTGGGTGTAAACAAATAACCATAGAGTTCCTTAACAAAATTAAACTTGCTATAATTTAGGAGTCTAGGATTTAGTCCGCATATTTTCTCATGATTAAAATTATGCTTGTATGTATGAAATCTTTTACTTTGTTTTGCGTCTTCACTTGATTCTCTGTGTGTGGGCGGTAAGGATTATCCATGATGTTAATTTGATGCAATTTTGTTTGTGCAGAGTTCATCCTGCAGAGCTGCCTTGCTGACGGCGGTATTTTTTCATCCCTCTTTCTCACAGGAATCCCATTCTGCGAGCTGCGAGAGCATTTCGGCGAGCAGTTCTTTGGCCTCTGCTTCGAGGAGAATGAGCGAGTATTGCGGGCTGTAGGCGGAAACCTTCAGGATTTCTTCAATGGTTTTGACGCCATTTTAGAACACATTCGCACCTCCACAGGGCGCCGAGCCTCCTCAGAGAGCCCTTCCTTTCAGTGCAAGGATCCCCGCGAAGAGGAGAAAGGTAGAGGGAAATTGGAGAAGCTTGGAAATCGTGGCAGCAGAGACGGCAGAGGGAAGGTGTTGTTTCTTCATTGTTTGAACCCTGCACCTGTTGTGGGATTAGTCATGCCGGGTTTGATTCGAGCTGTTGCCAGGCGGATCTTTCATTCAGAGGTTGAGGTGGAAGAGGTGCCCCCTCTAACTCCCCTGTTGCCAAATGAAGATACAGAACATACAGATTGTGATTCCACAACCCCGACTCCCACTGCATCCCCCACTGCCTCCCCCTCCTCATCCCCGTCCCCCCCATCTCTTTTTCCGACCTCAGTCCCCACAGTTTGTCAATCCTTCTTAATCCAAGAGACCTGCCCTTCTCCCCTCTCTTCCGTCCCAAATTCAGCATCTGTCAGCACTGACCGCCCCCTACTCCCCCTATCAACTAACCCAAGTGATCTTCGCATTTCCCTGGCCACGTTTTGCCGTGCCTTCCCGTTTCACCTCGTCCTGGGACATCGAATGGAGCTGCTGCAGCTTGGAGAAGGACTGAGAAAACAGGCTCGCATTGAGCCTCACCGGATCCTCTCGTTCAGGGACTGTTTTGAGATTGTCTCACCCAAGATGGAACCGTCTTTCCAGGGCATACTGCTGAGACTCGCATCCCCATTTACTATCCGTACCAGGCCCGACCCCATGCAGGCTGGCACCAAGGAGAAGGTAAAATCACCATGATAATCGCTGTTGTTGTCACTCATTTGGAATGCTCCATATGCTTTAGAGCTGTGGCATTTGCTGTGATGACTGTTGTTTTAATGTTTATACTGTCTGAACATGAAGAGTTGACCCTGGAGCTAGGTAAAAAGGTACAACTTTCTGATAAAAGGAGCGGTACACCTCATCCCCTTTGCACCAAACCTTATGCTTAATGTTTTGATCAAGGCAATTTTGTTTTTACACTTTCAAAAAAATGGTAATTCTCGGTGCTTTACATGATCAACATGAGCGTCCTCAAATGGGAACAGCAGATACATTTCTGTAGAAAGTGCAGAGTCATTTAATAATAAAAATGGCTTACTCTGATTCATCGTTACTCAGACAGGCTTGTATGAGGAGATATTCTCCTGCTGGTGCAGACTGGACTCTAAGCAACTGTATGTTCACTGACTGACTTTTGAAAAATTTACTTTTTAGTGTCCGACCAGCTGGTGACCGGTCAAGTTAAAATCCGGATCTGCTCACCAGCCAATTGATTGGTGCGTCTCTGGCTAGGACCTTTATCTGACATTCTCACCGTGCTTCAAGGGAAACACGGCTCTGCCCACACACCACAATTTCAGTCAGGACCATGTTCTGCACCTTTGGCAGAGGTTTTCTCTTCACACTCCCTCTCATATTTCGTGCTCTAACAGCAAATCTTCACCCAAAAGACCTTCTTTCTAAAAGAAATGTATGAGCAGCAGCTGTGCCAAAAGTCCAGACGGTCTCTGGTGTTCAAGTATTCAAAGCAGCTATGCTGTGTGGAAGACTGAGATATATGATTTTTGCTAAACAAATTCCCAGACAACTGTTGATCACCAAAGCAGAGGATAAGGAACTCGCACAAACTTTCCGTACCACGAACCCTACAACAAATTGACATCTCTGTGCTGTGTTATCTTTAACACATTATTTTCAACTGAGTATGTGCAAGAAGGCCACACTTCGCTACAAATTTGCCCTATAACTACACTTTGTCCCAGGATGGAAGGATGGATATCAGTATTATTTTAAGTAAAAAAATTTGGATACCAGGATTACAGAAACAATTAAAAACCACTTTGATGGAGGTAGCATCTGAATAAAATATCATCACAACACACCTGTAAATCTTTTTTTCACATGAGGAATGAAGATTGAATTGCTTTCAATTATCCTGAAAAAACAAATCAATCGGAGCTGTGGGCTATATCCTGCTCTTTATCGATTGGTTGGTCTCTGCAGGATGTCTGTGACAAAACCAAGCACCCTGACACAGAACAGTACTGACAGAGAGGAGAAGGATCAGTCTAGCTCTGATGGCGTGCTGGGTTTAAGTCTGAGTTTTCCTTAGGTTAGATGCTAAACCTCCAAATATGCAATATTTTAAACTTGCACAACTTACAGCGGGGGAAAAAAAATATTTAGCAGCTACCGACTGTGCAAGTTGTCCCATTTAAAAGGATGAGGGAGGTCTGTAATGTTTATTATAGCTATGATTCAACTTTGAGAGACAGAATAAAAAAAACATGAAATCACATTGTATGATTTTTGTTTTTATAATGGTGCAAAAAATAAGCATTTGGTCAATAAAAAATTTCAACTCAATACTTTATAATGTAACCTTGGTTGGCAATGACAGAGGTCAAACATTTCCTGTAGGTCTTTATCAGGTTTGCACAAGCTGTACCTGGTATCTTGGCCCATTCTTCCTTGCAGATCTTCTCTAGAGCAGTAATGTTTTCAGACTGGTGCTAGGCAACATAGACTTTCAAGTCCTTTCACAGATTCTCTACGGGATTGAGGTCTGGAGACTGGGTAGACCTCTGCGGATCCTTGAAATTCTTTTTACCTAGCCCCTCCTACGTTATCCAGGCACTGTGTTTGGGATCATTCTGATGCTGGAATGTCCAGCCCAATTCATCTTCAATGCTCTCACTGATGCAAGGAGGTTGGGTCATTGACTTGGCAAGCTGTTACAGAAGGAAGCATCAGTGTTTACACATGTCAAACTACTGTCTGTTGTAAATGCTAAATCACATTTTCATTCTATACGACCCAAACCCCAAAACAGTTATGTTTTTGACATGATGTGATAGTGAAGTTCAGGTGCTCTACTTGCACAAAGCTGACCTATGCTGAACACTATGATCATTTGAAATGTTACTTTTAAGTGGGAAATAACTAGACAGCATACCTAATGGTAAGATTGATAGCATTTGGAAAAAAACTGGTACTTATTTTTGAATTTATTGCGGACCGTCTCTAATCTACAAGTAGGCAGATTCAAGGCCGAGCTTTTAGTTATTGTATACATTTCCAATTGGGTTACAGATACACTCCATAACTTTGTGGATATTTGCCCTCTGTCGCCCTCTCAAGGCTTGCAGCGTAATGTCACTGACGTAAAAACAAATCTCAATGTAGCGCATCTAAAAAAAGATGTGCAAAAGGTTTTACAAGCTATTACTGGGTTTTAGAAGCTAATACTACTTGGGTAAATAGGTTCGACCTAAACTGAGCAACAGTTTTACAGAAAATATCTTTCATAGGAGTCAGAGGAAAGAAGTGTTTTCTGATCTGTGTCATCTTGTCTCTAGCTGGTCTCTGAACCAGCAGGAGGAACAGTGCAAGCTGTGCATTGAGCTTTAGGCTTTAACGAGGGGAACAACCTGGTCATGAGCAGAGAAGCTGGCGTGGGTTCGGCGTCCAGTTCCACGACTCTGATGCTGCAACTTTCCTTAGCGTAGCCTTCTCCGGCGGTGAAGCTCTGGCAACTTTCAGCTTGGGAAATGGGCTTTTCTGGCTCTATCACTTCCTCTTTTTCTTTTCCTTGCTTCTTCTGATACTGTCTTCTTTGGTTTCTTTGGTGGATCTACCATGGCTCAAGACTCAAAAGTGGGTTTGTTTATATCAATTGGTAGCATGTAATGTACTGCCATAAAGTGAAATGGGTACATCCAGGAGGCAAACCGCGAGAGAAAAGTTGTATAGTGCAGCTTTAAACAACGGGACTCTCCCATGCAGTGACAGCTCAGAATATGAACAGAGTAAATGCTGGTGTGCTGCCAAAAAGTTTTGAAAACACATGTTTTTAAAGTGTAAAAGTTACAGGGTGCACCATTACAGCATTTTCATGTTAGCCTGCGTTATCCATTGAAAAAATATTTTTGATACTTGTTTAGGATCATTTTCTTATTAAATCACCCATTGGTGTCATAGAACCACCAAGTCTCAAGCTGATCATAGTACCTGGCATGCTGGAATCCTACGGTACAGTCATCAGTAAATTATTATGCCAGCCTGGACCGAGAGGGTGCCAACCAAGAAAGAAACCGTCTTGCTCCAAAACAGGCAACACTGAAATTCACAGCTGTCTATAAGGAGATGCTAATTACCTTCAGGAACAGCTTAATGGTCATGACACGATGACTGAGGTGCTGAGGATATAATGACAAGACATGTTTGAAGGAGTGAGGCTATCAAACCGAAGTTGATTCTACCAACTATCAAGCACGATGATGATGGCGTCATGCTGTTGGTCTATTTTGCTGCCTCTATCACAATGTGGGTGGAATAACGACGTTAGAATACCTTTTTTAAGCTTAATGTCAAATGGACAGCAAGATAATTGAAATTCTGACAAACTGCATTATGAATTGATAAATCTTGCTATCATAATGACCTCAGTCTTATTGAGGGTTCCTGCACTATGTTTAAACAGAGTCTGTGGAAGGAAACCAACCAGTTTAAATACGCTCCATCATTTCTGATTGGAGGAGTGGTTACATTTCCAACCAGAATTATGCCAAAAGCTTGTTCATTGCTAAAAATAAGCAAATTGTTTCCTTAAGATTTTCTACGACACATTAGTGGTGGTGCATACATATATTTTAGCCTGTTAACATTATTTTTATCCTGTTGATTATTGAGAAATTCGAACACATTATAAACAAAAATAATGATGTTCATACCCGTGATGAGTGTATACAATTATCAGACCGGCATTGTGTTGAGTGACTATTACAACCTATAAGTTCTCTTTGTCTTCATGTTTCACACAGTCGGAGTTGTCCTTAAACTGCCATCTGTATTTGTGTAGCAGGAGGGCAGGCATATGTTTCCTTATTCCTTTCACTGTGAGTCCTGTGTCTCCTGGTCTGGGAAGCAGAAGGGAAAAAAGAGAGACTAGAAAGAATTGGCTGACATTTTTACTTGAAAGGGCAAAAAGAGAGGCCACGGGCCAGGATGAGAAGGCCATACTCCACATTCACAGCACTGGAGGTGTGTGTTTGAGTGACCTGCAGTGGCTTTTCAGTTTGGCTTCTTTCCTCTCTTCAACTAAAGATATTTGTGGCTCAGGAGACATTCAGGGCCTTACTGAAAAGGGCAAATTGCATCTCTCACTATCGCTTTGCCTTTCTTGTGTGGCCTCCACCAGAGGGAGGGTACAGAGGTTGGACAGTCAAAAGCTCTCCTAAAAGCTCTGTATGATATTGTTTATTGTGTTATTTTCCTTCACATCATCTCTCAAATGGGTTGTCAGATGGAAAGAAGATATAATTTTAGCATTTGGAAATTTCTCCTTCACTTCCAGACGGCAGTATTTAATTTCTCTTAAATTCGCCAAGGCAGAATCAATGAACCATAAAACATCTACAGTACATGATGATTTTACTGCAACTATCCGAGGGTCTCTAGGGTGTTTGGTATAAAAGGGTCATTTGTCCGCCTAAAATGAGCCAGTTTCACTATAGGTTGATAACGTATATGAGATGTTTGATGTTACTTGGAGCCTGGACTAATTTTTATTGGTTGCAGTAAAACAAAAATCCAATTCTTTTCTATTACATTTAGCCTTGTACTTGTAATATACTATGTAAATTTAATCTAAATTAATTAATTGAAATTAAAAGCACTTTGAGTTGTATTTTTTGTATGATAAGTGCTTTATTAATAACGTTTGATTTATTGATTGACTTGGTTAATACTGTGCTGTTTGGTAAAAAATACTTTACCCCCGATAGATTTCCTATGTTTAAGTTATTAAATAAAGAATATGTTATTATGAAAACTTGATGTGGTAATTTAGGTCCAGTACAGGTTTGGAGTCCTAACTTACAGTGATGCAGGGTTTGAGGTGGACTAGATGTTTGGGATTTATAGAGAAAGACTCGACTGACTTGTTGGAAAAAAACCTGAGACTTGATTTGGACTTGACCCCCAAAGGCTTGGAAAAATGACTCAAAAATGACATTGAATTGAATATATCTGACAAGATAAAATAGGCTGAAAGATCTTAAAAAAGCAACATATGCCCCTGAACTAAAGAAATTTGACAACGAATGAGAAACTGAACCATTAACCTTTACCAGCCTGATGTAAAAAACTAACACAGCATTTCAGAAAAAGAACTTCCTACCGACAGTTAAACATGGTGCTTGTATTTACAGTCTATGGGTGCTACTTGGTTGTTTCAAGATCTGAATGATGTGCAGTAGTTACTCTTTGCCAGGTATTAAAACTTGTGAACAGAAGCAAACAGGAGGCCAGAGCATATACATTTTCACAGTGCTTTAAGATAAACCGAGAAATAGAAAACTGAGGAACTAAATGACAGAGTCTGCATTGTAACTGTCCTTATTTAAGAAATGCAAGGTTTGCTTATTTGCGTAATATGTGCACCTGCATGTCTCGTACAAAGAAAATGTTGAAGTTAGCAGTGTCCATCTTTGATCTGAGGTAGATAAATTGCTGCTGTTTGTTCAGATGAGCCGGTAAAGTATAAAGAAGCATGAGGAAAGTCAGAAGGACTGCAAGAAATTATCCTGCTTTTTTAAACAAATTAATAATATTATTTTGTCTTTAACCTTATTTGTTTATTTCTCTAGGACCAGACAGAGAAAATGTTAGGTTCAAAGAAAAAAGATGTATGGGACTAAAGAAAGATCAATAAATGCATGAAAGATCAGAAAAAAGTCACATAATATATAAAGGAACAGAAAGCAATAAATGTAGCATAGGGTTGGGGTGCATGTTTTTCAGTAAAACAGCTGATAGCGATTAGTTTCAATTGAAGCAACATGAAAACAAAAATAATGTCAATTTTCATTAATTTTTTTGCATAAAACCTTAACACTTAATAGGATATTGGATTAAACTATTTGCCATTTATACACTAGAGATTATTTTGGAAAGAACTCTGTTAGATTAAACCTGCGGGTTGCTTGATCTTGGTAGGAAGTATTACTAGATGTTATTTGTGGTCTCCATCTCCCCTTCATGTGTTTTTTAAGTCACTCTGTGAAACCAGAGCGCAAGACTTCCAAAGTCTCATATGGTGAGGCTGCTTGTGGGAGGTTCCCTTTCTACTGCACTTTGGTGTGTTCCTATTATTTTAAAGAAGAAGATAAATGCAGGTGTATGCAATCGAACACCAGGAGGAGTGAGTGGAACCATAATGGAGGTTAGATGAAGTCAGAGTTTAATGGACCAAGTGGAGAGCTTACAGGTAGATGTTGGAGGGTGGACTGGAGATACATAAGAAGGCAACGTCGTGTGGGGATCCACGAAGCGAGCGGAGGAATAGTCAAAGGTAGAAGATGGAACAGGAAAGTTTAGCTTCCAGTTGTGGTTGTTGAACCAGGATTTTGACCTGAACGGAGCTGGGAGGATTATTGGAACGAGAAGGAAAGAGACTAGGAGGGTAAGTTGTATTGAAAAGTAGTAATGATCAGTTTCAAGTTGAAGCTTTGGCACATGTGGAAACCCCCCCCCCCCCCCTCCCAAAAGAAAAAAAATGCTGATTGAAAAAATGTTTGATTTGTCTGAGAATAGTCCCGTTATCAGTGACGCCCAAAGCCATGTTTGGTAGGTGACCACTTTGGTACCCTATTCATGGGTTCAAAAAATACCTGAATCACTGGTCGAATCTCTGCTGTGTTTTGGAGAGGGAAAAGTAGGAACCATTAGCAGACAAGAGATAGAACGACATGAAGCCTGTGAGGAAAGGAAGATG
The DNA here is from genome assembly GCA_028564705.1 of Apricaphanius iberus. Lineage (NCBI taxonomy): Eukaryota > Metazoa > Chordata > Actinopteri > Cyprinodontiformes > Aphaniidae > Apricaphanius > Apricaphanius iberus. The sequence goes on from JAPXFQ010002633.1 coordinate 1,384,594, forward strand.
TTCTGTAACGTGGGAAGACTTTGAACTGATGTCAGCATATAAGGTACCTTCTGCAGCCTCCTTTCGTTGTGTTCATATTTATGTCTGCCATACACAAATATTGATGTATGTGTGTGTTTTTCATTATCATATAGATTTTGTGTCTTCGGTATGTTTACAAAGATCAAGAACAGAAAAGTGACACCAAACAAGGCATGAGTTTAAAGAAATTTTATTCATCAATCAGAAGGAAGGTTGATTAAAGTTTATGTTCACTTGATGTCATCCCATAGGACTGTCTTGGAAAGCTTTGAGTAACCATTTTTTGACATAAGCTTAATGTGCTTCAGAAATCTTCATTTGGCCACCACTAATGAAAAGCACTTAGAAGTGAATCAGCCGGGAATTGTTACTCATAAAGAATCTCAGAAAGATCTTGGCGTGGTGTACCAGATTTAGGTTAACACTCAGGCACTGGAGGACTAGCTGCCAGTTCCTGTTGACCTCTTGTTGATGATGATTAGCTGCAGGTGTGTGACTGCACACAAAACCGCCACAGAAAACCAAGAACCCAGTATTCTGAAAAATTTACTTAATAGACGTGGGCACTGTTAAGTTCTGTGCACATTTTGATTCATTCTGACTTGCTATTGTGATTGAATACCAATTAATGGTGTTGTTAATAGGTGTTGCATATTTGACTTATTTAAAAAGACGTACAATGTCATAAAGTTTTTGGTCTTTCATTGTATTATTGTAGTTTTTTTAGTAAAAAAAAAACATTTTTTATTCGCAAGAACAATGGGAAATGACACATTCTTTCTTATTTCCCAATGTTTCATCTGGCACGGATCCCATTCATATGTTATTTTTTCCCACAAAAACAAAGTGTATGTGAGTGTCTGTGTTTTTTGTGTACAGCAGGTTTTAGAGCAGAGAGAGTGGGATGTAAGAGAATTGCATACTGAAGTCTGACAAGATAGGACCAAAGTGTGTGTTTTTTGTGTATGTGTAGGAGGCTGACTCATTGACTGTTTGCTTCTTGGTGGCTGTTCATGCGAATGAGTCTGTTGACATCTCCCAGAATCCTCTCAGAAAAAAAAGGATGCATTAGGTCTGTGTTCCACCTCCAGCTCTCCTTCTCTCTTCCTCTCCCCTCCTGTTCTTCATTTATGTTGATCAAGTACAGTGTGTCTCATTCTCCTCATGCCTGTCTGTTCTCCTTGAGTCCTTGCAGTTAATTCTCTTTCTCTGGCTACTTCCATCTCTGGCCTTGTTAGAGGTATTGCATGCTCTCTCATTCTCTTTAATTTTTTCTCACTGGATTGTCAGCAGAAATCGAAAATCTCAATCTGAACATTATAGACATTTATGCAGGCAGAATTTGAACCCATTCGGATTAAGAGAATTATGATAAGCATTAGGCCTACTGGCTGCACTTTACTCTTTGTGTTTTTTGCTTTGTCTCGTGTAAGTAGTGCTGAATTAGTTTATTTAGCTACCTAGAATTTGCAGTGTTACTGGTGTAGAACAACATGAAAAACATTTTGATGACTAAGCAGAGTCCTTGAGAGGACGCAAAGTTAATTTGTTGCAATCCGCTTCAAAAGATAAGACACCATAAGACACACTGGGCTTGAAGGCTACATCCTGACCTTTCCTTTATCATATTTTTCTGTTTTCATCTTATTCTGTCAGAGAAAAAGTTATGGAACACGCTCATGCTCTCAGTAAATATTTTTCTAAGCAGCCTATTGACATGTATTTAACACCAGATAAAAATCGAAGTAATCCACACATAAAAAAACACCTTAGAAATGACTCTATATAACATTTCTAATAAAGCAGAATAGAGAAGGAAATAAGATGTATAAGGCCTGCATTTGTATTGCACTTTTTTAGCTAGAGGACCACAACACTTTACACTACATTCAGTCATTCATGCCAACATTCACAAAGACTTTGTACATTGAGAAAGAAAGCTGGACATTGCTGGTTGGTGTGGAGCTATCCAAGCAGCTGCTGGGAGCAGACTAGACACACTGAGCCAGCAGCAGCTCAATTTGTATCAAACACATTTCTTTTTAGTCTTCCATTCATTTACAGTACGCTTGCCAGTACTGTATTATGAAATACTGCCCCATCTCCAAACTTCAATGTCGGTATTTTGGGGGGAGGGGGGGGCTGATGTGTAGATCCAGTGCCAATGAAAGTCATTGAAGCTGAGTGCATTGCTTGTTCTCTGAAGCTCCTTATGAGTGGTTTTTGTTTTCTGATTAATTGTTTTTTCCCTTCTGCAAAAAACCCCGGTTAAAAATTATGATGAAATTATATATTTTTAATTTCCACATGGCCCCAAGGAAGCTCACTGGAACATTAACATTTTTTTTCTTCATATTTCTGTATCCACTGCCATTATGTTTTGCAACAGTAAGATTGTAAATGCCTAGAGAGATCTCTTTGATTTAGCCACCATGACATCTTTTCTTCGCTCATACTTTCATAATAAGAATATTTATTAGGCAAGTGAGAATAACAAGCTGGTATTATATTGCACTGATGAGAAGGATAGATATCTAAATGCTGACAGGTTTCAGCTATTTTCTCGGCTTCCTGTACATTTTTGCTGCTACTTTTCTTCATGGGCAACTTGCCTTTGTCATTGCACTTGTTTAATTAATTTTATGGACTTTTTGTGCTATATTTCTTTGCATGTGAGGATTACTTTGGTTGTTATTGACATATATTGGCAATTTTGAACCAATAGCCCATTAGAACTTTATTTACTGAGAAAAATGTTGACACATTCAATAGTTATTTTCCCCCTGTAACACTTCTTATAGGCCTTGAGTAGTTTCTCTTTAACAAAATGTATCAGACATGTCATGTTACCTTTATTATCTCAATCTCTCTTTTTATGTCCATCAACCCTAGTTTCCATCTTTTTCCACCCCCTTGTGTAGTTTTTTTGTGCTGCTCTGTTTCTTTTTCCCTCCCATCCTCACAGTTGACTTACTTTCTCTTCCTCTGTGCTGCCATGACAGAGACGAAGGCAGAAGTAGAAAAGAGTGTCGAGTTAAACAGAGACACACAACTAGGCCAACACAACTGCCCCCAGGGATGTGTGCATGTGTGTGTGCATCTGTGAGTGTGTAAGGTTCATAACAGAGTAATCCAGAAAATGGGAACAAGGGAGAAATAGACACCCGTTACAAAGAGGAAGGTCGGGAGACACTGGCATTATTATACCCACTGTACATAAATAAAACAACAATCAAAAGTGTGAAAATATATGCTATGCTGTAAGAGAATCAGCTAAACAAAATGGCAAGTGTGAAAACATAAAATAAAATACAAGTAAAACCTTAGGGACAAATCACAACAATCATGTTGCAGTTCGTGGTTTCCTGGTAGGGTGGTTTTATAAGGTTTATGCTGCACAGCAGGTAGCCATGTTTACATTGTTATTTATTGATATGAATGACTGATTATATTGTTTGACAAAAATCTGTGAGTGTTACTATTCATGTGAACCGTAGCTTTGTTTTACAATTGTTTTATTTACATGTTTTTAGCTTTGAGTAATGAAAAAAAAATTGGGATTAAAAGTTTTACTCGGCATGTTCATTTGCAACTATTTAGTGTTTAAATGTATACCATTCTGCACTTTTTTGTCTAGACTGACATGAACTTTCTAAATGATTGTTTACAGACACCTGTAAACAATATGTAAAGTATGTGTACTGGTATTTTGGACACTGTAGAAACATTTAAGTAAGTTTCAAGAACTGGACATCACTAGGTATATTCTAAAACGGACCCTGTGCACGTTAGCAAATGCTACTTCCTGTTGAGAAGCTGTGGCTTGTATTGCCATTTCCTGTTGTCACCACAGTACTGTCAAAATGGATTGAGCCTGCAGCAAACTTTACTTTTCAGGATGTCTTTGAAATTCATTGAGAATTTCAGTGGACGATAGTCATTGCATTGTCAATGCCTTTTCATCTGCTCCACAAAGTAAATGTGAAAAGGGTTTCAAATTTAATATTTCCCATAATGTGCATATGGTGTATTATTTAGCAACCTGCATTTTAATGAAATAGAAAATATATACAAAACAACATTTAAAAAATACCCACATTCTAGACATGTAATCAGCAAGTGCAAATTGGGAGATATTGTGATCCATATTTAGAATAGTTTCTAACCAAAGAAGACAATTTGAACTTTAGGATCAAAAATGCTTGTGTGGAGAAATCTTCTCCAAACAACCTGGTTTGTTACACCACATTTACCCCTTAAACTATACAGACTCACCCCAGTAGCCAAAACTGCACCAAATTAGGTCGCTGAGGTTTAAACAGGGTAAACCTCCTTCAAAATGCTGGCCCAAGCTCACTGGAAAGCCCATGCATTCTGGGGTCCACTTGAGCAGTTTAAGGAAGAAAAATACAAAAATGTAAAATTTTAAATATGTCATAGATAGGGGTGGCGATAACCAATAACAATCCACACTATTTTTATTTTACCTTAAAGTTCCCATTTACTGGTATTTTTAAAAATTTTGTAGTGTATTCTGGTTAGAACGAATGCCGTCTGAGTCAGTTTCTGTAAAAAAAAAGGTTTTTACGCCAGTTCAGTTTGGGAGTGGACGCAATATAGATGTGGGGGCTTGCTCAATGAGATTAATGACATGCAAGTTTCTGTCATATGATTGACTAATGGCAACACTACTCTTACACTGTCTCTGTTTATCTAAAGTCACTAACATGAGACCAAAATGGTGCCGGCATTTAGGCTTAGAAAGAGTTTACAACCAAGCTTAGGCAGCATTACCAAACAAGACCAGACTCTGACATGCGACTGGCCGCAAGAGGAACCTTGAACCAGAGCTATAGTCTTCAGTACGCCACATACCCGCCACGAGTCAGACAGGTATTCAGCACCATGCTCTTCCCTCTTTGCTACTGAGTTAATCCATGATAATTTATTCTCCTCTGTTTAGCAATATACTTAAATTCAGCGAGTTGTCTCATCTGATTTGAGCTAATAGTCTGTTGGGAACGAGCACCGCCACATCCCCACACCCAGCAACAGTGGAGCTGGTGATCCACTGTTGTGACGGTGGAACTGCCTGTAGCAGCGGCAAAACACTCGGCTTTCACTTTTCCAAATGCAACATTCCAATGGGCAGTCTAAACTAGGTAGGCGAGGTGAATACTAATTTAGCATCATGACGTTTGGTTGTTGGGCTTTTTCAAACTCAGTAATTTTCTAGTCTCTTTTCTTCATGTAACTGATTCAGGGATTAGAGTTTGTTTAATTTTTTCATATGCAGCATGCTTTTATAACACAGAGTGACTGATTTTAATGAAAAAAAACACTCAGTTTTTCAAGATTTCCAGTGAGGAGACCTTTAAAGAGACTCTGTAACTTTGTGAATATTTGCCCTTTGTCTCCCTCTCAAGGTTTGCAGGTAGGGCTGGATGATAATTCGATAGCAGTATATATTGAACAATACACGTGTATTGCGATAGAAAAAAGGGGGTCAATAAAAAAGTTTGGAAAAAAAAGTTTCCCCTTATTTTTTAATTCTAGCCTATCAAGTAGCTTAAAGAGGCTATATGGAGTTTCCTGAAATTTCAACTCGCGACTGACACCTGTGGCCAAAAACGGAACTGCTCTTCCCTTCTGCTCGCTCCCGCAGCGTGCGCTTGTAAAAAATAATAATAATCCATCAACACTCTGGTGAGTAGCTGCTAAAAAGCATCAAGATAAGCCTTTAATTTAAATTACTAACATAATAAAAAAATATATAATGGTTAATTTTATTACTTTTCTTTGTATTTACTGATGTTACTCAGGTCTCTGGATTTGTTTCTGTGCATTACAAACTTAGTTATGGAAAATTAATTAATTCTTAGTTAAAATTAGTTGATTGAAGAATAACAAAATGACCGGGGAGGCAGTTAAAATATATTTTTTACATTATGTGATATTTATCGATAATTATCGATATCGGTCAATATGACTATTCCTTTATTGACATTCTCTTTTTCGATAAAACCGCGGGTTTGTTTAGATCATTAGGTAACGCATAAAGCCATAAAGCGAAACTCAGTCCATAAATCTGGACAAACAGTCCGTGGGTGAAAAGTTCTATAGTGCAGTTTTCAGCAGCCGGACCCTCTCATGTAGTGACAGCTCCGAAAACAAACATCAAAAATGGTGTTGTGCCACAGAAGTGTTACGAAAACACATGTTTTTATGGTGTAAAAGTTACGGAGTGGGTCTTTAACAGAGTTACATAGTTTTTAAGGTGTAGTTGGGGAAACTATGGTAACATTCTCCGCCCCTAACCCTGACAGTAGCGTGTTGACTCCGCTGACTGTCACCTGACAGTGGAAGTAGTAGTAAGAAAATTTAAAATGACCGAAAAAAGGCGGTTTATATAAATGAAAGGGAGAAAGATGAGAAAACGTGTTTATTAAGAAGTCTGTCATCTGCTGACAAAGAAAACTGCTGGTAAAAGAAAACGTTGTGGATGATTGTGAGCCAATTAACCAACCTGTTAGCTACACAGCCTGCAGCTAGCCATAGCAGCACCTCATACTGGGTTAATCCGATATGTTATCCAGTATTGTGGGGTACAGCTAAGAAAAATAGTCAGGCTGATTGATGGTGGAGCTGCTGCTTTTCAGGATATCCAGCTTCATGCTGTGGCGAGATTTGAGCGGTAAAGTACGCTCTTATGAACAATTTGCTATGCTGCTGTAACTTCCCAAGTGGAGAAAAAGTTTCTTCAGACTCAGATCACATGCTCACCAAGCATAGGTAATATCTGTTGTTTCCGCTCCATCTTATTTGGTACGCATGCAGTACAGTTTATTAGAGGTTTCTCTGACTGGAAACAACCAGAAGGCGTGTGACCCAACATCTCTGATTATTGCATCAGCATCAGCCACTGATAGCAACATAAAGCTAAACTGGAACAGCGGAGGTAGAGATGTACTGGTGGAAGGTGCTGAGGAGAGTTGCAGCTGTCATTCAGTTTTTAGGTGACAGGTCTGGTTTTCTGGATCAGTACACAGTGGTAACGTTTTTGGCATTTTAGAACTTATCTGCGCTCAAAAAAAACATAACATTTCCACCCAACTGATTTGGGTTGATTTAGCAATGATGATTTTTGTTGAGTGAACTAAACTGATTTGGGTTGATTTAGCAGTAATGAATTTGCTTGAGTGAACTATAAGGCACAACACTGGACATGATGGGGGGTGCTTGAAATACTCTGTCGCCAGGGGCCCCTGCTATCATAATCCAGCCCCAAATGGGGGCAAGTGATGATGTTTGGGTGTTACACCAAAATAAAAGCAGGGGTGTAATACAAAGGAGGTGGGGCCTAGTGGTGATTGGACAAGAGGCAGGGAACAAGCTGCCCAACACAGGGCAGCACAGACACACTTAATGACAACAACCATGCGAGAACACACTGATACCTAATGGCAATTTGGAGAGACCAAATAACCTCACAGCCATTGTTTTAGGATTGGGGAAGGAAGCGGGAGTACCTGGAGAGAACTTATACATGCACAGGGAAAACATGCTATTTCCTTGCAGAAAGGCCCCAGGCCAGTATTTAAACCTGGAACTTCCTTGTTGCTAGACAGCAGTGCTATCTGTACCACTGCCTCCTTGATTTATGATTTTTTTATTCTAAGTAATAGTTAAGAATAAAAAACAAAACAAAACACAAATTTGTATTAGCAATTAAATATGTCTGAAATATTATAACATTTAAAATCAATTTTAAAGCAACATGGAAACATATCTGTAACCTTATATGTGATTCTTACTTATTTGAAGGCTGGTTATAAAAAGCAAACATTCTCAGAGTAGAATTTTCTATATTATTTATACAGTATTAATTATTTACATAACTTAAGATAGTGTTATCTACAAATACTTGAATTTTTTTTTACGAATAAATACAGCAGTTTTAATCCCCTTATCTTGCTCTTTTCAAGTGTTTTCAGAGAACAACACAAGAAAGCATTTTTAGACAGAGCTAATTTATTTGCACAAGCAACATTAGAGCATGTTTTTCATTTTGTATTTGGCTCCCCTGATTTCACAGTCTCCATGGAGATGGCTTTTAGTATGTCAGGCGTGTGTGGCCCTCCCACTTGGCCAGACGCAACCTTCCTGAAACAGCTGCTCATTGTGCCGTTTGTTTGTGTCAGCATATGCTTCTTACGTTTTTTTTGCAGGAATCTTACTTAAAACTCCAGTAAAATGAGCTATAATAACTGAATCTGATCAAATCAGTTCTCATTTCTATAAAAGTATTGGCACAGGTTGGATTATTCAGGTCGGATCTGCCCAGACCCAGGACAGTTTGATGGCTGCCCAACTAATTAGGCTAAAACAGGCAATATGTAATAATGTTTGGATGTTTGTAGTGAAATCGATCACATTTAGCTGAAGACTGTATGTTTTATGCAGACATAGAAGAGAGTTGTGATATAAATAAAATAGGGCTGCAGCATACTCACTTGCAGAATAATCTATCTGACACTATGGAGAAAGCCTGAGAAAGAGGGGGAACGAGATGGAGAAAGGAGCATAGATAGAAAGAGAAGATACAAACAGAGAGGAACTAGAAAGGAAAGTGTATTGTAGGTGGCCTATCTGTTGTACATCGTTCATCTTTATCTTTTAGGATGGACTTTAGTTTTCCTCCAGCTCTTTGCATCCGTGTGACGGTTGTTTAACGGGTCCTGCAAATATATTTCATCAAGGGGGTTGTTAACAAAGTGTCAAGCAAAACAGCAGTCTCTTCCAGGTTTGCCTGCCAAAAATAGAAAAGTTTCCCATGGAGCTCCTTGCCTCAGAGTTGAATATTTTTTAAATGCATGTATCTAAATTTTAATTTACAAGACATGACATTTTTCTCTGGGGAAAATATCTGCTGGCCAGGCACGGAGGGAAAACCCCTCAATAAAAAAAAGGCACTGTCGTTAGGATGCACCTTGGTGGTGACCGGAATGAACCGATTTTCAGCTTGACCTGTTGTGATCTTTTGATGTGTTATTCCCATATAAATTATTTATGTTAGCTTTTTTTTTTGTTACACTTCAGTGTTTCACAATAGAGTATATATATATATATCTCCTTTCAGCTCTAGGCCCAAATGCTGTGTTTTCATTACCCATGAAACTGTGCAAATTGTAATTGCGAATATAAATTTGCCCAATCAAAACCTGCCAATTTCGAAAAAACTCTTTTTCGATAAAAAAAAAAGTTTTTGCACTTGGATGAGGTGGTGTTTCGAGCGTATCAAAATTAATATATTTCACAAAACAGCAACAGAAGCACATTTTTTGCATCACATGAGTCAAATGAGAACACAACTGGATATTACTACCAGCGAAAAAGACGAAATAGTAGTCGGAGGAGAAAGATGCCGCGGCATTTTTTGCTTCACAAAGACACTGAGTTGGTTCATGATAAAGGCATAACTAATATATTAGATTCAAAACAGCAAAGAAACGCGAGCATTTACCAAGACCGCTCCCATGTAAAAGGGGCTTCTCGCACTAATGCCTCTACAAGCCGTCTAAATCTCCTCCTCATGGCTGATAATGAGCGCCAATGCTGAGCCTGCAATATGAATATATCTACTGTAAATGTTCACATCCGTCGTGATTTAAACTTAGTTTTTTATTTAATGGAAACACCGCAATAGCTACATGTTTTCTCCAACCACTGTGGTTTACTGGAGGCGATCTTTTAGCATACTTCAGGTTGTCAGAGAGGTACTACTTGTACATAGAGTTCTTCATTCTACATACAGTAACTGGCAGTAAAGAAAAATGCCTAAATAGATTTAGGTAACAATTTAGCAAGGCCAGATAATTATTAGACAGAGGGGAACATCCGAAAAATAAGGCTTATGCTGGTATGTATGATACATATGTTCAAATATGAGTTCTTTCTGGCCTATGATCACTGTGTTTATCTGCACTGAGATTAGCTAACAATTCATTCTTTTAACTCAAGCTATTCTTATTCTATATTGCAATTTCAAAATCCAACGTGAAATAGGTGCGTTCACACCACAGCGTCAAAACCGTGTAAGAGCTTTCCTGTCTGGATAGTTTAACCTCTTTATAATATTTAGTTTTTCATTCTTGTCTTTTCATAGAAAACAACTGTCATATAGCTTGGGGTGATTAGCCACAGTTTTTATCACTATTTCCTCCATGTCATGCTGATGCTGTGACTCCATGTCTGTTCCAGCATCACTGACGCCACGTCCCCAGCCTCCTGACTGGCTGACCAGGGTGCGAACTGACGAAGTTAAAATTTTTCATCTTCCGCGGCAGAAGGAAAAACGTTTGTTACGCGGAGATTCTGTCGGTACCTCCTTGCTGGTTGTCGTCCTATTTTATTACTTTCCTATAAAAAGCCGCTAATGTCTGAAAGCCAGCTTTGAAAAGACTTCCACATGGATTTTTTTTTTTGTGTTGAGACTTCTTAGTATTAAATATTGTTGTAAAAACAAGGCTTCTAGTCTTATTTTGTCAAAAACCATCCTATGTAACTTCGCTAATGTTATAGATAGCTGAATTGTTAACACAACTTAGGAATTAGAAAAGGTAATACATATATATATATATAAGTCATGGTAGTGTTTATTTTTATCTTTATTTTAAAAAAGGCAAGCAAACAGAACAGTCACTCCTAGTCTTAGTGTTCATTTTATAATAAGAGGTTAACATTAAACACAAACCATAATCCAATACTTGTAGGTAACTAAGGTTAAATCTGTTCACTTGAAAATGTTTTCATTTTGTTTCTTTTTTTGTTTTGCTTATTTTTTTTCTGCCAGGTTATGGAGTTAAAGGGTCAGATGATCCATGTACCTGAGTCCTGCTCTTTGATGTTTCTTGGCTCTCCGCGTGTTGATAAGCTCGAGGAGCTGATGGGTCGGGGTCTCCATCTGTCGGACATTCCCATCCATGATGCCACACGAGATGTTATCTTGGTAGGAGAGCAAGCCAAGGCCCAGGACGGCCTGAAGAAAAGAATGGACAAACTAAAGGTAAAAAAAACAAACATGAAAAGCATTGATAAAAAAGTTTGCATTAGGCTTCCTGTGATCTAAATATTTGAATGCTATATACTGCTGCATTTTCAAGATCTGATGTCTTGTTTTTTTTTTTTTTTTTTTTTTTTACAACCTTTCTGATTCAATTTAGGGATTACATATAATTGTGATCCCATAATAAAGGTGTTTAGTCCTGCAGCACTAAATGTAGTTTCTACCAGAGTGATTTAGGATGATTTGATGTGTGGGGCCATGACCAATAGTCAATTAAATTAAATCAATATTCATTAAATTCTCAACATTATCAGTTAAAATTATTCAAATCACACTGCAGCTCTCTGCGGTCTGCGGATTAATTACATCTTTAAGATGAGTTCTGTTCTCTTGACTTGTATTCTAAGAAACAAGTGACGGATTGCCACCTGTAACTGGGATCAGCATGTGATCTTTCTTATCCCACTAATGTGCACAGGGTAAATTCACTGCGTAAACTGCACTGCTGTGGTGACTGTATAAATCTGTACTAGGTTGAAAAATGTGACTTGCTGAAAAAATTGGCCTTAAAGCTTCCCGCAACAACTCAGTGGATGCTCTCTGCATCAGTCTCTGTCTCTGCAACCACCCCCTTAGGCAGTAGTTATAAATAGCTGCATCGTATTCAACATGCTTGAACGGTACTACAGCACTGGATCTTCAGGAAAGTCACAAACAAGCAGCTACACTTAGCTAAAAATAAGCCACCCACAAACGTATCTGCGTACTGCAGCGGATTTCATCGGGTGCTTTACTTCTAGCGTTTAGTGTTCCTGTAATCTGCTCCTCCATCAGAGGAACAGGTCTCCTGATCTCACCCGCCCTCTTCTCTCAGGCCACCTTAGAGAGGACACATCAGGCTCTGGAGGAGGAGAAAAGGAGGACCGTGGATCTCCTGTATTCCATATTTCCGGGCGATGTGGCGCAGAAGCTGTGGCAGGGTCAGCATGTTCCGGCGCGTAAATTCGATGATGTCACCATGTTGTTCTCGGACATCGTGGGTTTCACCGCCGTCTGCGCCCACTGCACACCTATGCAGGTTATCTCAATGCTGAACGAGCTCTACACACGCTTCGACTACCAGTGTGGCATCCTGGATGTTTACAAGGTCAGTAAATACCATGTTAGATCCAGAGGGTGGGGAAAAGTTTTTTAAAAATTTTATTTAGGGAAACAGATGCAGGCCTTTCAGATAGACGGGAGGTTGAAAGCTTTCATTTTGCTAATACAGTGCCTTGCGACAGGATTCATACCCTTACGCTGCAACTATAGTGACAAACCTTTAGGGTTTATGTCTTTACCAGTTTTGATAAAGACATACAACTCATCCCATTCTTCTTTGCACAATAGAAGAATGTGCAAAATCTCTTAGCAGATTTTCATCTTAGATTTAGGTCTAGACTTTGAAAGAGGCTTTTTAGCACATGTGATCTAAACTATTTAATCGCAGCATGGCTGTGTGTTTTTGGTCATTCTGCTGTAAAGTAATTTTTTTATTTAAGGATTGTCCCTGTATTGCCCTCCTCATCTTGCCATCAACACTAACCAGCTTCCCTCTCCCGCTCCTGCTGAAGAACAATATCTTCACAGGATGATGCCTCCGTCACAATGCAGATGGGATGTTAAAGCTGATCTGCAGTGTTCAATTTGGACAAATTCAGCTTGGTCTTATCTGACCAGAGCATTTCCTCACGCTTGCTGTGTATTTTACATGGTTTTGTGGCAAACTGCACATGTGATTTCCCATGGCTTTTTTTCAGCAATGGTTTTCTTCTTGCCTTTCTTCCCTTGTGGAGCACATGATTAATAGTTAACATGCTCTCCCACCTGAGCTGTGAATCTTTGCAGCTCCTTCACATTTTCTATATGCCTCTTGGCTGAAGCTCTAATTAATGCTCTTGTTGCTTGACCTGAAAATTTAGTTTAGAATCCATTTCTTGTACTACTTGGGATTACAAAGCCCTAGATGTTTTCTCATAACAGAGAGATTTGATGTGATCCTCAGTCATCATGATGCTGTTTGTTCACTAAGATTTTCTAACAGAACAGGTTTGATTTTACAGTGATTGAATTACAAACAGTTGTACTTTCAAATGCTAATTGTTTCACCTCAGTTTGGAATTTGTTAATTTTTTTTCGGAAGTATTTTTGAGTAAATTGGACATAATCCTGTTTTTGTGTATGTGTGTGATGAAAACATGAATAATAGCCAGTCTCTGAGCACTTATCAAAGATTCTGACACCTTCCTGACATCTTCTTATGACTCTTCTAGAAAATGGAACTCCCTTATAAAAGTTGTCAAACGTGTGACATAGCAGACATGAGGAGAGATGGGAAGAGCAAATGCTGAGGCGCAGGGAGACAGTGACTGTGATTAGGATGGTTTTTGAGTGTTGCGATGGAGGAGAGCGTTTGTGTGTCAAATGAAAAGCAGGAACAAGGGGACACCAGAGGAGCGTGAATCACCCATATGTCGCCATTGTCATGGTTACTGTCAAAATGATTTAGCCTGTGGTAGGCTTTAATGAGAGCAGTTTGTGTTTCCAGATTTTTGGGGTTGTGCTGCTCTACAGCTATTTTCTATACCAGCCTGTCAGTGTATTGATTTCTACCATACATTTTTGCATATAATAGAGCTACTATAGTCGGTTATATTTTTTGTTTAAAAAATTAATAGATGATAGGAAGATGTAGCCTTTCCTGCTGCTATAAATGACTCAGTAAGATGTATCCCTGAGGTCTGAAATATTTACTGAATTAGATTTAAAAAAATCAGAGAATAATTTTTTTTCAGCATGATATGAAGCCTGTTGTGCGTTTGCAATAGTACTAAACAGAATTTTTTTTATTTATGTATTTTTTATTTTTTACTTTTGTGTTTCTCTTAATTTTCAAGTCAACTGGTTTGTCATTTAAAGCAGCATGCTTGGTAGTAAGGTGTCATTTTAGGTGTGGTGGTTCCATACATCCATTACTAAAACCTTCTCCACACCCACACTCTGTGGTCTCGATTAATCTTTCTGCCTTGCCAGAAAAATCTGAACTCTAATGGGCGCCACATCATGTTTCCCGCTCTTGGTGCCACTTGAAGTTGCAAGGGATTCACACCAATTGCGTTAGTTTTGTGCTCTCTTGGTCAGCCACATCGTTCTTTTCTTTTTAAATTTACTACTGTTAAGCCAAGGACTCTGATACACAATTTTTAGCCTTCACTCTGCTTGCCAACATGGCGTACTGATTAAGCTAATCGGTTGTGCATGTGAGTTAGAGCTAACTCATATACACTCACTGTTAGCCCATCCTGCATCCAGATAACAGATAGCCCATAAATAAATATGTTTAATTAAACTACTTTTATCATTAGGTAATCTTGCATTACAAATAGTTAATTTTTAAAATTACTTTTAAATTTCCACTGAAGTAATTTAGTGTGTTTTAACCTATTTTGTTTTGTAAAACAATGAATTGATTACAGCTGATTCTTTTCCTTTTCCCATACAGATCGAGACAATAGGTGATGCCTACTGTGTGGCAGGTGGACTTCATAAGAAGGTCGAAAGCCATGCAAAACCAATTGCACTCATGGCTCTAAAAATGATAGAGCTTTCTGAGGAAGTACTAACGCCTGACGGGAAGCCCATCAAGGTGAGTTTTTGCTTTCGTTCTATTGCTTCTGTTCGAACGTACCCTGGAAGCGGAGTCCGCAATGGTGATGGGGTGGTGGGTTTTGTGCTTCATGAAGTCCACAATAATCTCCAATGTCTTGTGGGTGTTCAGCACCAGCTTTTTGTGGTTACACCAGGACACCAGACGTTCAGTCTCAGTCCTGTAGGCAGTCCGATAACGGTGGTGTCATCTGCAACCTTAATTAGCTTGACAGACTGGTGGTTGGAGGTGCAACAGGTGGTGAACAGGGAGAAGAGCAGAGAGAAAAGATAACAGCCCTGGGGGGAGACAGTGCTGATGGTCCGAGAGTCCGAGACATTCTTATTCAGCCTCACATGTTGCTTCCTGTCCGTCAGGAAGTGAGCGATCCACCTGCAGATGGGATCAGACATGTTCATCTGGGAGAGCTTAACTTGGAGGAGGTCTGGAAGGATGTTGGCATAGATTCCTGGAGAGACAGATGCTGCAGAATGAAGTGTAGAGCCATGTTGATGTTCTTTTTTTTTATCTGACCCATCTAGTACTTTAAGAATACGAATCTAGGATGGATTATTGGCTTTTTGTCTTTTTATGTTAAGGAAAACTGTAGCATTAATTTTTAAGGTTCATGTTTTAAAGGAGCATATAGTAATTTTCTAGCTGACATTCATTCTTTGGAGCTCAAAATCACAATGCAACATGTTCATCAGAACATCATGCAAAGGACAATATAGAAAGAGATACCTGAAAACAGATTTAATTAAACCACAGCGAGAAATGGACTAATGTAGACTAATGGTCAAAAATAAAATAAATACATAGAAGAACAAGCAGATGAATAAAATATATAGTGAAATAAGAAATACCCTGTTGCCTTATAAAGGTATAAACCCATCACCTATAATATTATGACTCACATTTTTTTCTAGTCCGTTTATGGTCAGGTCTAAGCCGTTCTGCGAGAAAATCTGCTTTTTGTTCTCCTCGATCAGAAGGGAGAAAACACTTAAGATTTTTTCTCCTTGACAGAGTGCATATAACTTTAGTTGTATCAGTCAGGCTGTTTAATTTACTATAGTTATGTTCAGTGGTTTCTTTGCAACTAGATTGTATCGTATTCTAGAACTCCAAGAAGCTTCTGATAAAATTATTTATCTCAAAATAATTCATTTTCTTCTGCACAACAAACAGTCATACATCAAGTATATGATATCAACCATTCTGAGTTCTGTTCGGTGATGGATTTTAATGTCTTTTGTCATTTCATGTGTCAAATACATTCTGAACTAAAACACACACCACTGTTCTTTTGAGATGGTAATGGAAACACAACCTACCTGTTCCAGGCCGTACCGGGCCGTACCGATCAGGTCTAAAGTGACCCTAGTGGAAAAGGGCATAAAGTAGCTCATCTTAGGTTCTGAAGCTTTGATCATGTAATCAGCACCCTTTGTTTTGAATGCAACTTCATTTACAGTTAAGATGTTGGCGAATTCACTACATATTTTGGCCTTTTTGTGGTGTGACAAAAGGAGAGCCAAAACAAGGAGAGCAGAACACAATAGCAGAACACAATAACTGTGTTATTTACTGAGGAAATAAAATGGCACAGTGAAAGAAACTCATCATGTTATTATAAGTGAATGAAATGGCAGCTTTAAGAACAGCTAGATTTAAACAAAGACCGTTGAGACAGTTTTCTTCCTGAGCCCCGGGTTTATTTTCTTGCATGCAAGGAGACACAGTCTTAGCACCCAGCTTCATAGAATTTACCATTAGCATCACCTGGCATGTTATAAATCAATCATCACTGTCTCCTGATCACATCACAAGCCTAAATTGCTCCTTTGATGATCAATCCTTTGTTTCCTGGCAGATGACAGCTAATCTATCATGGAACAAGATCACCCTCTATTACTTAAACACCCTATATTACTATTAAACATAGAACACCTTGAGAATATTTCCTCCACATTGAACATAAAAGAAACAGTATGATTTATTTTTTCTTGTCCTCAGTTCGGTCCCCCAGAAGGTCACCTGAAACTTGTAAGGAGCCTGAGTACCTGTACAGTCTCACATGCAATCTTAGTATGTAATCATACATAATTATTGTATAAACATATCATGTTAGTCATTAGACACAATGTTGCTGTTGTCATCATATTTGTTTTGTTGTTCTTAGTCCAAGACCAAGAAACAATGCAGACAGCTCAGTGGTAGAGTTAAGGAGAAGCCAAAAACACACAGCACTCAGCAAACATGTAGAAGAAGATACTCTGGTCCTATGAGACCAAAATTATTTGTTTTTTCCTTGGTACAAAACAATATGGGCCTACCCTGATCTATCAAAGTTTCGCGCAAAAACATGCTGCAGGCAATTTACTAACCAGGTGAGGAGAGTATTAACCCCTTTAAACCTGCAGCAAGATGCACTCAATCCATTATATGCAGTGTGGGTGTTTCTGTCAGAAGAAGGAAAACATTGGGAGGAGGACAGGCAATTAACATGCATACATTCCAACCTAATAGTATTTAATAGTAACTGCCATAAACCTGACTGTTAAGCCGAGTTTCACCTTTTTTCCCCCAAAGACATCATAACTCACTGTGCGCTCACCGCATCTACACCTGCTGTTCATTCGTTTATTTATTTCGATCCTCATTTGTTTCTACCGGAGTAGTTACTAATCTTCAAGGAGTGCAGTTAATTCAATTTAATAATCAGTTCCAACACCACAATGACAATTACATGTATGACATTTTGAAAACAATTTGTGCTTTTCAGATTACATACAAAAGCCAGATGTAATTAACTTTTTAATTTACCACCTTTAGTAAACTATCTAAAACATTCAAAAAGATACAAAGCTAAAACAAGATTTGAAAACCTTTTTTTAAACAATAACTGTCCTTTCGTTTTTAGATAATTTATTAAATTTTTGAGATGCCCTGTAGACAGCAGATTTGTTCTGGTGTGAGTTAGCATGTTTTACCTTTAATTTAATCCTTAATAGAGGCCCTAATAAAGTGTGGTGCATTTCAACAATATCAAGAGAATATGAACATTTTAGAACTGCGAGCACCTTCGTTCTAGACAAGCTGCACCTTTAAAAAGGCTAACTTGCATCGAGGAGGAACAGCACATGTACACCTCACGCATGAAGTTTATTAATGACAAACACAAAATATAACTCACTGACATTCTAGCCCAATAGTAACCATAAACTTGACAGTTGTTCCTCCCCTGTTTTTTTTGTTTGTTTTTTTGCCAATGATGTATCATGAATCCCTGCGCTTATTCCCTCACTCTCTGGCTGTGGTGCAGTGCATAGTAAAGAAAGGCTGGCGAGTTGAGGACTTTGGCTGGCGAATGAGGAAGTCCTCATTTGAATTCTGCTCTTTGTATCTGTTATGAGTTGCTCACACAATCTTTTTCGATCAACTGCAAATGAAGGACAACCCACTGTTACAAAATGTTTGCAGCACACACAATTTTGTGCTCTTTATTTGTAATTTTGATAAATGAGTAACAGAAACAAACATCAACCTGAAAGCACCGTCTCCACAGTATGATACGGTGGTGACTGCAACATACTGTACTTTGGGAATGCCTTTCTTCTGCAGAAATAGGGAAGCTGGTTGAAGCTCATGGGAGGATGGGTGGAGCTAAATTCCGGTCGGTCCTGGGGGAAACTCAGGTAAAGTGGCTTGAGAAGGGGACTAAATTTAACTTCCAGCAGGATAAAAACCCTAAATTTACACTTAAATGTATTATGGAACAGTTTAAATCAGGCAAATGTCCAAAAGTAAATCTAAATAGGAATCTGTGTCAAGACTTAAAATATGCCATTTATATATGCTCTTCATCAACAGAGCACAACCTCATGTTAATGACTTGCCACAATCTGCTGGGATTCCTTAAATATTTTTTTTAACTGATTGGAATGTTTATATAATTGCATTGAAATTGTATTTCTTGTAAAGGGCCGTGAGATGACATCTGTTGTGAATTGCCGCTATAATTGCTATCAATTGAATTCATCCAATCAGAAACAGTTTTGAAAAAAGATTTTCAGTGCCTTCATTTGCCGAATACTTGATATTGGTGCATAACAAAAAAGCCCAATAAAGTATTCTGAAAGCTGTGAAGTAGGATAAAATGTGACAGTTCTACAGTTATGTCTCGTAAAATACATTGAATGCAAATTGGGGCCAGATGCTCACATTATTCAAAGCTGTGTTCTGTTAATTATTTTGCCACATGTCCAAGAAAATGCTGATATTTGGTTTCTAAAAACATTTATGTATTGCTTTCCACAGTCTACACGGCATAGTTGGGCAGCAAACAACTGAGTGTGAAAAAAAGCTGTGCCAAGGGAGCTGCTGAAAAACAGACAGGACACCCGTATGTGTACTGCTGTGGTCCTAATACGGCCCATTTGTCTCAAAATAGAAAGCCCTTGCCAAGCATTTCTGGCCTGCTCCTGTGCTCTTACATTTGCTCTCTCTCCCTGGATTTCCTTCACCTCTTTTTTTATCTTCCTTTCCTCCTAAAAGGTGCTCCTTTATCTTCTCTGGAGCCTCTGTAACTCGCTCCCTCCTCCACACGTTCTCCCCAGGCTTTAGTTCTTGTCCCTCTCCCTAGAATTTTTTGTTTCACCCTTTTTTATTTATTTATTTATTTTATTTGTTCACCCTCCTCACGTTGTGCTGGCATGGGGCGGGGGGTATACAGATACTCAACACTTCAGGATGATAAATATTGTTCAGTGAGTGCTCTCAGCTTCAGCCAGTGTTTCACTGTTATGCAAACTAGCATGAGAGATGTGAGAGAGAATGGAGAGAAAATGCTTTGTGAGACACAAATGGACTGAGAGTGATTCAAGGACAATGAAATATATTGAGGTGTGAAATGTCAAAGGGAAAACATGGATAGTAATCAGACACTGTATGTTGTTTTCACTATATTATTACTACAAAGTATGAGACTATTTATTTATTGTTTCTCTGGATGGATGGGTGGCTGAGTGAGAGCAAAATCAAGAGCTTTGGTTTATCCCCTAGAGGTGTGGAGAGAATAGCAATGGCCACAAACAGTTCATGAGTAAAGTCTTGTACCAATGCAGATGTGTCTACCAAACATCTGCAGTATCTGCCGCATTTTGTATCCCAGAAGGGTCAGAGGCTGATCATGCTGACCGAAAGCAGCCGTTCTGTCCTGAATACGTGTTCATGTTGCAATTGCAACAACTGCAGTCCTTCTGCAGTGAAACGCTTTGGCTTTGCAGAGCAAAGTCTTATCTCCTCACCCCATTTACTGCTCCCCATTTTCAGATCAGGTTTGTGCGACAATAGAAAGAAAACTGTAAGGGATTAGCCCATAAAGCTGCACATAAAGCGCACTTACAGCTGCTAGAACATTATGCTTTATATGCTAAGAACATTTGGAAAATCCAAACAAAGATTTAATTTAAATGTTGTCATTTCAGTTGGTCCACCAGAAAGTTTCCAGTGTTTACAAAGCTGTCGGGGCTGCATGCCGTGCAGGCTGCACAGAGGACACATCTGTACCTCCTCTATGAAAACATGTCATAACAAGTGGATATCGGTACAGGGTCAAGCAGTGTGAGAAATGTTTTAAAGGACATGCCTGGAGAGTTAAAGCCATAATTCTTAATAATGAATAATTGTTTGTATTTACAGTTATCCATTTGAAAGCTACATACAGCTTTCATTGTACATTTACCATCGTATCCCGTCTGTTATATTTGTGAGTTTTTTATATCATATGTCAGTGTTATACAATAAACAGTATAGTTTAGTTTGTTGGACAGAATTCAAATGTATTTTTATAATCTGCTCTTTACTCTGTGGTTGTATTGCTTCTGCAGGGCTGCAGCCATTGGACGTCTTACAGACTGAGTACTCTATCAGCCCTCCCATTAAACTAGTGATTAGATATCTTACAGCTGGCTTCTTTAAGCTTTTTTTGCGAGGCCCACCTGCTTAAATCTACCAAAAGAGCCACTTTAATCAGAACTGTGTAAAATCGAATGCAGGGACATATCTCTGCCCATCATCTACATTCAGTTCTGCAATCTATGATTTATTTATCTCTTCTTAATTTATTTAATATTGGCCATGAAAAACCTTAAGGATGATCTTGGTCTTATCTGCATTTTTCCAGAGCTGAGGCTCGGGACATGATAATCCTAGAAGGAACCCCACGCCCACAGCATTCTGTGGATGGTACAGAATTAATTAATATTTACTATTTACAGACATGATTAATTATCCCCATTATTATTCTTTTCCTCTTTTATCAGCTCCCTTCTTAGTGTTTTTAAATTATCCTCCTTCGCACAGGTTCTAAATTAAATATGGATGGGGTTTTAAACAAGAATTTTAACTAGGCAAATAAATGTTTTTTAATTATTTTTTTGCATCCTGCACTGAAGTATATGATATAACTTAAGCTGCTCCTTTGTCCCACTAAAGTAAAAGCCTAACATCTGATTGGCTAACATGCACAGAAACTCAGCTGCAGAACATCATCAGCCCTGCTAAGAGTCTCCAGTGATGTTGTTGGATAAAATAAATTCATGTTCAGCAGAACATAAGCATGAGCCTAAATATATATGTAAAATAATTACGATTAGTTTATTAAAAATTTGCAAAGCATGTGCTGTAACAATATGTATTGCGGTATATTGTTA
The DNA here is from genome assembly GCA_028564705.1 of Apricaphanius iberus. Lineage (NCBI taxonomy): Eukaryota > Metazoa > Chordata > Actinopteri > Cyprinodontiformes > Aphaniidae > Apricaphanius > Apricaphanius iberus. The sequence goes on from JAPXFQ010002633.1 coordinate 1,406,084, forward strand.
TTATTCTTTATACTATGTCAAAATTACTCCTTATGAACATTCTCACTTTCCAGACATTGCAGCAGAACAACTTTAAAAAGTTTAGAATGCCATTTAAGAAAACCTTTTTCTGTGCACAATGCATTAAAAAAATATTTAATTATCTTTCCAAAATATTGCAACAGAAACGTATCACAACACAAATAATGAGGAAGATATTTTAAATAAATAAAAGCTAAATATAACGAAACTAAACGGTCTGTCTTCTTTATAAATTTTACATTGCACAAAAAGACCTGCCCTTTATTTTAATCAAGAATGTTTTAAATTCAACAAGCTTCATTTTTTCAATGAACTGAAAAAAAAAAGACTTTCAATATCTACTACAAAACCAAACACTGGACATCAGTATTTATCCTCTTTGCATACCTGGTACAACACAGGCACAGCTTGATGACGTCATCAAACTGCATAACTGCGGTATGATGGTATAGCCAAGATCTCTACCTTTGGCTAAATCTACAGTATTTCATTTCTACCTAATACCTTTTATATTGCCCACTAGTACTATTTTCTGTTCATTCACTGTTACTCCCCTCCAGCCAGAAATCCTGATCACAAGGATGTGTGACGTCAATTTAGAGCTGTCAAGAGATCATCAGGACCAACCAGGAGCAGCTGCTCCTTATGTGATCCTTACTAACCATTGGCTGGATCTCCTCATCCAGATACTCAACAGCTCCACTCACTCACCTCTACGATGCTCAGTCATCAGCCTTGTTGTGAAGCTTAGCTCCCGATCCGCACTAGCGCATCATCTAAGAACCGTTCAAGACTCCATCTGCTTCCTACAGCTACGAATCCGATCCAGGCAGCCTGTTGGAAGAGCTCAGGTAGTCCTGTTCCAAACTCGTCCTCCACCCCTGCTCCCAATAGACCATTGGCTCCAGTCTCGCTCTGCAGTTGGAACATCCACCTTCCCAACAGTGATCTCTGTCCGATCACTGGCACACGACAGGATGACTGAGCCCTCGACTAATGTTCCAGCAGAGTTAGAGACCCTCCGTACCGAGGTGGTCCATCTGAGAAGCATGGTCAAACGCCTCAACTCCAAGCTGGACCCCATCTCCGAAGCCCACATCCATCTGGCTGGGCTCGTCAAAATGCTGGCCGTCTCCCACCATCGAACCACGGGTTTGTCTCCCAGTCAAATGGAACTGCTCTGACGGAAAACCAGACGGTCTGATCGCAACCCTGGACATGTTATTCGAATGCCAACCAGTCATATACGCTGCCTCGGCTTCCAGGGTGGCCCTGCTTACCTCATTGCTGTCCGGGAGAACGCAGGAGTGGGCAGTAACTACTCGTTGTTTGTGGCGGATCTCTGGAAGACCTTTGCCCCGCCTTGCAGCGAGGTCGACACTGAGGGTCAGCTTCTGCACCTGCGTCAGCAAAACTAGGCGGTTCACCTCTTCGCCGCCGAATTCCGCACCCTGCCGCCGAATTCCGCACCCTGGCAGCAGCCCAATCGTTCATCCGCCGAGCCAAGGCTGCGTGGATCCGGGCTAGGGCATCCATCAAGCGTGCTAACGAAGGGTATGTGGCTCAACACCACAGGCTTCACTGACCCTGTCCCACGTTTCAGGCAGCCTGTTGGAAGAGCTCAGGTAGTCCTGCTCCAAACTCGTCCTCCACCCCTGCTCTCAATAGACCATTGGCTCCAGTCTCGCTCTGCAGTTGGAACATCCACAGTCCCAACAGTGATCTTTGTCCAATTTCTGGCGCACGACAAGAGCAAGTTAAGAAACAATGTGCCGATTAATGTTTAACAGCCTCCTTATGCTGCCTATTGACATTTCACAATAATAAATTCCACGATTAGAGATGAACAATACATCTAACAGAAACTGCTGAGTTTGTAAGTGCTTTAAGAGCAGAGGATGCCGACGTGAGAGAGGTCCAGCTGTAGTGTTGGAAGTAGGCTGTACCTGCGGCTTCTTCCTGAAGTGACAGTTGCAGAATAGTTTCTACAAATCAAAGTGATGTAGGCCGGCTGACCCAGAGCAGAGGGACAGATTGAGGCTGCATAGTTTCCACTCTCCCTGTATCATTTTATACTACTGGGCCGGCTTAATGAAGTCAAAGCCAGAAGTCATTGCCTGTCAAACTATTTAGTTTCTGGGATGGGCGTGGGGTTTTGGGTTTATTCCTCACTAATGCAAGGACAATTAAACAACCAAACATTTGCTACCGTTCTTTGGTGAATATGTCTTTGACACCTTATTGGTTTGAAAGCAGCTCAGTTCCTCACAGATATTTTTAGCAGGAAAGGGAGAAGTCCTCCTGCTTGAGACTTCTCTATGAGACATTATCAGCATAATGTGCATGAATAACTCATGTTATGTTTTAATTAAATTGTGAAAGATACATTATCTTGCTCTAGAAAAAGTTTGGAACAACTTTTAAAGCAATCAGAAAAGGAACTGACAGTTTTGAATAATTTAACATAAGTAAATTATTATTTGATTGCACCAAAACAATATTTATAATGTTGAGTATTAAGCAAATAAGAAATATGGAATTTAGAGCTATTAATAGGCAAAGAAAAAAATATGATAAAAGATATACAAAACCATATGTTTGGGATAGACCATTAAATATAAACAATGTTGAAAGCTTTGTAATATATGTAATATAACCAAAACTAGTGCTATATTATATAAAAATATATTCTAGCACACAAAAATATGTATTTATTTCTTTAATAGTGCCATACATGGTAAAAATATTTTCGGATAACTGGGGTTACAATCTATCTTTTTACAATCTAAATGTAAAACATATCCAAAACAACCAAAAGGAACATTTGGTATATAAATATAAAAGTGAAGTTTGATCTTCACCTTCCTCATTTTCTGCAACGCATCACAATCTAATATTTATTATTACATTCTTACTGATTTTACTTTTTTTTTGTCCTCTTGTCCTTTAGAAATTTTGTTATAACAAAAAGTAACTGCTGCCATTTGTCTTAGTGACAGTAAAACATTTAGCTTATTTAGATCAACCTTATGTCTTGAGCTTTGGTTAAAAAATGTGTGTACTTAAAATACAGTATAAAAAATGCTTGTTTGTACTTCCTTTACCAATACTTACACTGACTTAAAATAAATATCTTTCTATTATTATTATTGTTAAAATAGAACCCAATTCCCTCTCAGAGATTGGTGTAAATCTGTCGACAATCAATCACCAAAATCCACTCAACTGTTCCATCAGTGATATGCAATATCACAAATGAAAGTTTGGAAATTATTTAAATGATTTGATATTTTTGCTTCCCGCTGCCTGTACTTCAGTTTGATCATACATAGATTATGTCTGTTTGAAGAATCAGACACCTATCTTTTAACAAAGTTTCGGTTTGCTTAGATGTATTGTAGAGTATGTTTTGTTAATATTACTTTTATGTAAACCCAAGCTAATGTTTCTGACCTTTTTTCCCCTAATTTTCTCGCCATCTTCTGTCCTGCTTTATCACACAAAAAGCTAACATGTATGTAACTCCTTCAAGTTCTACACTTAATCACTTTACCACCGATGAGTATCCATTCGCTCTACCATGAAGTTTGTGTCGTGTAAATTTAATCATTGACCCAGGTCCCCAACATTTGTACCCTTGCATGATGTGCTAAAAATACAATGTTATCTGCATTTGAATAATTTATTTCTCTGCTTTCCTCAAGGACTCCTCAGGAAATCTCTCACACGTTTTCCTTTTCTGTTCTTTTAAACATGCAGTTAACATTGCTGCACAATGTTGCCACCTCTTCAGCTGGAGTGAAAGCTCTAGACACCTGACTCGAAAGAGGTGCAGGGGAGCCCAAAAATAGTCCGTTTACATATGTGTGAGCTGGCACATGTGGATGCGGAGAAGGATGTCGAGCCTTTCAGTCTATCTCTGTATCTATTATCTATTTGTCAGCGTGGCCAGAGGCTACGCTGTGATTGGCTGCCTGCGCCGCTGCGGCATTTGCTCTCCGACTTCAATGAGGGCCATGTGCGATGGATGCTGACTCACAGCAAAACAGAGGGGAAGAGTGTACGGCTATTACTGTTTGTGTTTCCAGGTTCAGAAATAAAGAGGAGAGTGGGTGCAGATGCAGATTTGTTTATGTGTGTGTAATATGTGTCTGTCTGAGGGGCTGTCTGTTGTGGAGACAGGCAAGCATAAAGCCGTCTGTATGCGGTTTAGCCACAAAAATAGGTCACGCTGGTGCACCTGCCATCCCCTTTCTCCATCGCTGTCTGTTTCATTTTCTTTATCTCTCCCCCTGAACCGTCAAGGTCCTGCCGTCTAATTATAGGTTCACTTTACCTTTCTCTCCGCTGCCTTTGCATTTGGCGGAGCTCTTTCAATCCCACTACAACCCTCAGCTGTTGTTGCCATGACTCCATCGCAGTGTGCTGGAATGCACGCTGAAATTGATTGTTAACAATCTACTAGGTTCCTCTGGCTTGGTGTGTGTAATGTACAGTATATGTAACCTTTACCTAAGTGCTATATATCAATAGATAGTCGAGTGGCCCTGAATTGGAAGGATGGCCTTCACTCTGCCTGCAGTTATTTATAGATCTACACTAGATTACAAAATGAGCCCCATAAACCTGTTAGCAGGCGGGGAGTGAATTGATAATTTTCACTCTCCCTCTCGTGCTATTTTAAATCCTGTTGCCGTAGGGTATGAGATTAGATAATAACATCCAAGCTTTTATGGGGGTATGATCACGATGCTACGTTGTCTATTGCTCTTTCTGAGTACACAGAGTACTTCTAGCTCAAAAAACAAGAAAAGCTTTTGTACAGCGCAGTAATTAATTGCATCAGCTCAGCTCAGCTTGGAGAACTAATTTGTGAGCGCTCTCTGCAGTGCCTGGTGCCGTGTCACTCTAGAGGCCAGGTTGGGTTGAATTCAGCCGCAAATTAAATGAGTTTGCCCACATTCTCAGCTGCAGACATGACATGAAGCTGAGGCTCAGTTTCTATTTTTGATTTCTGTCTAATTTAATTTCTCTGAGCTGAACATGAGATCTGCTGTCTGATTTTCCTTCTCATCTAAATCCATGGACATCATTCAACTGTAGTTGCTATAAGGAAGTTCAACAGAACTTTTCTGGCCTGTCATATGTCTAATGGCTCTTCCCTTCTGTCTTTCTCCCTCCCTCTCTTAGCTCAGAATAGGTATCCACACCGGTTCGGTTCTGGCGGGCGTGGTTGGGGTTAAAATGCCACGTTATTGCTTGTTTGGGAACAATGTGACTCTAGCCAGCAAGTTCGAATCAGGAAGCCATCCGAGATGCATCAATGTTAGTCCAACGACCTACCAGTAAGTACTTGCACATTCAAATGTACATGTTTAGATGGACTTGATGCAGCATCATTTTAATTAAACAAAGTTAGTCCTGATATAGTTTTTTTTATATACTCAAGTGATTTGAGGATGAATTATTAAAAACATTTTAGATCCCAATTGTTGCATCTGATAAGATTAAAGATTCATCTTTAGCTTTAATACCACACTCTCACTATGCAATTAAATTAAAGCCAACCTGGACCCTTGCCATGATGAAATTTATTCAGGGGTAAATCATTTTAAAAATAAAGAATTAGATGCTTTTCATTCACTGATGTTACAGGTTTGGCATCCTTATGTTAATACTTTGCACCACACATTTTTATTAATATGACAGTATATATATATATATATATATATATATATATATATATATATATATATATATATATATATATATATATATCCTTCTACCATAAAGTTTTTATAACAATGGATCAAACAGAAAGAGGGATCCGTAATGATCCCTTTGCACAATCCCTCCATATCATCAAGACTCACGGTTCCTCTCTTTTTTCACCCTTTTTTCACTCAACTTATTTTTGAGGATTAAAAAAGCCTTTGAAGCAGTTGATTTTCATTTTATGTGTTTGTTATTGATTATTACCTAGCTGAAACACCCAGTGGTAACCCATTTATGTTCTTTCACAATGTCTTGTGCTTTGAATTAGTATGTCTTAGTATTTCTCTGCTTACTATGGTGTGTTAGTGATAGTTTTCTGCATTCTCTAATTTACTCCTCAGTGTCTCAGGTCCCTCCTCAGCTGTCATTTATCTGCTTGGCACCTGTTTATCATTCCAGTAATCAAGTTCACCGGAAACAATTCTTAGTTTTCCCAGTCAGTGTCAGGTCCTCTGTTGTTGCTGCTTGTTTTCTAGAGGTTGTATAAAATCGGAATATCCGAATAAAATCTGCTCTCATTAACCAGTCCTCATCTACAGTATGCGTAAAAGTCTTCAACAACACAAGATGATTGCATTTTCTTTGCTGTGGCCGTCAGATGTTATTAAATTCTGGTATTTCAGAGTTCATGTCATGCATTCTACGAAGATTCCACTGTTCTGTAGCTTCTACATAGATCTATGTGATGGATGTACTGAATGTAATGATCGATATTTTTATAAATACATTTGTTTTATAGTCTATAAATAACTTAGCGTGACGGATGAATCCTCAACCATGTGTGAATATAAGCAACATGTAAACTTAAACTGCTGCCTAATCAATCACTGTGTCATCATAGCTTAATCAATCAAGCAATCCATTTATCAATCTAAAGTGCATTCTTTTTTTCAAGCTAGCTTTCATACATTTTAAAAAAGAGGATATTGCTTTAGATTTTTCTTTGCTTTATTTTATTTTGACATCAGGGATGATGCACAATTCATCTAAAGATTATAAGAATAAAAAAAACATGGGCTAGTTATAGGATTCAAATGTAAATCGGTTTGCCGTCAAACTAATGTATACTATTAATTAAAGAACCCAAAGCTGATTCAATTTATAAGGATTATAAGCCTGAATGAACGTTCTATAATCAAATTCTTGTTGACCTCTTGTGAAAACGACCCTTTTTTTTCTGATTAGTTTTTGATCTAAGAAAAAGGGGGAGAAAAGGTATCAATGTCTCTCTTTGTTCTTAAGCAGTTCTAGGTCAGCAGAGCAGCTCTGACCTCAACTAGATACACAAGTCACTTACTGTTTGGGGTCAGGCTCACAGCAAGCAGGTAGTGAAACAGGGGTGCTCTTTACTTTGGAGGCCACAAGTTCCTACAAGTAGAGGCTTGGATGTTTGGATTAATGAATCAGTCGGGATTAAGTGTCAGTGAGTTTGTTTACATGTAACAAGAGAAGGCCAGATTATTACGTTAGTCCAACTGAAATCAGAATTTGGAAGTGTATGTCTTCACACCTTAGTCCGACTTAAATTGAACCGAACTGGAGGTTCACAAATCGGACTATTCTACTCATGCTACTGGAATTCAAGATTTCCAATGTGATCGAAAATCGTATTTCTCTGCAACCTGCAGTTTCCCCCCGTACTCGCACTCCCCCTCGGGAAGTGAAGAGATGCAGAAGTGCGAATCAACAAGAACACAGTAGTAGTATAAGAAAAATATGGCTGCTGAGACAAAAGTAAGTGGCAGATCAGTGCATTTTTGGACTAATGAAGAGGCGGTGCATTGTGATTGTGCATATCCTGCTTTGGCTCTGTCTGCTTCACTCCCACCAGCTTCTTTTTACTGCCTGTGTGCCACTCTAGGTTAAGCAGTAGAAGACAACACGAAGGGGCACATTACACCATCTATCGCCACAGAGTAGAACGTACTTCATTTAATAATTTAGATTTTTCTGAGATACATGTATACAGGGACTCGACTCTCAGCAGGGGGCAAGCACTTAGTCCGATTACTCCAAAAAAGCTTGATTTAGATGTACATGTAAACGTGCTGGGGGTAACAACAAGTGGTAGAAATAAGGTACTTGCTGGGCGACCTGCAGAGATTGTTCTGTAAAATAATGTGGGAATGCAGTTTTTTTGGGGGTTAGCAAGAATAGCCATTTGTCAGCAATATTTTGGGGCAGATAACCAGGAAATGTTGCAAAACAGATATTTTCTCATGACAGTCTCACTGACCTCAGATGGTCCAGTAGGACCTTTGGATGGCATATCTAGCTTGGCTGGTAGTGAAGTTTCACACACGCACATTTGCGATGTGTTCAATGAGCGCCTCCAATCAGGAGGCGATATGGGGAAGACGTGGGTCAAGGAACTGGAGACACAATTCTAGGAAGGTGGGAAGTGTCCTCAAAACACCCATGATGGACAGCCCTCACTAGCCTTAAAAAGTTATCTCCTAATTGTCTACTCTCCTTCCTCCTTTAAAACATCACTTTATGTTAAGCATAAAAACTATCTTTATAATAATGGTACAAAATTCAACATCATGGTTTACTGAGAAATTCCACATCATTAAATAAAACACAACATCGATTTAACAGTGTGTTACAATCATTATTAGTAACCTAAGCTATAGAACAATAAAACATGAAAAAAAAGTCCCCTACCTGGTCACAGATATTCTGTTTAACTTTCATGGGGTCAGCATTCATCTATTTTTCTGAATGTAAAACTTGATATGTTTAGGCGAGTAGCCATTTTCTTGTAGCCATTTCCTGACTATGATCAAAACACATCTAGCCAACTGGAATGGCAACTTCTTTTGTCTTTAATTTAAAGAACTGTAGATAAATGCTTAACTTATATTCATTGCAAATAATTGTGACACTTGTTAAAAAAAAAAGAAATCCTAACAAAATGTTTTCATATTACAGGTTAGATTTAGCCAAATGCTGTATACTACCTACTGTTATGTCATGGTTGTAAACGGCTAATGAATCTTATTGTATTTTTGCTTTGTTTTACAACCTTTCCAACTCTTATTTTCTTATTTGTATCAATAGATTGTTGAAGGAGGACCGCTCTTTTTCATTCATCCCTCGTTCTCGACTGGAGCTCCCCGAGAATTTTCCCAAAGAGATTCCAGGAACATGTTACTTCCTTGAGGCAGGGACTTCCCACAGCCACGCCTCACTTACCAGCTCTCGCTCGGCTCCTCCGGCCTCTATGAGGAAGGTCTCCTACAGCATCGGGACAATGTTTCTAAGAGAAACCAGTTTGTAGAACCATGCACAGGTGTTTAGACTACACAGATCTGTGGGTATGCAAATGTGCTGTGTAAAAAGTGGGATTTTCACCTGATTGGTGAAAAATGCTTTTATCGTAGATGAAAGAGAACAACTGTCCCCATCTCCCCTGAGCAGTGAAGATGTTCTTCAAATGACTTAGGGGCAGCAGCTGCACTAGTCCTCTATCTATCCTCCAAGAGGTGGACTGATATAATCAAATTGTGGAAAGACCTTTGAACATAAACTAAAATAAACTCTGTTCTAGCTGGATCTCTTGGTTGCAGACCTGGTGTCTTCGGTGATCCACATTAAGATGAAACCGCATTAAACGGAACCGGCCTAAAATTGACAGTGACAACGCTCATGACCGCGGTTGCCCCTCATTTGCTGTGTGCAAACAGAACAAAACCCCTTTTCATTCATACGGTGGGTGTTGAAGAATGAATTTTGTACGACTTGCTGTCCATCATGTCCTCATGTGCAAGGAAGACCTCTAATGGAAAACAATATTGTCAGCTTCCGTCATTTTCATCTGTCTTTTAGTCATGTCATGCTTTGCTAAATGTTAGGGCCGCTGCTAAAACATACATCCAGCTGGTTGGGATTTGTCAAGGAAATGATAGGATTTGTTTTGAGAAGGTAACTGATGGAAGACAAATGCTAACTAATCTAAACTTACAGCCTCGATTGTTTTGGACCAAATTAGCATACAAGACTGGAATAATGGAGATAAAAAGATAGCTCAAACACAAAGTTAAGATGTCTCACTGCAGCTACTGTTTGGCTTCTGAAGTTAAGCTTAGTATATTTCATGTTTGGGCCTCTTTTCAATGAAATCTGTTGTTGGCATTTATTAGCTAATGCTTACTAGCATTAAATTAATCAGCATTTTTACCTACATGTAGCACTTTCTGAAAGCTTTGGTTTTAAGAGGGACCTGCAAAAACCGGCCCACATCTCTGCTTAGGGTAACATCCATGCAAATAGTAATTCGTTTTCAGGCATGTTCCTGACTTTGAATTTTCATGCAGGAATAACAGATTGTTGTGTGGTTTAGTTTGTAGAGCTGACAGGATGAATCAGATACAGTTCCTCAGTCCGAATATGAAAGAATGCTGAAGCAAGGTTTTCCCTGGAAATAGTCAATTTCCAAATGTAATTTTCTTCTACTGCCCTGTTTATAAAGGCTGAAAAAAAATCCTTCATTAACTTAGCACCGTGCAAGTTTAACCAAGATACAGTTAAGCCCAAAATGATTGCTATCCCTTGCAGATTTATTGTAATTTTTTCTATTTTCTTTTAAACTGAAAGTTATTCTTTGCCATCACTCTAATCTTAAGCTCCCTCCAACGATTCTTTGTTTTATTTCAGGACACTAATGGGGCCCGCAATGTTTATAGTAGTTCTACCCAGGAAAACAAGAAACATGTTGTTAAAATTCAAAGATTACTTTACACCTGAACCTGCCAGGGGTATGAATAGATCTGGGCTTAACCATAAATAAAATTAAAGTCTACTTTTTGATGGCACACTGCTTATGAATTGCTGAATGAGTAACTCTACAGGATCAGCAGGATTATAAAAAAATGGTCATCATAAAGTCGGAATATTGGTTTTGGATAGTAGGTTTTTGTGTTCTTCACAGATTTGCCAGATTTGATTTTCTAAAGTGACTTTTATTGAATTGCTGCTAAACACATCCTTTGAAATTCAAACCAGATGTAAAAAAATGTAAAAGTTGGTTAAAGAAAGAGAAGTGCAGTTCAGCTGCTTTCTCATCTTTATATTTTTATTGTAAGACCTACTAAAAAAATTATTGTTGCATCTTATTTTGACACACTACATATTCAGAACAAGTTCAGAAAATATAGTAGAAACCTAGGTTTAAATTCTTGTATGCTTAGCTATTTTTTAGAATAAATAAGAGCTTTGGGTTTTCTTTTTCTCTTGAAGTCGTTAATTGCGCCATAATCCTTCACAAATGCATTCGAAGAAAACTTATTATACCATCGTGCAAAATGATGTAGCAGGACTTAAAATGAAAAATAAAATGTGCCAATTTGATTCAAAGATGCCACCAGCACAAGTTAATCATGATTTTTCAGTTACAGTGTGGGGTTTCTGTGCGACATTCTGAAGGAGATGTCGCACAGAGGAGGAGAGTCTGAAACACATGCCATATGAAAAATCGCTCACTGTATGTTGAATGCAAAAAACATATTTGTTAATATAAAAAATAAGGCATTTTTTCACAAATAATAATGTAAAGAAAAGTGACACCAGCTTAAAATGCAATATTTTTATTGGAGTCGCTGATTAATAACGAAACTCTCTACTTTTAATATACCTGAGCAGTGAATTATATAATTGTGTTGATAAATAAATAGATGAATGCTAATTTATTAAAAAGATGTTAAAGGGGAAAAAGATGATTGAGAAAACTAACAAGAGATAATACAAAAGATAAAAGTAGATTTAAAACTATAGGATTGTTCTTTTTTTGTGAGAGATTTACTTTTCAATTGTAGGTCAGCGTCACAGCATCTTATCAGTATTTTATCTGCAGCGGTCGGCTTATTGTTTCTAATTCTTTTTCATCTGTTGAGCTTGAAAATGCAGATGTTATTCAGGGATCAACACATTAACACAGCTTTGTGTAAGAAGGATTAGGATGTTGGAGGGACATTATTGTGAGTAAATGTGATCATGCAGCCATTTGTCATAAAATGTGGTGAAATAGGTATTTGTTAGCTTTAAAACAAAAAAGACTTTAGATTTACATTTAAAGCTGGAAATACATATTTTCAAAATGTATAGCCTATAAAAAGACACAATCTCTTTTGTCTTACTGTCTGACATTAAATCAGACTAAACCTTTCCTTTTTTACATCAGGTACTGCTAATAAAATGTTACTATTTAATAAATGCAAGAATATTGGGAGAGAGATGTTTTTAAGGCTTTTTTTATGACTTCCAAATTCCAAAGTTTAGATAAACTAAGCAGCTTTATATAAACTGGGAAGGCCAAGATGATTTGTACGGGGTTTGTAATCTTTTAACAGGTTATTTCCCAACGTTCGTGTTAAATGAAGGCCACCTTTGGATGTATTTACAGCAACCCGTCAAACACATTGCTTCCTTGTATGACATCATGAGGAATATCGAAATAAATCAGCTGAGATATCAGGAAGAGAATAATAGACCTCTACAAGTCTATTTTTTTCACTGAATGTCCAAATTCACAAGTCTGAAAGGGTAGCAGCATTATGTTGGATGCCTTTTTTCCCCAAACAGATGACACCATGATGTGTAAATATTAAAACGACTGAGGATGTGAACCACAAAAGTGAATACTTTAAAGCAAATGTTTTTTTCAAAGTAGAGGACTCTAATCATACAGCCAAATTAATTAAATGTGGGATTCACAAAGTCCTATAGAAAATGTATGGGTCGAGCTGTGGAGATGTGTGCAAGCAAGCTGGCTGACAAATCTCAGTCAGTTACACCAGTTTTGTGTGGAGGAAATGGGAGAAAAAAACTCCAGCAAACCAGTCTGAGAGGCTTGTGGAAGGAAATCCAAAACCTTCTACCCAATTCATACAGTTTACCAAATACTAAGGAAATATATGTAAATTTGAGTTTGAGTAAAATAAAAACTAAAAATGCCTCTCTCTCATCATTCTGGCGATTTAGAAAAATAGAAATAATATTGGTAAACCTAACCAACTTTAGAAATATCATCTAAAATAAATGTTATATTTTTTATAGATTTTTTTTTCCACAGTGACTTTGATACTCTAATCTATCATTCCTCTAGATGCCAAATGGTAAAGACTTAATGATTTAAGTATATATTTGTCCATATGAGCAACCTTTAAAATATATGATGAAGGAATGTCACAGTATTTAAAAAAATGTTTTTCATGCCTATTATGTTATCCAAACTTACTGTAAAAAATATCCATGTCTATTTTTAAACTTGCTTTGTATTATGACATTACACTGAAGAATCTGATCAAGAAAAAAGGAATAGAGATCAAAGAAATAGTCTAAACATTAGTCATTTTAGAATATACATCATTGTTCAATGGGCTAATCTGATCTCAAGCAGCAAGTATTTTTGTCCAGTGTGCATTAATCTTTTTGGAAAAGTTCCCTGCATCAAAGTTGGTAGATTGTTTGGTGTGGAGACATCAGTCAGATGGAAAGAGAGAAAAATGTTAACATGCTTCTATTTGATAGCGACAAAGCATAAAACTGTTCCTGATTTATAGTCGACAAGAAGAAATCATGTTCAAGGTAATGACAGAGCACCAGCACCTGCAGTACTCACGTGAAGCAATAATAATCGTATTTATGCAGGGAGCCAAATCAGTTTTCACATATGTGAGGGTAAAAAAGCAGTCATATGTACATACATTAAAATACTATGAGTTGATATTATTGGTTAATAATGCATACATGCATTATTATATAACTTATAAAGCTCTTGAAGCTTATATGCATCGAAGGTGTTGTTTTCACAGAGCTTCGGAGTTTAAGCCCTTTTTCTGGGCTAAATAAAGCAGATTACGCCAGCATTACACCCACACAACTTGTGTCCAAGTCTCCAGTTTCTTGTATAATATCAGACATTTAGAAAATCTTGTGACTCTAGCTGTTCTGACAAAGAGGTTTTGCAGGTGCTGTTTCTCTGCAGAGTCATGGATTATTACACTAAAGTAAATATTCACACACAAACAGTTAGAGTGCTAAGTGTGGGAGGGCTTCAGTGTCCAGTTAGCTAAAGCCAAAGCAATCCGGGTTTTATTTTATACTTTTTTCCCCCTAAATAAAGTCAAATAATCCACAATTCTATTTCCAGCTTTATCAAAAATATATTTCAGTTCTTTTTCTTAGTCAGCCAGATCATTTGTCAGTGTTTCTGCCAGCTACAATCAAACTGTTTGTCATGCTCAAGTAATGCCTTTTCTTATGATTAGAATGAATTATATATTCTCTGTATTTTTTATTTTTTAGTGTTATATTTTAAACTGGTCTCTTTTCTGGTGTACTGATAAAAATATTTCTTAACTTGACAACCATGATATGCATAATTTTTTGTTTAAAGTAAGTTAGTTTTTATATATTTAATGTGTGCCTGAATTTTATGACATACATCTTGTTGCCATGATTAGCTCTATCCCCAGTGACTTTGCAACAAGTCTGACCTAATTAGAAACCAATATAAGTTTGATCAATGGTTGCCTGGTTCATACAGATGAAATAAACATGACTCATAACTTTCATAGAGAGAGAAAAAAAAAGAAACACCCATGTCCCTTTCAATAAGTGTTCATTTTCTGGAAACACTATTTAATCACAGGCTTTCATATACATTTTTTCATTTTTTCTTTTTTGTTCTGTTTCAAGCCACATCTGGACATATACTGTGTTTGATCCTGTTGTTGGGTTCAGGTGTTTGCTGTATTTTAGGGTGCTCGATGACAGCTGTTGGTTTCTGACTGATGTTTAGGGCAAATCTTTTGTCTTACATACTGTAAATAAAAAAAAGAAAACACCAAGTATCTTTACAATTACAAAACACCTTGGACTCTTATTGTGTATTCATTTGTCGCTAAATGTTTTCTAACACTCAACAGTTGTGTTCTCAAATTAACACGTTTTTTTAATAACTGGAAAATGTTCTTGAAGCCTCAATAAAGCATATACAATTTTTTGGGGCTTAAATGGTCCAGGAGCAATGACAAATAGCTAATTTCCACCCCATAATAAAGCCTACAATGGAAGGAGATTTGAGAGATTTGAATATTAAATGAGCTGCGTACAGTTTAACCTGATGGCTCAATGCAGCCTCCTGAAGTTAAAAACTCTGTGTACAGTATCCAGATAACTCCAAATAGGAAGGCCGAGGATCAATCTGGCATTCACCCGTACATGTTTGATCTGGAGTAGGAAAAAGGTTCTGATGTTGAGGAACAACAACTTTTTCCAGCGATTGGAAATGAATGTGTCAGACTAATAAATCTGACGTGTCTGCTCCAACATTATACAAGCTAACGTCCAACAAGAGCGCTAGCAGCAGGGCTCGTGTTTTTGTGCCGTTAAAACCTTATGTCGTGCTTTACTCTCATCGATATCTATATATTACTAACGAAGAGGTGGGTTGGGACCAGCGGTTGCATTAACCAAATATTACCATATTTGACTGTTTTTCTTAAACCATTGACAGAAAAACCTAAAGGCCTTCTGACATTTTGACAGATTGTAATTCACACCACTGACCACTTGGTGCAGACACACAGACATTTTTACATTTTTGCACAGAGCACATGTAATTGAACCAAACAGAAAACACACTCAAATGAGAGCTGCTGAGCGTCATCTCCGACCTGGACACCGAACTCAATGCATCTCGCTAACTCGGGAGCTGAGGAGTTACAGAGGCTTTGGAGCGGATCTGTGACTGCCCCTTATGGTGCGTTCAGACTGCAAGCTTTGTCAGCGTCAAGCAACGCTCATAAAACGACTAGTTCGATGCGTATACACAGAAGATACATTTTTAATCTGAAGCTTGCAAAGCTCACAGCCTTTCTCTGCTGGATGTTTTAAACACTCGCGGATCGTGGTTGGCTAGGCAGCGTCGACGTCACTACAATGAGTCGCTCTGATTGGTTGCCGTGCTGCGTTAAGACCGTCAAAAGTTCAACTAGCTGAACTTCTGCGTTGCTGGCGCTATGAGCTTTGAAGCATGAAACGCAGGAAAAGCTTGAAAAGCTGACGGAGCCAAAGCTCACAAAGGTGCCACGGACTGGACGCTCCTTTGACGACCTCAACCACAGAATTTATATGTAATCTTGACGCTGCTGACACTGACAAAGCCCTGCGGTCTGAATGAACCATAACACAGACTGACGGTGACAGATCACTGCAGCCTAATCACTAATGGAGAAGGAGCATTTTCTGCGTTATTTCCTTCCGCTGAAGCAATCAAAAAGTGTGGCAACAGAGCAGGGATTCAGTCTCCACTACGCACAGGCCATACTTGTTCAGCTCTATGACAAGCATTCAGGCCACAGCAGGTGAAATGTTCTAATACATGCGATCTATTAATCTGCTCGATGTGTGATGGCGCAATATGGATTCTCTGTTCATTTTGTTCAAATTGAATATTGATTAAAATTTATGAAAATTAAATACTACTGAATATATTGAATATAATATGAAAAACTTGACTGATAAAAATAGATTATGACCAGATTCATTTGATACCATCTATCAAAATGACTGTCGAAAAAAATTGTAGTGCAACCTCTGGTTGGGATAGACATATTTTGTCTATTTTATACATTATTTTTGTTGTCTGTTTTTCAAAGCACAAATGTATTGATTTTGGTGTGGCACATTTGACACTCCATGCTGCCTGTGTTCAACAATAACACGGTAAATCTGGTTTTGCATTATAAGACCCCTTTAATAATCAATTTTCATCATACATCAGAGATCTGATTGTTCCATATGTTCCTATAAGAGCGTTTTGCTCTCAGACTGCAAGTTTACTGCTTGGAATCATCATTTCTAAAAGTAGAATAGGAGGCAGACCTTTTAGCTATCAGGCTCCTCTCCGGTGGAATCTGCTCCTAGCTTTAGTCCATGAGGCAGACACCATGTCTACCTTCAAGGCTAGGTTTAAAATGTTCCTTTTTGATAAAGCTGTGTCATCTCTGTAGTTCTGAAGCAGTAGTTTTAAGCTGCAAGGGCATACTGACCGCTTTTACTACTTCCGCTACTTTTCTCCAATTGTTGTTTTCTTTCTCTAGGCGATCTACTTCCTGTCTATATGCTGAAGTTACTGCTAAGAACAACAGTGTATTCTATTTTTCATCCTATATTTTAACCTGCGTTTCTCTCCTAGATATTCACTTACATAGCTACAGCTTCCATGAACTTTGTCTACTTGTATTAAACACATAAGTTACAGGAAGAAGGAAGGAAGAAGTCTGTTTTTCAAATTGTTTAAAGGCCTTGTATCCTTAATACATGTAAACTTCAGACTTAAAATAAAGTTAAATAAAAACAATTCTTTTTTTTCAAGAATTTCACAGACTGGTAGCAAATACTTTTTTGTAAGGCTAACTCCTACATGCTTTATTTAAATTAATGTGAGACAGTGGGGCAACAAAAGTTTAGTATTTTATATAGTATGCAAATATCTGCTTTGAGCTCTAGGCCCATAGATTCTCAGTAAACATCAGTGTAAAGTAGACTGTTAAAAATCCCCAGATGAGCCCAATTAAATCTACCATTACAAATAAATTCTGTACAAGTTCTGCACTTGTTTGGTCTGGATTGGATTCCGGTCTTGATGGGTTAGGGTTAGGTGTTGTCAATGGGAGTTCAAATATCTGCCTGTAGTATTATGTATTTGGAGAAACTTTCAGCAACATGGTGGAAAATCTGTTTTTTGTATAAAGATTTAGTCCTGAAAATGAAATGTTTTCCTCATGTAGCTCCCTCTTTAATTTAGTTGCTTTGCTGCTTCCCTTCATCCCTCTGGCATGTCCTCCATCCATCCTCCTGCCATCCCTTCACCCCCTCACACCCTCCATATATGCAAATACACCCCATTACACTAACTGGCAGTGGCATGGTTTTGCATATTTCACATGGATAATTTTTACTGGACAACATTTGGGCTTAACATCAAAGAGGCAAACCTACAGATGGAAGTCAGACACAAACACACACCACAGGAATGTGAGAGGGGTCTTTCCTGTAATTTACATACTTGCCCCATCTTATTAGCCAAATGAAGCGCTCCTGAGTTGTGGGATACCACAGTGGGTTCATGGGAGATGGACTCTTTTGTTAACGGATAGGGATATCTGCAGGGTAGCTTTGCTGCCAGAATTTTAGTTTATGTATTTCATTTTGTGCATATTGTTATGTGATCTGAATTTATTGTAAAATTCTCAAGCAGGAACTACTATGTTTTATTTTGGTTCCGATGGTGCACCTGAGAGACATGCATATACGATGAAGCATGATACTGCAAAGTTACGGCAAGAAAGGCCAGTTTAAGCCAAAGGAAGTTTCATTAAGTTACCTAAAGGATCCTCTTTTCTACCTCTAAGAATCGGTCAGCCAGCGAGGTATGTGTTTATATGCTGCAAATCCTTTTAATGTTAATATTTTAGCCGATCTAACTGCATTTATGTTGTGTTTTACTTCGACAGTGGCGTATTATGAATCAAAGTGATGCCGTAACAACTGTAAGATGTTCAACTCATTAAAGTGAACTTCCTGCCATCAGTAAAACTAACTCTTTATTGATTTAAAAAGAGGCAGAAGTGATAGTAGCTATTGTGTGAGATCTCCTTTTAATAACTGTACAGTGTTCTTCTCAATTTTTGTAAAGCTGTGCAAACTGAAGTTTCTTATTCTAGTTGTTTTGTTATTTTTGAGTTTGATTTTACTTGTTACCTCTCCTCTCTTCTCTTCACTTCTCTATTGTGAGTGAGTACGACGACCCATAGACTTTGCCCTCTGAGGCCCACTGCTGCAGCTCCTCTTGTTGTCCTTCTCTAGTACTGCCCCCTGTGCCTTGCAAGATTACTTCCTTTAGGCCCTACTCTGGGCTTTTGCTTCTCTTCTGCCGATAGTCTTCATTCTCTTGTTAGGGAAGTGATTTTTCAACCATTTTGTGCATCTTAACTTTTTAAAACAGACCTTCTTCCTGAGTGGCAGTTAAATCTAGACTGGTGTGAGTTATTTTATGTAATCAGGTTGGGGCAACAACAGTTTTGCTTTAAAAGGTTACTGTAACCCAATTGTACCACTTCTTAACCCAGTCTCAGATACTGATAAAAGGAATGGTAAAGGTTAAATCTGCAAATATTAAAGAAATATTAGCAGCATCCGTATTTTTGGAAGAGATATAGTGGCAGATAGGATAGAATCTAAATTAACATCCCTATTCCTTAGTTTATGAAATCACACATCACACAACAGTTTAATGTCCTAGTTGCAAGATGAAACTGGAATTTGAATAAAAACTCTGTAAATTCAATTTCTAAGAACAAACAGAACATTACTTTTTCTTGTCGACTTCATTCTGGGTTTGAAAGCTGTTATTTGAACACCACGTCATCCACCTGGAAATTTTGAAATCTCAATTTATTATTACTGAACACTCTTATATGCTGAAATTAAATATCAAAACTAAATTATGTATTATATCCATGACATTTCTCGTTTTTTTTTTCTAAATAGCAAAGATTACAAAAATGGACATGCTGTTATTAGAGTTAAAGACTAAAAAAGATGTAAATTTCTGTTTTTACTTATTAATAAACAGGAAAAAAAAATATTTTTGTATTCCTAGTTTCTCACTTGTCCAATGTTGACAACAGCTGATATGTTGGAAACTGTTTGTTTTTGTTAGCGATTGATTGATTGAAGTTGTTGTAGGGCAATAAAAAAAAAACTAGAAAATTTCAGGAAATTTAGAGAAGGGACGGCCACGGTGTGCATGCTGAACAGTTAGCATGCTAATGCTAACTAGCATGCTAATGCTAGCTAACATGTTGGCATTACTATAAACCCATTCAGTACCAAAATATCAGAAAAAGCTAAAATTAGCTAAAATGCTAACAACAGCTAGCATGCTAATGCTAACTAGCATGCTAATGCTAGCTAACATGTTGGCATTACTATAAACCCATTCAGTACCAAAATATAGTCAAAAAGCTAAAATTAGCTAAAATGCTAACAACAGCTAGCATGCTAATGCTAACTAGCATGCTAATGCTAGCTAACATGTTGGCAATACTATAAACCCATTCAGTAAAAAAATATAGTCAAAAAGCTAAAATTAGCTAAAATGCTAACAACAGCTAGCATGCTAATGCTAACTAGCATGCTAATGCTAGCTAACATGTTGGCATTACTATAATCCCATTCAGTACAAAAATATAGTCAAAAAGCTAAAATTAGCTAAAATGCTAACAACAGCTAGCATGATAATGCTAACTAGCATGCTAATGCTAGCTAACATGTTGTCATTAGTATTAGTAGGATTAGTATGAAAATATACTGGAAAAGCTGAAATCAACTAAAATGCATACAAGTGCAATGTAGTACTGTGTATAACATAGGGATTTTGGTTCCAGCTTTCAAGGGATTTTGGTTCCAGCTTTCAAACAAGAAA
Source organism: Apricaphanius iberus (assembly GCA_028564705.1). Classification (NCBI taxonomy): domain Eukaryota; kingdom Metazoa; phylum Chordata; class Actinopteri; order Cyprinodontiformes; family Aphaniidae; genus Apricaphanius; species Apricaphanius iberus. The sequence goes on from JAPXFQ010002633.1 coordinate 1,426,377, forward strand.
AAAAAAAAAATTGCTCCCCCTGGGATTCAAACCCACTACCTCTTGCATTGTATTCCTGTTCGTTAACAGTTACACTACAACATCTGTCATACAGCATTGAGTTTTAGGCCATATGATCTGTTGTCTCGTCTCCCAGTTCAGCTTTCAGCAAAGAAAAATTATTTGCTGCTCGCTCCTGGATTTGAACCCAGTTCCTCTGGGATGCAAACCCTCTTCCTTAACCACTAGCCATCCGAACATACATATAACATTGACTTTTAGGCCATATGTTCTGTTGTCTCCTCTCCATGTTCAGAGTGTTAAACAGCTGCGAACGAACCTTTCCCATTCGAAAACTATAGCAGCTATCAGGAAAATTATTGGAGTGTTAGCGATATTTATCCTTTGTGTTCAATTATTTCAAAGCACAACTCTATCTTATTCACAGATGAAATGGTACAGGCAGACAGGGGGACTGAGAAAGACAGAGACATGGTCAGGAAGACAAAGACAGATGGACTGACACATGGACTTGTTTGTAGTACTTCTCTCTATAGTACTGCATAGCATAACCTGTGTTTAAGTGGGGTTAAACACAGGTTTAAATGTATATAGACTGTGGAATGAACTTTAGTGAACTCTGATCAAAGGTGCTCCGTTTCCCCAGCAACAAGTGTGAGTGAAAATTGCAGCAGGTGCAAACACTTAAGATGATTAAGAGCTTAGATTTAGACTTTTTCATAAAAAAGTGCGCCGAACAAATCGTTCCCATTCGAAAACCGTACAAGGTATCGGAAAAATTCTTGAAGTGTGAGCGAGATGTATCATTTCTCTTCGTTCATGCAAAAGCAGAAGTCTCTACCTCATTCACAGTCCGAGAGGGAGCGAGAGAAAAATGACTAAGAACATCTCTCTGGCTGAGATAATCCTGACCAGCCACAATGATAAATTATAGGAGAAAAGCCCTAAAACTGGGTTCCACTTTGAGCGATCTAGAGCTCGCTGAGAGAAAACCGTGCGAGATAGGAAAATGTTGAAACTATCCTGAGAATCACAAAGGGCGGCTCTATTTCATGACCGAAAATCATGTCACTAGTGCGAAATATGTGACCGTGACGTCGAGTTAAATTTTTATGAGGACCTTCCAAAAGTTCATCACTCCACACTCTGCTTAACGAGCTGTTCCACTCTAAAAATGTCGATTTGGGGCAAACTTTGGGTCGAACAAAGTCAAATTGTGACAAAACCGTAACAGCTATCGACATGCGGTCTTCAATGCTGAACACACCACGGACGTGGCTACAATCTGGATTTCGAATGGTGTTGCTAAGTTATTGTATGGCTACACAGTAAATCTTCAAAAATAGTGGATTTTTCATGATTTTGGGCCGTTTTTCCATTCATTTCCAATGGGTGTTTTTGGGGGTGGTTTTTCGCTAATTACGTCGCCATGGTAACTCCAATCGCCAATAAAAGTAATAGCACACCTCACACGATCGAGCCGGTCGTTTTGATGTATATATTGTGGGGGTGCACGCTACGGTACGACCCGCATTAACGGGGAAAGAATAAAGAGTCCGTTTAGAAGTGAATAGTAATAAGGGACTGCCCATGCAATTGCATGGAGGCAGTGCAATACATTGCTTTGCAAATGTTTGCACTGCCTCCCATGCATTGCATATGGGCCGTCCTTAACTAAGAAAATTTCAGGGAATTTAGAGAAGGGACGGGTGGGGGCCCGGGGGGGGTGCCCCCCCCACCCCCCAACGGTGTGCATGCTGAACAGTAAGCATGCTAATGCTAACTAGCATGCTAATGCTAACTAACATGTTGGCATTACTATAAACCCATTCAGTACCAAAATATCTTGAAAAAGCTAAAATTAGCTAAAATGCTAACAACACCTAGCATGCTAATGCTAACTAGCATGCTAATGCTAGCTAACATGTTGGCATTACTATAAACCCATTCAGTACCAAAATATAGTCAAAAAGCTAGAATTAGCTAAAATGCTAACAAGAGCTAGCATGCTAATGCTAACTAGCATGCTAATGCTAGCTAACATGTTGGCATTACTATAATCCCATTCAGTACAAAAATATAGTCCAAAAGCTAAAATTAGCTCAAATGCTAACAACAGCTAGCATGCTAATGCTAACTAGCATGCTAATGCTAGCTAACATGTTGGCATTACTATAAACCCATTCAGTACCAAAATATAGTCAAAAAGCTAAAATTAGCTAAAATGCTAACAACAGCTAGCATGGTAATGCTAACTAGCATGCTAATGCTAGCTAATGTGTTGGCATTACTATTAATAGGATTAGTATGAAAATATACTGAAAAAGCTGAAATCAACTAAAATGCATACAAGTGCAATGTAGTACTGTGTATAACATAGGGATTTTGGTTCCAGCTTTCAAACAAGAAAAAAAAAAACTTTGATCCCCCTGGGATTCGAACCCACTACCTCTTGCATTGTATTCCTGTTCCTTAACAGTTACACTACAACATCTGTTATACAGCATTGAGTTTTAGGCCATATGATCTGTTGTCTCGTCTCCCAGTTCAGCTTTCAGCAAAAAAAAAGTATTTGCTGCTCGCTCCTGGATTTGAACCCAGTACCTCTGGGATGCAAACCCTCTTCCTTAACCACTACGCCATCACAGACATACATATAACATTGAGTTTTAGGCGATATGATCTGTTGTCTCCTCTCCATGTTCAGAGTGTTAAACAGCTGCGAACGAACCTTTCCCATTCGAAAACTATAGCAGCTATCAGGAAAATTATTGGAGTGTTAGCGATATTTATCCTTTGTGTTCAATTATTTCAAAGCACAACTCTCTATCTTATTCACAGATGAAATGGTACAGGCAGACAGGGGGACTGAGAACGACAGAGACATGGTCAGAAAGACAAAGACAGATGGACTGACACATGGACTTGTTTGTAGTACTTCTCTCTATAGTACTGCATAGCATAACCTGTGTTTAAGTGGGGTTTAATAGGCCTTCAATGTGGAATGAACTTTAGTGAACTCTGATCAAAGGTGCTCCGTTTCCCCAGCAACAAGTGTGAGTGAAAACTGCAGCAGCTGCAGACACTTTAGAATGATTAACAGCTTAGATTTAGACTTTTTCATAAAAAAGTGCGCCGAACAAATCGTTCCCATTCGAAAACCGTACAAGGTATCGGAAAAATTCTTGAAGTGTGAGCGAGATTTATCATTTCTCTTCGTTCATGCCAAAGCAGAAGTCTCTACCTTATTCCCAGTCCGAGAGGGAACGAGAGAAAAATGACTAAGAACATCTCTCTGGCTGAGATAATCCTGACCAGCCACAATGATAAATTATAGGAGAAAAGCCCTAAAACTGGGTTCCACTTTGAGCGATCTAGAGCTCTCTGAGAGAAAACCGTGCGACATAGGGAAATTTTGAAATGATCCTGAGAATCACAAAGGGCGGCTCTATTTCATGACCGAAAATCATGTCACTAGTGCGAAATATGTGGCCGTGACGTCGAGTTAAATTTTGATGAGGACCTTCCAAAAGTTCATCACTCCACACTCTGCTTAACGAGCTGCTCCACTCTAAAAATGTCGATTTGGGGCAAACTTTGGGTCGAACAAAGTCAAATTGTGACAAAACCGTAACAGCTATCGACATGCGGTCTTCAATGCTGAACACAGCACGGACGTGGCTATAATCTGAATTTTTAATGGATTTTTTAGGTTATTGTATGGCTACACAGTAAATCTTCAAAAATAGTGGATTTTCATGATTTTTGGCCGTTTTTCCATTCATTTCCTATGGGGATTTTGGGCATTTTTTGGCGTGGTTTTTCGCTTATTACGTCGCCATGGTAACTCCAATCGCCACTAAAAGTAATAGCTAACATCACGCGATCGAGCCGGTCGTTTTGATGTATATTTTGTGGGGATGCACGCTACGGTACGACCCGCATTAACGGTGGCGGAAGAATAATAAATATTAAGAGTCCGTTTAGGAGTGTAGAATAATAAGGGACTGCCCATGCAATTGCATGGAGGCAGTGCAATACATTGCTTTGCAATGGATTTGCACTGCCTCCATGCATTGCATTGGGCCGTCCCTTAATCAGAGTCAGTTTAGGAGTGAAGAGTAATAAGGGACTGCCCATGCAATTGCATGGAGGCAGTGCAATACATTGCTTTGCAATGGATTTGCACTGCCTCCATGCATTGCATTGGGCCGTCCCTTAATTAACTAATTGTAATGATAATGATGCCAAGATCATTTTTGATTTATGAAATTATGTAATAACCAGCTATTAACAATACAAAGACATTTTGTACTAATATATAAAATAAGTACAATTCTGACATAAAATGGGATTTAAATACAAAAGTTATTGAAAAATATGTTTAGAAATTGTGGTTCCAGCAGTTCTATTATTTCTTCTACCTTTCTGGTTAGAGAAGGCAAATAAATACATTAGGATGTTTTAATAAATTAGTCATGTGAGGACAAAGATTATTCTAGTGATGGAAAATATTTGGAGGCTTAAAAGCAGGAAATGCAAAGCTCCCCAAATGGAAAGCAGTACAGAACAAGAATTTGCATTTGTCCCAGTTCCAAGCTATGATTTTTCTTGCTGAAACTTTCAAACAGAAGGGGTTTCTGAAAAATTAGATTAAAAAAAATGCGGCAATTGATGTAAGAGGAAAAAAATCTATGTCCATCTCATTAGCAAAGAGCTAATTCAATAAAAAAGACACTTAGTTTCCCTTAACTGCTAAAGAGAACTGAAAGTCCTGTGAGTATAACCTCAACAATATTCATCCATAGATGGTACATATTGAAGGAAGATATATGCTAAAATTATTGTGCTTTATCTTCATTCTTCTTTTCATTTTCTGATTAACTATTGGATGTTTTTGGGCATGTGCATCATAGACTTTTATATGGTTCTCCCAAATGGGCTGTTCCTCTATAACAAGTCACTTGTACCCTCTCATTTTGTCAACCCTCCAAAAATTGATCACCCTGTACTTTTGACTTTCATTTATTTGTCTCATAGTTCTTTCTTTTCTTTTTTTTTGGTAGGATCTTTAGGTAATAGTTTTAGTGATGGTAACAGACCAAAGTCTGAATGATGAAATAATTGAAATTAGCTGGTGGAAGCTCACAGGGAGTTTGAGCAACTCTGAACAGCAGGAGGACACCAACTGTTTGCTTGTAAGCTGTAAATAAACTCATTCAGACACAAATGTAGAAAAACTTCATGTATTCTTTCTGGCCGCAACATTTTCCACGAGGGTCAGTGGAGTGGAAAACCGATGAGCAAGATCAGGGATTAGTGTTGGTCCATGCAAATTAAAAGATCACAGAGGCAGCCTCACAAGGTCGTGTGAACACCATGCCCTTTGTGTCCATCTGGATTATTCTGTATGTGTCTATCCGGGAGCTCTTCTGACCGCCATTGAAAGATTACCGCCTATTCTATCCCAATTTATTCTGCCAATTGCACACGTGCACATCAAAGAGATTTAGTCTTCAGACATAACGTGTAGTTTATATGACCTGTGAGTGGATAGAATGCTCTATACTCTGTTGTTTGGACATGATAACTGAATGGGATTGCATCTTGAGAGGAGACATTAATTAACAGCTCCATCTGTTTTTAAGAATCCAAGATTTTAGGAATTTATACTAAAACCCTTTCTACCATATTTTGTTGTCACCCACCTGTAATGACTGTTGGTGTCAGTTTAGAAAGATTGAATAACTACAGATCATAAAAAAAGAAAGTTGGAGTTCACGCACTGGCCTTAACAAATCACAATAAATAGGCGTGTTACCATTATCGGAACTTGTAGTTACTCTTACAGGAACTTCACTGTATGCGTGTGTCTCCACTTCACCAGGCCGGGCTGACAGGGAAATTTTTTTTTCTTCTGTTAGAGTCGCTGGGTTAACTCATGCTGATTGGTTGTAACATAGTGGGAGATAAGCAGATGTTGCCACTCGCAAAACAACCAGCTTTGTAAAATTAGAAGACGTTTCGGTGAAGCAATTTATAACAACACGGCAAACAGAAACACAGCAACAATCCCTGCTTTGTCTATGTTGATCTCTTGTTATTTCTGCTGTGACATTTCCAGCTGATAAGTGGCACAGCCTACTGCCGAAGGGGTCATGATATGCGGATGTCTTATTAAATTCCTTAAAGGTCCAGTTTTGTTTGGAGACAACTAAGAAGACCAGGTAAAAGATTCAGTTAAACTATCCTGAACTTCATCTAGTGGAAACACCTCTTCAGAATATGTTGTTTTTTGCAAATTAACAGACTAACTGAAATCAATTGAATCACAGAACAAACACTATCATGTAATTTGCTAGATATACTACCTACAAAATACACAGTGTGAAGGAAGATGACTCAACGTTCTAAAGCATAATAAACAAAAGAAGACAGAAGACGGCTGATACTGGAGGGTTACCTGTTAAAATACAGAGAAACATATTATGGAGAGTGAATGAGAGTCGTTTTGAAATGTCTCTGAAAACCCTGCACTGGTACCGGCCTGGTTTCTCCTAGCAATGGATTTTATTGGAAGAGACTTGTGACATCCATTTATAGTCGGTCCCTTTTAATCTGCTTGCCCCAAATAAAATCAATCAAGACTTGAAAAACTATGTTTATAAATGCTCTGCTTTGGCAGTAACTAAGCTGAGTATATATAAAAATAGAGCAAATACCCGCATAGAGTGGACGACTACCAATGCCTGCCACACTTTTCAGATGTGTATTTCTAAGGCAAGGCAAGGCAAGGCAGTTTTATTTGTATAGCACACTTTCAACACAAGGCAATTCAATGTGCTTTACATGATTCAGTGATAATGATAACACATGATTACAAACAAAACATATAAATTTAACAGTAATCAACCAGTAAGAAAAGATTATCTAAGGAACAAATTTATGTAATTAATACACAATCACTTAAAAAAAGAAATAAAAAAGTAACAATAGAAATTAAACCACAACAATAAAAAATAATTTAAGTAACAAATGTATGCAATCAAAACAGATTAAAACAGATAAAGCACAATCGGGTAAACAAAACAAAAAGTGATCAGAAAGCGCAATTTAAGATTCAAATGCAGCTCTGAATAGTAGCGTTTTTATCTTTGATTTAAAAGAGCCTAGGGATTCAGCGTTTTTGCATTCGTCTGGAAGTTTATCTCGCATTTGTGGAGCATAGAAGCTGAAAGTTGCCTCTCCCTGTTTAGTTCTGATTCTAGGGACGATTAGTAGGCTAGAGTTGGAGGACCTGAGTGGTCTGCTGGGTTGATATAGTGACAGCATATCTTCAATGTACTTTGGTGCTAAACCGTTCAAGGATTTATAAACAAGTAGGAGTATTTTCTCTGAGCTACAGGGAGCCAGTGTAAGGAATTTTTTATGCCATTAATCATTTCATTTCTTTGTCACAATGATGTTTTACTTTGTGTTGGTATATTACATACAATCCAAATAAAATACATTGAAGCTTGTGGTTGTAAGGGCACAGCATCACAACAAATTCAAGCCACAGCCAATTATGCGGCCCTCTAAACTTTAGAGGAACATATAAATATAACTTTCAAGTTCTAGTTCTAATTCAAATCAAGGTTTATTTGAATTGTCCTAAATCACACCATACTGAAAAAATACTCAGTGTTATTTAATTTTAAAAAGTACTTTTCGAATATAGAGATACTAATTATCATGTTTCGGTTAATGGAGGACCCAAATGCAACAAAGATGTTGATGAGTGATTTTAATAAAGAAAGTCACTTTACAATCAAGCATAGGAGGTAATTAAAATACAGAGATGGGAGAACAGGGATTATTGACGAGGAACTACAGAAAAACTTAGAGAACTAGGGAGTTTAAGAACACTGAGGAGGAATAAGGAGTGACACTAAAAGCCTGAGAACCAGTTAGTGACAAATGGAGGCAGGTGAGAGGGAGAGAAAAAGTTGAGACAATTAGTTGCTGGGCTGGGGAGCAGTATGGCAGGGAGACAGAAGAAAACAAAGGAATGAAAGACAGGAAGACTAGGCAGAAGAGCAATAATAAATAAGAATGATATTCACTAACTTAAAAGTAACTAAAGATAAGATATTTAAGAAAATGAAAATAAAGGAATCTAAGGGAAGCTTAAAAGATTACTAGTGAAAAGAGAGGAGAAACCAGAACAAGGAAATTTAGATAGAGGAAATAAAACCATAACTCATGAGAGAAATTAAGTTAATCAGAACTTACAAGGTAGAATGATAAAAAAATAAGGTACACAAATAAAAGATTAAACACAAAAAGATGAGGCAAAAGGTGGAAATATCTGAGGGCAGGAAGAGCTAGTACACAAGGGATGTTGAGCCAAAATCATAATGAAATCCTAAAGTAAAACACCAAGAAATACACTAAAATTGTAATGATTTGTCTATGTCACTTCTTTCTCCCTTAGTCTCATTGTCTGTGTCAATCAGTCTGTGTCCCCGTTTGTTGTATTGGAGTCAGCTGTTCCCTGTCCTTGTCCTCCCCTGCTCCCAGCTGTTTTTCATCTCTTAAATACCCGTCCCACAGTATATATACCTTCCTGTGTCTGTGTGTCTTTGTCGGATCGTTGTCGGTGTTTTCATCGAGCACATCCTCCCTCTCCAGCCGTCGGGCCCAGTCTGGAATCCTTCTTGTTGTTGTTTTCCCTGAACTTGTTTCGTCTGCCATCCCAGTTCGTTTTTGGACTTATTAATACATTGGGCCACAAATGCTCTAAGTGACTCTCTGCATCTGGGTCCTCCTTCAACGGCAACCTGACAGAAATGATAAGGTTAACTGAATAAGGAAAACAAATATCTGAAATCCAACACCTAACATAATCAGACTAATATTTCAAGCAATTTGATTAGGATACTTTTATCAATACTATCTGCCATAACTGGCACTTTGAAGTAAAACTCACCCCAATATCAACCTTTTTTGGTTTGCTGATAAACTGTATAAATAAGTGCCTTATAGTGCTATCTACATGTCTGGTAATTATTTTTGGTATTTTAATATATTTTAGTAAAAATATTTTTTCCCAAAAGCAATCAGTGGAGTGCCCTCTTCAGTTTAAATTTGAAATGGGAATTGCTACTGGAGTTGGAATAGCAAGGAAGTGGTGACGCTGCCCAGGCTCCCCCTCATAAATACGCATCCCTCGGTCTGCCAGGCAATGCCTCTTTTTGGCGCACTTTTTAAACCGTTAATGTAGCTGATGGAAGACTGGAAGGGGGTGAGCTACTCTATAAGGACATTGATGAACTTGATGTGGCCCAAAAACGGAAATGAGTTTGACACCCCTGCTTTAGAGGCAGGGATACTTTTCCAAAGCGCTGCACAACCACGACCTTCGCAAACACTCTTCATCCACCATGCTGCAAAAACGTACTAGTGCACATTTCCTTACATGTTCAACAAGTCATCTTATATGCAGCATCAACTGCTCACTTTGAATGCTTGATGTTTACAAATGGTTGCTTTGATATGACTGATGCATCACATAAAAGACTGTCTCCTCTTTTAACACTCCAAATACTTACTGTATCTAGTTTTGTGCTCGTGTGTGCATGTGAGTTATCCTTTGAAGTGTGTGTATAGGGATGTTCAAAGAGACCATCCACACAGATACACAGCTGATTAAACAAAGTGTGCTGAACACTGTGTGCGCGCCTGTGTGTGTGTGCGCATGCTCAGCTGATGATTTAAGGACATGCTCTCTGCACTTCTTCCTGGAAAATCTTGTAACCTCATTACCACATGACATCATTAGGTCCTCATTTAGACCAATTGGATTTATTTAATCTAATTATTTCACATGGATCACGAAATAAGTCCATTATTACAGCCAACAGCTGGCTAATTAGAGCTGGAGTGTACAACTTGTGTGTTTGTGTACTTTGAATATTGCCAAGGAGCCATTGCTTCATTTATAACTGCCCCATATTCCCCCATATTCTGGTGTTGTATGTGAAAGAGATGGTCAATGTCTGAGAACATGTGCATCTATTCCCAATCCATTTAATATCCCATTTTGAAGTGAGATTTTCTGTAATTGTTATCAATCATGCAGCACATGTTGTTAAACTATGCAGAATCAGAAAAATTGTGTTTTTTGTTAATTAGCCAGTCCTGGACAGATCAACCAGTGTTCTATGCTTTCTCCTTGGTAGATAACGACTCTCACGTTCAACTGATGTCCAGTATTTTTATAAATGGCTTTGTAACCTCTATCAGTTCTTAAATTTCTTTAGTTAAAGACTTGGCATGTAGTTTTCTAAAATATTTTGGCCTACTTCATGTTGTCAGACTGGTTGTATTAAAGTAATTTCATGAATCTACAGATCAGGCTGAAAGTAGACCTGCGTTTAGCAGCAAAAACCGAAGGTCAAATGAGATTAATCTTTTTTTTTTAAACAGTGGACGAGTTTTTTTTTCTTCACTTAGTAAATTTAACCATAATTTATAAATGACTTTTTGTATTTACTCAGGTCCTCTTTGGTTGATGACCTCAAACATTTCAAGATGGACAAAAACAGGAGGCCAGTACTTCTGAATTGTAACATTCGTACCACCGTATAGTAAAATAAAACTAAAGTCAACGCCTTAGATTGGAGTGTTTCCTCCTCTTTACAACCCTCCTCATTCTGAAATCATATCTTTGTCTTTTCAAAAATCAGAAGGTATATTCTGTACACCCCACTTACTCATCCACATACGTGTTTTTACACAACATACAGATGTCAGATCTCCAAATTGTTCCCTGCAGCATGCGTAAAGTTTAAATAAAGTTGAACAGTAAACATTTCTCTTGCCTGACTGACATCTCCCCTCTGTGAACTTGTTTTATTCATCTTCTCAAGCCCAGCTGAAACAACAACCCTCACAGTTTCTTGATGTGAGAGTGAGCGTACGTGCATATATCCACATGCTGTCAAAGACTGGGATGGGAACTGATTCATGTTTTGGTAATTTTTTAACCTTTGGCGGTCAGAAGGAGAAGGAACAAGATGTGTTTATAGAGAAACAGCTGGCTTTAAATAACAGCGACATAAAGTCAGTAATGCGATTTATGTTTTCAAGGCCATCAGCCTCACTAAATTGAAGAAGAAGAAGCAGCAATCACCTGGTAGTGCTAAATTGCCATCATCATTAATAATAACAGTAATAACACCTTGCTGAGCATGAATTTCTCAAAGACTGCTGCCTTTTTAGGTACCTTATCATGAAAAAGTTTAAATTCATGATGACTAAAATACTGAATCCATGATTAAGTTAATAGTGATGGGATACAGTAAATGCGAGTGTGGTTGAGAGGTTCTATAATTCAAATCTTATGAAGACATCCAATCATCCATCTACGGTGGTCAATTAATTCTCACCATGGTCACCAGATCCATCCTAAGAGTTAGAGGTAGAGTTACACACTGGAAAGGTTCTCTGTGCTGGGCCAACACCCAGAAGCACAGAACAAATAATTATGTTTTTTTTGGGGGTTGCCACGGCAGTACCTTTAATAGCAGTAGTACAACGCCCACATGCATTTAGAGAAGATGCAAACTCCTGGCCGAAAAAGTCTATCCAACAGTCAGTAGTCCAACAGGGCTAACCTCTGCCCCACTGTGCATCCCCCTGATTCATCATGTAGCCGAGCATCAATCATCTTTTAGGTTCCCCTTATTGTTGTCTGTTGATCAAATGCAATGAGAAAGCAATGAACATTGTTCGCACAAGAAAAAGTTCTTGTTAAAAATAAAATAATGTATTAAATAGAATTAAGAGTTCATATTCACCCAGCAACAATCTTTTAAGAAATAAAAATTAGACAAATCAAACAGTGCCTGTTTATGGTAAGTTTTCCTTTAAGTCTTCTTATCACATATGAAATAAATGTGAAAATAAAAAATATATAAAGATACTGCACAGTTGCCCGTAAAGAAACTTTATGAAGTGGTCAAGTCATCATACTGTAGCTGGACGTTATGCTGAGCCTACTGTCATCCATCCATTATCTATACTGTCTATCCTTTACAGAGTTGCAGGTACAGGAAAACCTTAAACAGTTCACCAGTCCGTCACAGGGCAACAGAGAGACACACAGGAGAAACAAACATGAACACATATACTCATAACTAAGAACAACTTAGAGTGACCATTCAAATTAACAGTCCTGTTTTTGGACTGTAGGAGGAAGCTGGAGTACCTGGAGGGAACCCACACATACAAAGGGAGAACATGCAAATTCCATGCAGAAAGACCCTAGATTCAAACCCAGGACCTTCTTGCTGCAGGGCAACAGTGCTAACGGCGTGACAAGTTCAGCTTTTTATTGACATCCATTTACTGCCACGGAAAGTAAATGTATGTGGATTCTGATTAAACACTGGAATTCTACTATTTCTGGGAAGATGACAGTTTAAATACCCAGCATGATTTATACTACAACCTTAGCAATGGCTACAGGAAGTTTTCTATGTAACTTACTTGGCGACGTTGTGTGTTTACCTGTTTGAGTCTGTATGAATAATTTCAACTTTGCATGGATTAAAGAAAACCCTGAACAAATTAAAAACTTGTGCATCAAGTCCTAAAGTCCTAACCCTAACCCCTAACCCCTAATTTATTTTTTTCTCACACACAAAGAATTGTTCAAACGCATAATTTAGAACCCAAAATGAATATAACGCTCACTGATGAGTTCATTAATGTGCTGTAGGAAGCTAAATGGTCCCATACAGGCAAAGGGATTTCTTAAGTCTTTTTTTTGGACATTAGTTTGGAATTATTTACTGTTCACCATCGTAATGTTTCATTTTATAATTAAATGATTTTAATTTAAATGTTTGATCTTATATTCAAATGTACAATCAGTGTCAAGGGAGCAATCAGAACATAGTGGTCATGTAGCCAGATATAAACAATCAAATTTTAGACTTTGCTCTTTGCTACATAACGTGTTGTATAACCAGTCTCCTGCCCAAATGTTAAAATATGTGAATTTACACTTAAACAGAGACATGTTTTACATTCTCTGGCCTTTTGAGTGTGTTGGTGAGTGTGCCCTAGAGTGAGATGCTGTGCCCTTTGTCTCTTACCCTGGAGAGAGGTTTATTTTTGGGGTTAAGCGTGACGGTTTACTCCCACAGCGCACTCACACTGTCAAAGCAAATCGCTCTACATGTGGTTATGTATGTCCAGGCATGTGTGGCTGATTTATTTGTATTCTCATGGACCTGTGAATATTAATGTTTGCGATAAATGGATGCGACCATTGACGGATTGAAGTTGGAGCAAAGATGTTCAATTTACTGCTTGGTAATCTTGGAACTGGGAAATGAAAAAAAAAATGAAAAAAAACAAGCAGGATTTATGTATGTGGTGTCTTTCGATCAAAATCAGGAGCAGCTGCTACAGTAAATTGGTATCACATTTCAAAGCATATTTGCTATTCATATTTTAAGGAATAAATGGAACATATAAGGCACAATGGATACTCTACTATTTGTTTTTTTTATCACTCCTCATAAATACACAAAAAGAAATCACTGGACCAACAAGGGAGAAATCAGAGGACAGTGGTCATGTAACCAAGTCCAAACTAGATTACACATATGTTGTATTTCTGCAATCAAAGTTAAATCATGTGAACCTCCCTGCAGTGCTGAGCCCTCCGAAAAATATGTACCTCTTTTTCTCTGCTGCTCTGAAACAGAATCCTTCATCATTCTAAACATTTTAATACATCGTTTTATTTTGCAGGTCATGTTGCAGTTCTGTCACTTCACAATCACAAGTTTTAGGAGAGCAAAAAACTTTTTTTCTTTTAACAACCCGAACAAAAATTTTACATGTAAAACCAGCATATGAATTCCTATCTTGGACAACTGGAAAATCCTGCACTTTGTTTTCAGAAAATTGGACGCAAACTCATTTGGAGGCCCATTAACTGTGTGATTATGCTTGTCCAGACTTCATATTTTAATAAAAGTGCCTGTCTAAACTCTCTGCTGTGTTTCCTTGGTTGTTTTTGACTCCTGGAGGCCGGCCAGAAAAGCCAGGATTGTCCCTGCAGGATGTGTTTGCAGGGCAGCCAACCGAAACCAGGAGGCTTAAATTGACCATGTCAGCTCTGACGTTGCTCTGACGTGAGTCCTGAGTTTGTGCAGAAATGTTTAATTGATTTTATTTAGTCATGACCATTATCTGAGCAGAATCACTGACTAGTTCCACAGAGTCCATGTTTTTTTGTTAATGAGTCCCTACAAAGCCCAGCTATCAGTCAGCTAATGATTGTTGCTGTGCCTGCGAGCAGCTGAAGATGAACTAGCATTAATTTTGTTTTAGGCTAATTGGTGGTCTTTGGCTCTCCCCCACTTTTTCAGCTCAGTCTTCTTTTCCTGAGTACTCAGAGCAAATGGTGATACTATAAACTATATACCTGTGATGTGACTGAATGAAATGACATGAGAAGTAATTTTCTAAATTCCCTTTAGAGAAGAATATATCTAGCGGGCAGGCCGCTTTGTTTCATCAAATATTCTCAAATTTGTTAGTATGGGATCATTTTAGGATGTTTCATCCAGGTTTCCTGATTAATCACTTATCTGATTGCAACAGGAGAAACTATTTATGAGTGATAGATCACCTCTTTATTTTTGCAGTAATATCGTTTTATTTAAAGCTCCTCATCTAATTTAAAATGTAATTCAAACTTATTTTATTCAGCGGTATCATTATAATTGACACTAATTAAAGGATAATTACTTGTATAGTTGGTATATAAAAATAGGCTGTAATTGGAGTTTTCATTAAGCTGTGATTGATGTCAGGCATAGTTGTGTATTTTGAGGCAACTATTCTGCTTACCATAAAAAGAGGAATTGTGCGATTGTGTCGTTGTTCTCACTGATTAAATAAATTAAGTATGAGGGATGGTTAAGCTTAGTTTATACTTTTCCGTCAGCAAGTTTGCACCCAGACGCAATGTATTGATGGAGACATTTTTTCCTTTATAGTACTCCGTTACTTTTTCATCGTTGCAAAGCAATTCAAGACCAGGACAGCAGAGGGTGCTAACTTTTTATTGTCGGGTCTCCCTACCACTGCAGTATCGTTTCTGGTTAACTAGAGTTGATTTTCTTCAACTTGTGAACACATTCCTTCCTCAAGGAGCAATAGACGGCAGAAAGTAAGTTCTGTTTAAGCTGTAAAGCTTTTTACTAGAAATGCAGCTCATAGAATACTCTAAAAAACACTTTTAAACAAACACAGCGTTTTTTGTTGTTGTTTCTCTTCACCTCCTTGTGTTCAAAATTGCCAAAAGACCAGATTAGATAAATTGTCCTTTCAGTATAAAGCATGTAGTGCCCAAATGCTGCATTAACTACTGATTAGAGAGACTATAGAGCATGGTTCAGGTGAAACGATCTCTGGCTGTTGTTTAGCTGAACATTCACAGGCATAAGCTCTCTGTTCACGGAGAAAGATGTTTAGGAAATTGGGCTCTACTCCATTTGTCCTTGCGTAGGTGAAGGATTTATATAGCGCACTTTCAACACAAGGCTATTCAAGGTGCTTTACACGATTCATTGGTAAAGAAACCAAATGCATGACAAAAGTGTGAAAATTTAAACAGAGGATCTCTAAAAGAAAACATTTAGTAATTAAAGCATAAAAATATCTCAAAGAAAATTTATATAAAAGTATGTGAAAATTAAACATAGATAAAACACAAAAATCAATTAACTAAAACATTTAGCGATTTATTAAAAGCAATAACAATAATTAAAAAGAATAAAAGCAAAATCATATCAGTTACTCATAAGCAAGTCTAAATAGATATGTTTTTATTTTAGATTTAAAAGAGTTCAGTGTCTCTTCAGTTTTGCATTCGTCCGGCCGTTTGTTCCAGATGTGAGGAGCATAGAAACTGAAATCTGCTTCTCCATGTTTAGTTCTGGTTCTAGAGACGATCAGTAAACTACAGCTGGAGGACCTGAGTATTCTGGATGATTTTTACTGCAATAGCAGAGCTGCCGTGTACTCTGGTGCTAACCATTCAATGATTTATAGACTAAAAAAAGCACCTTGAAGTCTATTCTCGTAGCCAGTGTAAGGACTGTGGTGATGTGTTCTGCTTTCTTGCCACAGGGTTCAGCATGGATCAGCTGCAGCTGTCTGATAGATTTTTTTTAGGTAAACCTGTGAAGATACTGTTACAGTAATCAAGGCAGCTAGAGATAAATGTATGGATGAGTTTTTCTAGGTCTCTTTGTGTCATCAATCCTTTAATCCTGGAAATGTTCCTCAGGTGATAGAAAGCTGACGTTGTTATTGCCTTTATGTGACCCTGAAGGTTCAGGTGTGAGTCCATTATTACACCTAGGTTTCTGGCCTAGTCAATAGTTTTAGTTGAAACAACTGAAGCTGTGTACTAATATTTAATCAATCTTTTTTGAGTACGAAGATAAGTACTTCTGTTTTGGTTTTGTTCAGTTGGAGGAAATTTTGGAACATCTAGGTGTTAATTTGCTCAATGCATTTCCTGAGGATTTGGATGGGTTCAACATCACCTGGTGACATTGAGATATAAAGTTAAAGGTTGTCATTTGTTACCACATAGTTGTGGTAGTTAAAATTATTTTTTCTTATTATCTGGCTTAGTGAGAGCATGTAAATGCTAAATAGGAGGGGGCCCAGGATGGAGCCCTGGGGGACCCCACATGTGATTTCTGAGATTATTGAGAAGTATAAAATCGGCTTTACACGTGAGGACACAGTGTTGGTTTCAAAAGAAATGAGTTCCCAAAAATACAAAACTCAATTAACACATGACCCTTAAAAGAGGTCAAATTAAGATAAGCTGATTCCAACCATAAAGTTGTTTCAATATGACAAATCCTCAAACCAATTTTTTGTAAAAAACCAAACAGACTGACCAAACAAACAAGAAACAAAAAGAGCTTCCATACTTACTAATCAGACCAGACTTAGGCTACGTCCACACTAAGCCGATAAGGTTATACGGGGAGTTAGACTTCTAATGTTATCCACTCAAAACGAGCATTTATGCCCTGTTTAAGGTCCGTTTAAGGTCCCATGGTTGCGCAATCCCATACCAACCTGTACAAATACTGGGCATGCGCGAAAAGGCGCACGAAACACGCGTATAATCTACGTGACGCCAGCGCCTACATGATATACAAGAAGCTCTACAGCACAGTACATATCTGCTTGTCCCGTTAACCGAAGAGAACAATAGCTGTTCAGAAGAAGAGTTTTTGGTGTGGACAGACGACGAGATCGATTTATTACTCTTCGCTGTTGTCTTTGTCTGTAGTTTCGTATTGTTATTGACACAGCATTCATTGACACCACTTCCTTTCATTATCCGGGGAAGCTGTCCAAAGTAGCTCGTTTAGCCGTTGAATTAAGATTTACCCGGCTAATAGTTATCCGGCCACAGACCTTAAACGACGCCGGGTTAGTGTGGACGATAGGGGGGTGTAGACTAAATAATTATACGTTTAAGGCATTATCCGGCTTAGTGTGGACGTGGCATTAAACTCAGGGTGAACACTTATCTACATACTTAACTAACAAGAAGAAAGTTAACCTAAAATACAGAAAACCAAATAAAAAGTTAACAAGAACCAAACAAAAACGTATTCTATCTTAAATCATAAAAAATTAGAACAAAGCTGTCTTGTTATGTTGAAGATATGCTGTCACTACATCAACCCAGCAGACTACTCAGGTCCTCCAACTCTAGCCTACTAATCGTCCCTAGAATCAGAACTAAACAGGGAGAGGCAGCTTTCAGCTTCTATGCTCCACAAATGTGGAATAAACTTCCAGACGAATGCAAAAACGCTGAATCCCTAGGCTCTTTTAAATCAAAGATAAAAATGCTACTATTCAGAGCTGCATTTGAATCTTAAATTGTGCTTTCTGTTCACTTTTTGTTTTGTTTTGTTTACCCGATTGTGTTTAATCTGTTTTAATTGCATAAATTTGTTCCTTAAATTATTTTTTATTGTTGTGGTTTAATTTCTATTCTTACTTATTTATTTATTTTGTAAGTTATTGTGTATTAATTATATAAATTTGTTTCTTATTTATCTTTTACTGATCTTATTATCTTACTGATTGATTACTGTTACACTTATGTTTTGTTTGTAATCATGTAGTTTCATTATCACTGAATCATGTAAAGCACCTTGAATTGCCTTGTGTTGAAAGTGTGCTATACAAATAGAATTGCCTTGCCTTGCCTTGTTCTCCCCTATAGTTGAACTAAGGTTTGTATGACCCAATCAGCACTTGCTGTTTGACAGGAAAGGAGGCTGGAAATATGTCAATGGGTCCTTAGTCGAAGAAAATCCCCAACCACCAAAAAATGATAAAATATAAAAAGTGTTTGACAAAATTTAATTTACATAAGATAACTAGATATCGTGCTGCAATTGGAACTTAATGCATTTCAATTGTTTCAAACAAAAGTAACGTGAAAACCAAAGTGTCTGTATTGGGGTGTGGGATTACAGACTTTGTGTGCCTGAAGATAAGGCCGTTACAGTCAGTTTATTTTGAACAAAAATTAAAACATCCTTCTCTCAGAAGCAATATGTTGATGAAATTTTAACATATGCATATATATATAATTTTGAATTAATTTTTAACCACATTATCTCCGTATATGTTTGTAGGACCAAATACTCTTTTATTAAAGAATTACATCAATCACCCTCACCAGCAGAGTGAGCCTTAGGCTATACTGATGAGTCCAGCCCACACTTAGGAAAGGATATGTCTGTTTCTGTGGTATGAGGCTAAACCTGACACAAGGAAAAGGAGCCTGTTTGACTCATCTCTGACCCTTCTGCCTCTGCTCCTCCTCAAGGCTGCACACAAAGCTAGTTTTTAGACAATGAAGAGAAAAACTAACTCACTGCAGCTGCATGCACTGAATTTATGTTTGTTGCAGTTTTTGTTTTCTAAGCTCTTGTCCCATCTAGAAAAATTACACATAGGACAAGGTCACCTATCATGCCACTTTATTAAATTCGGTCAGTTATGAGATGGAAGTTGTTATGAGGCTTTAGCAATCACATTTAAATTCTTTAAAGGTTAAAAGAGCTTTGGCTAAAATGTTCTGTTCACAGAAATGTCCAACTAGCTTTTTTGATCATATCAGAGAGCTTTAGTAAAATGTTTCATGTTTCAGGCAAAGCCTTGGTCACTTTGGACATACAAGATCAGGTGCTGCAGCAACCATTGCCCCTGTATATAGCGAGTCCTGTGATGTAGCTTTGTATTTGCAGTGATACCAGACTTCTAAATGGCCTGTAGTTGCTGACTGGTTTTGTTGTCCAGCTCTCCTATAAAGTTGCATTTGCAATGTTTTCAAATTAAGTTTTTAATGGGACACAGACACCTTGTGCGCACAGTTGTAATTTCATCATTGTTTCAAGGTTGTGAAAACCCAGGTGAATCTAACTGTAACTGTTCAATCATAGGTTCTGTAGCAAGGCTGAAAACATATCGATACCACCTCTCCTCAGTTTTATGATAAAACAGGATTGAAATATGGGAACTATGAATGTGTTTCCAAGAATTGTCTGAACAAGCCCAGAGAAACAATGAAGGACTCAAGTAATCTTGTATTTTTATTGAAATGTTATACATCAATATTATAGTCTATTTCCAGGTAAAAAAAAACAACAACAAAAAATCGGTAAATGTTTTGTGATTTTGCACACCAGCACTAGACAACAATGTTTTGGTGTACCAAAATGTATAATCATGTGGCCCATTATGGGCCAGATTTTGACAAGTGGACAAATTATGAGATCCAACAAAAAGATACAAGATAATGAAATAAAAAGATAGATAAAATAAAAACAATAACTAGACAACTTTGAGAAATAAGTTCAGCTACAATGGTACAATTTATATTTAATCTGTGAAACTGTGCTCAAGCTGACAGCAAAAACAGTTGTCACAAAAATTAAATGTAAACACTTTTGTACCATATCTCAAATAAGTTGAGGTTCGTGCATTCATCTTGTACTTATCCTACAAATATCAATAAGGCTAAGTATTATTTTGAATTTGGCTTTTTAAATAAGAGATAAGAGCCTCATTCATCCTGACAATATAGTGGAAAAAAGAAACACACAAAAAAGACAGACCATATATCCGCACAGCCAAATAAGTTGAACACCTTCTGTGAGTTGAAAGACTCTTCTTTGACAGAGACCTAAAGATAGATGCAGCAGATTCCTTGGAGGCAAACTTTTGATTTTTAGGTCTGTAAAGAAACTTGACAGCACTTGACTGGACTTATGTGGAATACAAAAGCAGTGTCAATGTCAGTGAACTTGTGTTTCGTCTTTGGCACTTTTGAAAAGTGTGTTGAGCAGGTGAATTTCAGCATGAGACAGGTTGTCAGCCAGATATCTATGTATCCCTCTGTCTCTGTGGAGCCTCGGCCTTCATCCTGAAGCTATCCCAGTAGGCAGGATCTTCTTCTGTCAGCGGCGAGGCCGAGGCAACGAGCTCACTGAACGACAGCAGCGTGAACGTGGCAGGAGGAGGAAGAGGCTGCAAAGAAAACACAAGAACGAAATGAGTTTTTTTCAGCCTTTTTACCCTATGATTCATGCAGTTCAAGACTTATTATTTAGCCTGCGAGAACTCTAAAAATAGCACCTCTACAGGCTCCTTGAGACAGAGGTGTCTGACTAAGAGTTTAAAATCAGAAATTGCTATGATTACATGCGAGGATAGAATCTAAATTAAATATTTGATATGCTTCTTTAATAAATAATTTCTAACGGCTAGATGCGGCTGCCAACAGCAAAGAGGGAGCCATGCGGTCCACCAAGACACGGTTTCCACAGCAACTGAATGCATCAGCAATGAGATTGTAAGAGCTGTGGGGGAAACTGAGTGTCAGTTTATTGCAGTGGCCCTCAGGAGCCTTTTTTATTCATTTATTTATTTAACAAAATTAGGTGTGGACCATTGAGTTACCAACCAACTAACTTTTCTATCCTAACATTACAAATTTAAATCTGTGAAGTTCGCAAAACTGGGACCTTAACTGTAGCCATGTGTATTGGTCAAATGAAATTAAGGCAGAGCTTTACCTCAGCAAAGACTGCAGGTATGTCTGAGGTGAAACAATAGATATGTGGAAGAGCCCCTGTTATTCAATGTTTAGTGTGGTGGAGGACCTGCAATGCTGTGCAAATGTTTCTCTTCTGTAAACCTTGCTTCAATGCATCGCATGGTAAATTTATTTTAAAACTGGCACATTTTACATAAATATTAACTGGAATATGGAGTAAACGGAAAATATCTTATCATTAAGTCTTTCACTCGTCTGTCTTAAACTCCACTGAAGAGCCTAAATGCATCTCCAGTTAACATAATGTCCTGATCAACCAGAATCTGAACAAGGCAGTTATACACTACTTAAAAAACATAAAGGGAACACAATGTAACTCCAAGTCAATCACACTTCTATGATATCAAACGGTCTAAGTAGGAAGCAACACTGATTGACAATCAATTTCACACCCTCTCGTGCAAATACAATTTACAACGGGTGGAAATTATAGCCAAATAGCAAAGCACCCCCAATAAAGGAGTGGTTCTGCAGGTGGTGACCACAGAAAACTTCTCTTTTCCTATGCTTTCTAGCTGATGTCTTGGTCACTTTTGAATGCTGGCAGTGCTTTCACTTTTGTGATAGCATGAGACAGTCTACAACCCACGCAAGTGGCTCAGGTAGTGCAGCTCATCCAGGATGGACATGAATGTGAGCTGTGACAAGGTTTGCTGTGTCCAGGGCAGTACATCAGGAGACATGGATTGTTGTCAATGCATTCGGTTATGTAGAGGGGGAAAAAAAGTATTTAATAAAAATATTTAATTCGTTCAGATCTAGGATTTTTATTTTATTGTTCCCTTTAGTTTACTCAGCAGTGTATTTTACAAAGAGGTATAGTCAAAGATCCCTTCTCTCTGCATCCTTGAGACTTAGTGCATTTCTACTGGCAAAGCGCTAAATCATTAACGGCCACAGCAGGGTGGCCAATAACTGTGCCACCAGGGGATTCATTAAACATAAATGTACTCAAGTTATAGGTTGAATTGTCTACAATTATCAGTATGACATTAAGCCAAATATAAACATCTGTAATACAATATGAATGCATCTTTAAGATGTTTTTTTTAACACTTAGTTAAATGCTAAGACTGAAGCTTTGATTTAAATCAGCTCTCCTTTCTTCAAAAGATGTTTACTAACTTCTGCATCGAAGAGTTTTGAATAATTTTACAGGGTCTGAGCTCAATTTGTCCCCCTTACTGTTTTTTCTTGGTTACAGTGAAGTAATGACATCTCTTTTGGTGATTCAATTAAACATGGCATACAGGTGAAACTTGAAAAATGATTATATTCTACAAAAGTTAATTGATTTCAGTCATTCAACTTAAAAGGTGAAACTAATATATGTTATAGAATCATTACATGCAGCACAAGATAATTCAAGTAGGAATGTCCCCGATCGGATCACGTGATCGGATCGGGGACATTCCTATTAGTTAGTATAATAACATTATACTATAATGTATATAGTATAATGTTATTATACTAACTCCAGCCTGTATTTTTTATAATTTTCATGATCAGCCTCACAGCCTGACACCAAATGAAGACCTCAGATTCAAAATCTCAGAAAATTAGAATATTACATGACATTAATAAAACAGGGATTTTAAATAGAGAAACATCAGAGCTCTGAATAGCATAATCACCCATATGTACTCATTACCTGGTTTGGGCCTCTTTTCATCAATGAGACTTTGAGCCAAAAATATTGCACACGATATATTGTAATATTCACAATATTGTATTTATTTATTTTTTATATGGGTTTTTCATAATCTGTAAGCCATAATAATCAAAATTAAAACAAATAAAGGCTTGAAATACCTCACTTTGCATGTGATGAGTATACTCCATGTATTGGTTACACCTTGCCAAGTTGAATTACAGAAATAAATCAACGGTTGCACAATATTATATCTTCTTGAGTTTCACCTGTAGTTTCTACTTAATGCATCAACAAATTCCTTGTACCCATACACAAAACAACACAGCACAAAAATAATTTTGCCTTACAAAATATTTATTTTGTCCAAACACAGATGTTTTTTTTTTGTCTATAAGCAACAGGCTCCTTTTACCCAACTTCTTATCTTTTAATTTGACAAAAATGGCCTTAGATGTATATTCTAGTAGGAATCAGGCTTTGGCTTCATCACAAATAAAAATAAAATAGCATTTTATTTCTAAATTATAGCAGAAATGCAGTCATTAAAATAACGCTCTTACTGCCAAGACTGAGTTTGCCGGTCCGAGAGCAACTGCAACATGATGTTCAGCGTCCAGCAGGCTCTCCTGCAGAAGCACACAGACACACACAGACATCAGCACATGTACACATATGACAGAATTTGAAATTGCCAGTAAGTGTGAGTGAAAATAGCCTTTTGTCTCCCTGTGTTAGGTCTATGATTGACTGTAAAAGACACAGCCTGCCTCTCCTCCATGACTTTTTAATGGTAAACAGCCATTGCTGGGAAATGACTGAGCGCTTGTGTCTGTAAAGTGTCAAAACAAACACACAGCAAATCCCTCCAGAGCCAGGAGTGACATTAGGAGAAGTCTGTCACAAACCAGAGCATGCCATTTAAAATTTCCAATTTAAACCAAACAAACATAAAATTGACCAGATTTCAAATATAACCAAAAATCACCAGTTTTTGAGTGTCACAAAAAAAACCCCAAGACAAATGATAATCAAAACACATACTGATAATTGCAGATTTGGTTAGTTTAGTCTATTTAAATTGTGTGTTCTCGTGTTGAGACGAAATCCGTATGAAATGAGTCTTCCACATTAGATTAAAAACATAAAAGTTTCAGGTTTCTATAACGGATACAACCATGTTGTTTGATCCTATGGGTTCTGAATCAGTTGTTCACTATAAAGATAGAAGCAAAGAAAAGAAAAATCTCAGCTGTGTCTAATGTCTTGGCTTGTGGGGAGCTTCAAGTGATGAAGAGCAGCTTTTTCATTTGCTCCCTAGCAGAAACCTGCGCTCATTTTCCTTTTTAGAGAGACAACCAAATACAGAATGGTATGAAAACCATAATACGGATTTTATAGTGTCCCTTTCCAACCTGTATTCTTTCTGAGATAAGCCTGAGATCTGGTTTAATTTGCACCTGCAACAAAAG
This sequence comes from Apricaphanius iberus, assembly GCA_028564705.1. Taxonomy (NCBI): domain Eukaryota; kingdom Metazoa; phylum Chordata; class Actinopteri; order Cyprinodontiformes; family Aphaniidae; genus Apricaphanius; species Apricaphanius iberus. The sequence goes on from JAPXFQ010002633.1 coordinate 1,450,744, forward strand.
AGACCGGCCTCCTCTGGCGTTGAGTGGATTTGGACAACCACCTGAACTATCCGCAGAGATCTCAAAGAGGAGGCGTAGTGGAGGGGTTTGTTTCTAGAATGTACTTTAATATTACATTCTATTTGAAAGAAAGATAATATTTGATATCTTAACTAAACAGTGAACATGGAAAGACATGAAGACATCAACAGATGATTTTTTTCTACACCACACTAACTTCAAATATCCACTCCTCCTCTGGTTCCTCGTCAAGATGCATCTTGGTCCGACGTAGCACGGTGCCCTCTGTGAGTGGCTCGGGCGACAGGTGAAACTCCGCCCTCTGCAGGTTGAAACCCAGACCCGTGCCGATGGCCTTGATGAAGCTCTCCTTCAGGGCCTTGCCGCGAAACGAAGTAAGCTTGATTAGTTATGTGCACTGGTAAAGAAAAGGTTTTATATGTGCGAGCGAGACAGTATGAGTGTGGAAAGGGAGAGAGAGCGTGTCTCTGTGGTTCAACCTACAGCAGATGGGAATCTGTGCACACATGTTAAAGGCGTGCATACAAAAGAGGGGCTTTATGTCTCTGTGTGCACCCAGCCAAAACCAGCCATGCTCCATGGCCAATAAGCCACAATAACACCATTACAGGACTAATCACTATGGCAACCGCTGAGCCCTGCCATTAGTCAACAGTTTGGTGGTGATATCAGAGCTTGACGTCTCTGTGCCGCCCTCTCATTCTCCCAGCATCTTTACTTAGCTCAGCACTTGCTTTCACTGACCATCTGTGTGTGCGTGCAAGTCTTCAAACAAGAAATGGAAGAAAGGACAAAAAAAACCAACGGAAGGGTGAAGGTCGAAAGAAAAATATCAAAAAACGAGGTCAAGCGCCTGATGTGCAAAATTAACACTTTTGTCTTAAAAGTCAACTAAATTCATATTTTCTCTTTCTCCCACACACACACACACATCAAAACCTGTGGCACCCGGCAGCAATGCAGTGTGATGACAGGGTAGTATGGTTGCCATGGATACCCAGTGGCGGTAGAACGCGGCGAGCTGCTGGTGCTCCGAGCCGGCTGATTGGATCGCGCTCCACTCGTGCGCCGTAAACTGACGAGTCATGATGCGGAAAAACTCCGGGACGGAGCTGCTACCTGCGGGACACGGAGACATGACGATGCAGACGGGAAGGGGGAGGAGAAAAGTCACACCTTTAATTTTCACAGCAGCTCTGTGCATTTGATTGTGGCAACAGAACACAAATGTTTAGACCCAAGTTTTTAAATTGCTTGCTCTATAAATACTTTTCTTAGACAACAGCGACACCTTGTGGAAATCTTGTGGAACTACAAATGAAATTTGGACCCACAGTATGAAACAAAATCTGACATTGCAGTTGTAGTTAAATTGAATAAAAGTTATATGAACAAAGAAATGTCTAAAAACTGTTACATTTGCACTTGTGTTGCTCACATGGCCTTTAACTCTAAATTTTAAAACCCATTTGTAAACTTCAGCCTTCACCTGGCATTGTGGTCTTCATCACATCTACTCCAACCTGCACCCCCTGCTGTGCAGCAAGCACAGCGTAGTCGCCCTGGTGGGAGAGGTTGAAACTCCAGGACGACTCAGAGCCTGCAGGGACCTGCATCATTTTGGAATGCATAAAAAAGGGTTGCTGATTAGTTTTGTTTGTCTTGACAGTAAGTTAAGGCTTCACATGAAAGCGAAGACAAATGAATAACATTCCAACATGTAAAACATTTTCTAGCTTGTTTGTGCAGCACTGGGAATATCTAGGTGGGCAAAATATGTTCCAGAAGGACCCCCAAAGGACTGGGGTCAACTGGAAACAAAAGTTTAAATTTCACAGCTTGGAATTTTCAACCCATTTTTTTAACCAGACTGAAAACATCACAAAACAAATACCTGAAATAAAACCTAAAAAAAACTCTGTCATTCTAACTTATGATACTTGTGATTTGCATCTTCTTGTAGATGTGCTTTTAGATTTCTTGCTGAATTTTAGAAGGTGACACAGTGTGTTGTGAAAGAAAGATAGAAAAAATACACCTGATATTTTAATTTATGAATAGTTTTGTATTTACTGGATTTAAATGTATTAAGTGCACTTTAAAAACTTAATAATGACTATTTTTTAGTTAAGTTTATATCTGTTCCCAGTTTTTTATTACAATTATTTTTGTTAGAAATATTGTAACAACAAATTGTTTTTAAATATTGTAACATTTGAGATCATATAGCTAAATGCAGATGAATAGCTATTTAAATGTCATCTCAGTTAAATATCTCAATTAACTGTGTTAAAAGTGTTTAAAATATGCCATCCTATGCTATAAGTCATCCTATGCTTAACTGAACTCAATCTACATGTGAATGTCCAGCCTCAGGCATAAAGTGAACAAGTCTACTGTGGTGTCTGATGTCGGTTCTTCCCTTCCTGGAAAACAGAAAAACAACAAAAATAAGGAACCATTCATTATCATATACCCTTTGCATGGTTGCGGGTTGGCAGGATACTGGGAGAACATGCAAACTCCATGCAGAGAGACCCCAGCCAGGGACTCAAACCCAGGACCTTCTTGCTGCAAGGCAACAGTCATTGTGCCGCCCCATAACGCAACAGTTAACGTTAAATGAAACAGACTTTTTTTACCTGGAGTGGGGCAGCCAGATATGGTTTTCCTCGGGGGGATCGCTCTAATCTGATCTCTGACCAGGGGATTCTCATCCTCTCACACACAAACTTCCTGAGCAACAAGCGGCCAGCCTGTGGGCACACACGCTTCACATTATGACTTGACAGTACAGGGGTGGGTTTATTTTTCACAAACTCCAATTCTTCTTTTTGTCAGAGGTTTCTATGGCACACTGAGGTTCATAGTTCATCCAGGCTGCCAACAGTTTCTCGGTTGTATAAAGATTTAGTGAACTTCTTGGCAATGGACCCATGATTACAATATTCTTATTCTTGATACTTTATGTGCATTCTTTATTATCAGGAGTGTTTTTAGGGAAAATTGTAAATGAGTGTACTACTTTAGACACTAAGCCACCCCATAATTCACCATTGATAGATAGATAGATAGATAGATAGATAGATAGATAGATAGATAGATAGATAGATAGATAGATAGATAGATACTTGTTGCTGTTCCTTAGCAAGCTCTGCACTGGTGGCAATACGTTTTATTTTTATTTTATTAATGCTCTTAATGAGATAGGAAATAGAATTACTGAGTTTCCTTGGGTGGTCTTATGTTTTCTTCACAGCAATTGAGTATTAAGGTGCTCAAACTTACCATCGCTGATTTAGCATCCTTAGCGAAAACAAACTGTCCGATCCTGTCCTTCTCTTCCCGCTGGACGCAACGAGCAGCAAACAACCATTCGGACCTGCTCGGTGTCCACGACCCGCAGCGGAAAGCCCAGCGGACGGAGCCCATACCTTCTCACCTTCGTCTCTCCAAATAATCTGAACTCCTGCAAAACGTCCAGCTGCTCACAGGTTTGTAGGAAGCTAACTTTAGCATGGTGTCTCAACATAGGCACATGTAAATGTGCAGAGTTTAGTGTCGCGGAGGGATACCGCTGAAGTAAAGTTGGAGCTGTTTACTAAAGCAGATTAAAAAGTAAAAGTAGCTTACTGTTTACATTTCTGCTACATTCACCCGGAAGAGCGCAGATTTCGTCAGAAAGCAACGCAGTGAAGGATTGACCAATAGGAACACTGGAAACATTAAAGTGGTAGCGTTGCCTTGAGGCGCTCTAAGCAATGTTGTAAATGTGAGGTAATGTTAAAAACAAACGAAAAAACAAAAACTTCTAAAATAAAATGAAACTTTTAAAGATAATTTATTTTTGGTAAATATTATTTTCTAATATTTATTTTCAGTCCGTTAAAAATGTGCACATTTATCGTCAACTGTATTACGCTGATTTAATATGTCACAATTGCAAAACAGACAAACAACTAAAACAGCACTGCGTGACTTTAAATAACACATTTAAAAAAATTATATATATATATATATGTATATATATATATATATATATATATATATATATATATATATATATATAAATTTATATATTATATAAAATATATATATATTATATATATAATATATATATATATATATATATATATATATATATATATATATTATATATTATATTATATATATTATATATATATATATATATACAGCATTTCGGAGCCTACATTTTGGAGAAGGCTCCGTTGTTAATAGGCTACTCACCTTGTGCCTCGTGTCCGACATTGAAGCCAGTTTGGAATTACGTAAGTAGTATCGGTGCTAAGGGGATATATTTTCATCACATATTACAAATAAATAAATTAGTCTTATTGTTCAAGATTGTTCACGGTTATGTTTATTCTCCTCTGATAAAATTTGTTCTAGAAAACAAACAAACAAACGTTATTTTCACTTAAATGTTTTAGAGATGCAATCAATATACACTCGTAGGCCTACACTACATTCAGTACGCTGAAAAATAGTTCACTGAAACGTATTTGTTCTTATATGAACCACGCCCATGCACCTCCTAGAATGAATGCATCCTACATCATTATGATTTCACCAAATTATTAATTATTAATTATAATTATATAATTATGAAATTTGACTGGGCCATTTTAATGCACTAAAATGCTTTGATTTAAATCATATCTATATCATTTCATTTAGGGCCTTTGTACTACTTCAAAGAAGAAAGTTCACCCCCTGTTAAAAGTTTTTGTAGCGTTTAACAGCTTACCTTTCAGTATTCTTCTGTAATTAGTGCCACATTCTTGCAATCAGATTTAACCAATTTCTCTTTATGTGCTGAAAACGTGATCCTGCCACCACTATGTTTTATGGTGGGAAACCGGTGCTCAGAGTTGTTTGCAGTAAAGTTCCTGCCAAATATAATTGTTTCATGTGTTGTTAAAAATGCTAATGTTTGGTCTCATGTGACCAGAACACCTTCCATATGTGTGATGTGTCCCTGACATGGGTTGCAGCAGACTTCAAATTGGCTACTTGTATCATTCTTACAAAACCCCCACTAATCAAAAAAGACCAGATTTGTGGAGTGCAAATCTGATAGTTGCTCATTTTCCCAAAGGAGTTATGGGTCTCTGCAGCTCCTGCACAGTTACCATGAGTCTACTGACTGTTAATTGTTAGTTTAGGCGGGCAACTTTTTGAAGGGTTATAATACTCTTTTCTTTTAGAAGGAAGGTTTCCAAAGAGTTTACCTCATCTGTCTGTATGATTAAATCTTTTTATAATGATATAAGTTCTCCAATAATCCTTAAAAATATATATTTTTTATTTTAAAAGAAATTCCAACAACCATGTTGCTTTTTTTCCATTTCATAATCATTAGTTGTTTCTTGTTGGCCTGTCACATTAAAATCTGAATAAAACGTTGTGCTTGTGGTTGTAATGTGAAAATATGTTAAAAGTTCTATAAACTTTAGTAGAAAAACTATTTAAGAGTTTGTTGAAAAAATAATGCTGGCATCATCTCACAGTTCCTTTAAAGGAATATAGTTTAAGGTTATTTTTCTAAATTTGAGATTTTTAAAAATCAAAACAACTAATTTTATTTTCCATATTCAACGCTCTATTGACACCAGACATTTCAGACTGAATTTCTTTCAGTTAAATATTATTGGCATATTGTCTGTTTTAAGGGTATCCAACTCCTTTCATACTATACTATCAAACCCCCAGTTTCTTGCTATAATATACTCTATGTGTCTGTCTCTAAATCAAATCAGAACTTTATCAAGGCAGGAGAGGAAACCCTTCCATGTGAAGCGTGAAGAAAGAAAAACTTATAGATGGTACACTTTCCTGGCATACCTGCTGTTATTTCCGCTCTTAGCTTGCTTCTTTACAGCTGGTGTTTCCTTAACTCTAATTCTCAAACGTCCTCACACAGAGACAGCGTCTAGTGGAACAGCTGGTATATGTCTCCCAGGAGGTGGAAAACTTCACACAGCCTGCTTGAATCACAGAAGAAGACTTCTCTGATGGAAATGGCAATGCTTTTTAATGTGTAGCCCCTCTGCTAGACACATGTTAACATCTATGCACCTTGAGATCTGAGGATTAATTCTCGCCCTCACTTTTACATGTGATTTGTCGATTTATCTTTTCCTTTCTCTCTGTCTTTTACTCTTCTCTTCTGTTACTATATCTGTTTGCATGTGCTTCCCTTATTGTCTCACCTTATCTCAATTTCTTCTTGGACTATGTGTGGGATTTGGTCCCCCTCACCTTGCTCCACACTAGATTTCCTTAAGATAAAGCATCTGAAAAGGAAGAGAAAGAGCAACTTCTGTGTCAGAGAAACAGAGGATGTCATCAGTGAGATCCACTAGAGGAGTGATGTGTTGTTCTGGAGACAGCAGGTGGGATTTTCTTGTTTCTTCCAAAGTGATGGATCCAGTGGTGTGGTGCAGTAGCACAAGCTTTCATGTGGAGACTTACTAAATGTCTAGGTCTGTTCCGTATTAACATGTCATTTTAGAAAAGGTAAAGGGTGAATGAAACAAGAATTCTTTAATGGAATATTCAGTGAGGTAAAGGAGGAGAATAACTTTGTTAATTTAATTCACATTTTCTTTCTATCTTATGCCCCTTTTTCTAATAGGGTTTGCTGCAGCTGACCTGAGTTGATTTAGCCTCTAATCAGCGCATTTCCACTAAGTTTGTTTGGGCCAAGCCAATGCCATTTTTCAGACTACTTCTGGCTCAGTCCGACACTGGACACTACATACCCGTCTTCTGACTAATTGGTCTGGTAAAGTGATGTCATTCTCATGCTATGTAGTGGTAGCCACTAATTGGACTGGTGTTGTTCATGTAAAATGATGTCACTGAAATTATCTGACTGACCCCAAATAAACCCAAATTATTCCACATTATTATTTTTTACTTCGTAGCACCACCTTTCAAGATGTCTGCTCTAAAGAATCAGTCATCATGGACTTTTTGTGCCACTTTCCTACGGTGAGCCCAGCCATGTTCTCACCAACGTCCGTGTTCCTGAGATGGCAATTGAAACACAACAGGGCTGTGCTGGGGCTGGCTGACCAGACAGTAGTGGAAAAGCAGCATTACTGATTTAATGGGGTTTGTGCGCTTTGTTCACTAATTTTGTTACTTTCTGACACGAACAACATCGGTTCCTTTGAATAACTTTCTGAACACATTTGGAAATTTCTGCTGATGTTTAACACCAACAAATGGTGTCTAACAGGACATACAGTTCATCACTGGTTGGGACTACGCAGACATGTTTTTGCAAATTAGGCGTTTTATTTTCTTTGACAGCAGCCGGAATTTATCCCAGTCTTCTGCAGCACAGCGAGAGCTCCTCCTTTCATCACAAACTAAATCTGTGATAATAATCTTTGTTAGAGTTGTTAGACCAAAACAATCTAATTGCTAGTTCCTGTTGTTCTCTTCTCTGTGGGTCTGAGCAGAACACTGGAGCTGAGGAGGCAGACATGGGAAGAAGTCGCACAAGGTGTGAACGCACTTGAGGAGGGGGAGATGTGTAGTGCAGGAGTGGTGCATTTAATCTTCAAAGCATAGTTGAATACATTTAGCTTCTTTTCTAATCACTTCACTTTTCAAATATATTTAGACTAATTTATGTCGTGATCTGCCTTGCAAGTGATGCACTCTTAGTTAAACTGACGTACATCGATTAAAAACAACAACAATAAAAACTGCTGAAAGCTGAACCTCTCTTCTGCTCCGCTACCTCATCCCTGGCAATGAAACCTCAGTATTATCATTTTTCTCCCGAGCATGAATCTGTCTCTCCTGGGGTGGGATGTGAACAGCTGCCTGACCTCTCTGGCTTCCCAAAGGATGGCCAATGTGAGTGGCCAGGGCTGATAGAGCTCAGTGAACTGAGCGCTGCACAGTCTGCAATGGCACATCTGCACTGTAGAAAGCATTACTACATATTACTTAATTTAATTTGTTTAACATTTTTACACTTAAGAAGATTAAGCATTTTTGAACGCACTCAAATTGGTTATAACTAAGCTGGAGTAATAAGTATATCTTAGAAATTGTTTCAGTTATATCTGAATGAACTATTTAAAATTAAATGAGTAAATGTAACTAAAATTACTATGTTAACCAGTTTGAAAACTTAAGTAGAATGTATTAAAGTAAATATAATTAAAAACATTTGTAGGATATGAGTTTAAATTTACCAATTACATACTAATTAAAGTGTAACAAAATAAATTTTTTAAATAAAAAAATAACTCTCAGAATCTGAAAACATTTATTTTAATCATTCTTCCCTTTGAAAAATTCCCACAGAAAACAAGCCACTGGAGAGAAAAGTCTCCCTGCTTTCCTTACATCCTTTCACTGCACAACCATGAGGGGGCAAACTTTTTTGCAACTCCTACATGAACAGTCAGACACATAAAAGTCAAGGTACACACCTGACTCCCGAGCACCTCCCTCTCTAAGATGGTGCCCGGAAAACTACCACTGATAACATATCTCAAAGGATAACTACAGAACACGGCTACTTTTGGAACACAAACTATATAATAAAACAGAGAACTTCTACAATTAATACAAACACATTACCCATAAGTCTTTGTGGTGTACAACAGCCCCCCCCCAAAAAATGTTCTGCCCCTCTTGGTGTCTTTTCAATTAGATTCCTGTTACATGTACATTGCTGGATTTATGGAGAAACATAAACCAATATTGCATATCCGTAATTATTATAATGATAATAATGTAATTGTAACATAGTTTGAAGTTTACTCGTATTTTACAAATACAGATACAAATACCGGCAACTTTGCACACCTCCATTGTGCAGAAAACCTCCCATGAGGCCGTGCTCTTCACATGCAATAAATGCCAAAGGTCATTAGTCTTACTCAAAGTTTTAAGTTAGTTTTGGGGAACAAATGATATTGATTTTGAATCATAGATAATTGTAGTTCAAGATACTGATAAGTATGAATACCAGTCTCTCAGTCATTTTGAGTAGAATTCTAACAGAGATATTGATATATGTAAAAAACATATTCTGTGATCAAATACACAATTTATTCTTTGAAATAAACTTAACAAAAACTGATGTTGAATATTTAGGCATTTTTTTCAGTATATCCAACTCAAGGAACCACTTTCGTGACATCCATCCATCCATTTTCTTAACCGCTTAATCCTTTTATGGGTCGCGGGGGTGCTGGTGCCTATCTCCAGCTGTCAACGGGCGAGAGGCGGGGTACACCCTGGACGGGTCGCCAGTCACTTTCGTGACATTCAGAGATTTAATCAAGGTCATCTAACTTATGATTATATTTACGAAGCCCTTGAATGATTTTTTAGAGTGTGGGTGGGACGATGGAGAACTACACCTTTGAATATAATGAAAGAAACATAAACTGGCAAAATAATATATAGTCGCCTTAAAACCCATAATATTCTAATGATCGAGCTGATAGATCATCAAGACTGGTCTGGCTGAGGTAATATTTTGTCACAAGAAATTCTTAAATTATAAAATAATTTATAGAAACATCCTGATATATTTGTCTAAATACTGGTTCAAGGGGGGCTCTAACCTGCAACCTACTCTTTAAGTAGGTTACATTTTTTTTTAACTTTATTCCTTGATTGTACCGAAAATGAACCATTTTCTGTGTATGGTAAGTCAAATTTCTCAATGTATCTTGTCTTAATTGAAATTGTTATCAGCTGCTTCTGGATGTTGTTAAGTTCTGGCAGACTAAAGGAGTTCGGCCCGGATGCTCGTTGAGGCAAAAAGTCGGCCGTGGGAGGTGTTTGGACAGGCCATGTAAAACGACTTCCGTGTGGCTTCGATGCGATTCTGGTCCAACATCCAGTGTCTCAGGTGGCAAAAGCGGTCCATCTCCAACACCGTTTACAGTGCTGACCTCGACTTTGGACAATTTTGGGTCGGTGGATGAAATACTCCTGCCTTCCATCTTGGAAGCAGGGGCTCGGGACTTTAGGCCGGGCTCTCCAATCTTTGGTGCTGAGGTCATAGAGGTAATTAAAAAGCTCCTTGGTGGCAAGGCTCTGGGTGGATGACATTTGCCTGGAGTTTCTCAAGGCTCTGGATGTTGTGGGGCTGTGTTGGCTAACGCGGCTCTGCAATATTGAATGGACTTTGGGGGCAGTTCCCTTGGATTGACAGACTGAGGTGGTGGTAACCCTATTTAAAAAGGGGGACCGCAGAGTGTGTTCCAACTACATGGGGATCACACATATAAGTAGTCCAATGGTTAGTCAAACTTTGGATCCAGGAGGAACAGTGTAGTTTTAGTCCTGGCTGTGGAATCCTGGACAGGCTCTCCTCCCTCAGCAGGGTCCTGGAGGGTGCATGGGATTTCACCCAACTGGTCTACATGTGTTTCAGAATCAGAATCAGAATCAGAATCAGTTTATTGGCCAAGTATGTCACATACAAGGAATTTGACTCCGGCAAACTTTTTCCTCCAGTACAGAACTTGAATAAGTGAAATCCATCCATCCATCCATCTTCTTAACCGCTTATCCAATTCAGGGTCACGGGGCAGCTGGAGCCTATCCCAGCAATTATCAGGCGTTAGGCAGGGTACACTCTGAACAGGACGCCAGTCTGTTGCAGGGCCAACACAGAGAGACAGACAACCATTCACACTCACATTCATTCCTAGGGACAATTTAGAGTGATCAATTCACCTATCATGCATGTTTTTGGACTGTGGGAGGAAGCCGGAGTACCCGGAGAGAACCCACGCATACACGGGGAAATAAGTGAAATAAAAAAAGAAAAAAAAGAAAAATATGAACAAAAATAAGTAAAAATACAAATAAATATCAGATCGTAAATAATAAAGGATAATATATACACCAAGCCGGGGTTATTTTACAGTGAGTATGTACAGAAGTGCAGAGTTATAGTTTATTGTTATGTGAGCGCACTCACACACTGTGACTAGACAGAGTTCGTCAGAGCGACAGCCTGGGGGAAAAAACTGTTTTTGTGTCGGGTGGTTTTGGCGTACAACGCTCTGTAACGCCGACCTGAGGGGAGGAGCCTAAACAGATTGTGGCCAGGGTGTGAGGGGTCAGTGGTGATTTTCCTGGCCCGCTTCCTGACCCTGGCCCGGAATAGGTCCTGAATGGAGGGAAGATCGGTTCCTATGATCCTCTCTGCAGTCCTGACTGTTCTCTGCAGTCTGTCCTTGTCTTGCCTGGTGGCGGATCCGAACCAGACAGAGATGGATGAGGTCAGGACAGACTGGACTATTGCTGTGTAGAAGATGATCAGCAGCTCCTGGGGCAGGTTGAACTTCCTGAGCTGACGCAGAAAGTACAGCCTTTGCTGGGCCTTTTTCCTTATTATGTTGATGTGTGAGGTCCACTTCAGGTCCCGTGTGATGGTGGATCCTAGGAACCTGAAAGACTCCACTGTGGGGACTGGCTTGTTGAGGATCATGAGAGGAGATGTTGATGGTGGTCTCTTCCTGAAGTCCACTGTCATCTCCACAGTTTTGAGCGGGTTTAGCTCCAGGTGGTTCTGACTGCACCAGAGAACCAGCTGTTCCACTTCCTTTCTGTACACAGACTCGTCGCCGTCGCGGATGAGTCCAATGACGGTGGTGTCATCTGCAAACTTCAGGAGTTTCACAGAAGGGTCCCTCGACGTGCAGTCAGTGGTGTAAAGGGAGAAGAGCAGTGGGGAGAGAACACATCCCTGGGGGGCGCCGATGCTGAGGGAACGGGAGCTGGATATGAAGTTACCCAGTTTCACCTGCTGCCTCCTGTCAGTCAGGAAACTGACTGACAGGTGTCAGTGACTGGTGTTCAAATGTGTCCCTCGGGGAGTCCTGTGGGGGGTACTCCAAAAGTATGGGGCACCTTGATCCTTAAGGGCTGTTAGGTCCCTGTATAAACAGTATTAGAGTTTGGTTTGCATTGCAGATGATGTGGTCTTGATGGCTTTATTTTAACGCAATCTACAGCTTTTGAAGGAGAGGTTCGCCGCTGAGTGTGAAGCTGCTGGGATGAGAATCAGCACCTCCAAACCCGAAACCATGGTCTTGAGTCTGAAAAGGATAGAGTGCCTTCTCTAGATCGGGGACAAATTCCTGCCCCAAGTGGAGAAGTTCAAGAATCTGGGGGTCTTGTTAATAGATAAGGGGAAACAAATGGAGCGGGATATCGATAGGTGGATTGGTAAGACATCAGCAGTTATGCAGGAGCTGTACCGGTCTGTTGTGGTGAAAAGAGAGCTGAGCAAAAAGGCAAAACTCTCAATTTACCATTCGATCGATGTTCCTATCCTCATATATGGTAATGAGCTCTGGGCTGCTGCCCATGTGACCTGACCCCGGATAAGTGGAAATGATGGAAGAGACAAGCACATGTTGACAGTCAGGTAGTCAGACAGTCAGATCAAGTCATAAAGCAGTAGTTTATTTTTTGATCCAGAATTTCTTTTCTGTGATTTAAAAAAGCTTTATATTTAAAAGACTGCTTTTCACCTATCTGTAGACTTAGAAATATGCTGGAAATCCTCTATGTATATACAGAAACAGTCCCAAGACAGCTGGAGGCATGCAACAACTCAACCAACTGTACTTCAGACCCTTTATGTGTTGAGTGTTTGATGGGTACATCTGTAACATGGTGCCTATTAAAAAACTTAGAGTGTTTCTATTTTTTTCCCTCTGGGTTATTGATTTTTAAAACTTTGGTTATGGATTATATCATATTAGGACATGCAGAAGAGACAGAGTAATCAAATCAGTATTCATAGTGCCACAGTGTAGATTTCTACTGCCAAAACGAAATAAAAAAAACAGCTTTCTTATAGAGTTAATGAAAATATTCACGACAGACCGAGATACCCCAAGGTCCTTTTGTAGAATGCTCAGATGGATGATAACTGCCAAAAGGTTGGAAGTTTACAATGACTTACCTAAATCTTATTGAGGCACTTTAAAAATGTCTGACATTTTGAAATAACACTATATTTTGCCTGTGGAAAACTGGTTCTAGACTCTTTTTATGAAAACTTCATTCAGACTTTTCGGGGGGGAGGGGTTAAATATGCGTAACCTGTTCTAAAGCAAGTTTTTAGGTATTATTAAAATTAGTGAGATAATTTGGGTGAGGTTTAGCGCATCAAACTGCTGTGAGACTGTGTCTGAAGGGTGATCATATCCCAGTTTAGATCAGCCATAAGGACAAACTCAGAGCATATGTGTGGTGCTACGAGCTGACTGGAAGCTATAAGTGCTGGAGCTGAAGGTGCTCTATAGCAACCAGCAACAGAACGAGAGAGTGTAGTTTCAGTAGCTCAAATTGTCTAGGAACTGACTTAGACAGAGCAACAATACATTGCAAGTGATCTTTAACATACATAACCACACCACCACCTCTAGTTAGGGATGGGTATGCGCTGCTTTTCGGTCTGGTTACAAATGTTTATGTCAGAACCGGTGCCCTAATGGGACCGGATATAGGTACTCATCCCTACCCCTCATAGCTCTGTCTTGACGAAACACATTATAACCAGGTATAAGGATGTTGAAATCAGTATTTCTTTTTTTTTTTATTCTCTAAGTTCTTAGAATTTAACAGACTGCAAATATTTACAGCTAAAAAATCCAGTGATTTACGGTCACAATATTCACAAAAACGACTACTGGGCAGTAGCTAAATCAGCTGGTCCAAAATTTGGATGAACATTACACGTTTTTCTCAAGCAGAGATAGCAATTCTTTGGTACAGTAAAGTTACCGTAAAGCGATCTGTAAGTTCACTAAATGACATATACTACCCATTTGAAATATTGCACTCACAATATGTCCAAACTTAATGCCATGAATTTAGCCTCATGTCTCTTTAAGAGCCTTGGACATTCCCCCTTCCACACACTGTCTTCAACGTCCTCACAACATTCTGCAGTCACATGTGCATGAAGCATTACTCTACGTTCACACCGTTCACGCCATTTTCACGCGCATGAAGCTTCAAAGACACAACTTGGGGGAGGACCCTGACAGAGACCGCTCCATAGCAGTCGGCTGGCCACCTCCTCCTCCCTCCGTCCTTCTCCAAACCCTCCAGGAGCTCCCAGTGGACTCTGGTCTCTGAGCTGACAGTTTGACGATCTGTTGTCCCGCATAGGTCCAAGCATCCCCCGCTGAGATACCAACTACAGTGCTAAGTGGCTGTCCATCTGTCTGCGCTTAGTAAAGTGTATAATATAATATGTGAACGGCGCGGGACGTGCTGTGGTGGAGACCCCAGGCCCCAGACCCCAGGCCTGGGTCGTGTTTACTCCTCCAGAGAGGGTGTCTGGGTGTGGAAGCTGTTCATGGCTCAATTCTCGGTTGAGGGAGCAATGCATTTGCCACAACGGCTTTTTTAAGAACCACCAATAAACATCTCAAGAGCTTTCCTGTATAAATAGTTTAACTTCTTTATAATGTTTTTTTTTATTTTTTATTTCTGTGTCTGTGTAGAAAACAGCTTGTGTCATGTAGCTCGAGGTGATTAGCCACGGTATTTATTAGTAGTTCCTCCGTTTTTTTCCCCCTAGAAAGCATTGCACAATGTGGAGTAATAACTAGTTATATACTAATTTCCACAAGCGATAGCTGATTGCTGTTGACAACATTCTGCTTTTGTGCTCGGGGATTGGGCGAGGGAGGGCTGTGGAGAGACGTGGGCGGTAATCAAAATTTAGGGGGTGTTGATGGGAGGTGAGGGTGTACCTAGGTGGAATCTGGCATACAGCGGTCAAAATGGCGGCTGCAAAAGTTTCAAAAGATTACTCAAACATACATAAATTACCCTAAGAAACACGTGTTTTCAAACGCATGTTTTCAAGGAGGGAATGACATGAGAATGTGATGAAAAGCTTTAAAAAGTGGATTTAACATGCCATCCCCCCTAACAGAGAGGAAAACCAGCAACAAATTAAGTCAAGTATCTCCTGCAACAGCATGTTTGAAAAATATGAAAATGTTTGAAATACCTGTGCATCAAGAAGGCCAACAGTTTTACTATTCCAATGAGATGAAAAATCTCTTGACTGAGGAATGATGTCCATTGCACTCTGGCAGAGAAATGCTCTGCCAGAGCCCAGGGTGTTTTCAACAGTCGGCCTGATATCCTGATACTATACAAGCTATACATACTATACAAGTCCAGAGAACTTTGTAGATGTAAATGGTTTTTAAATAAATAAAATACAAATAAATAAAGACAGAGAAATAAATAAAGACAGACAAATTTGTGTCTTGCATTTTATGCTTACATTTCACTCTTAGGCCCCGTCCACACTATTGCGTTTTCGTTTAGAAACGGAGAGTTAAAACGAAAACTATCTCCGTCCACACTAGCGTTTTCCCTGCGTATTAGAATTGATCTCCGTCCTCATTAAAACGACTGAAAACACGGATCACGTAACCATTCTCCAACACTCGGCATGCACACGCCGGTATAAACAGGAAAGAGATTGACCATTCCTCAGCTGCTAGCAAAGACATCAAAGCCAGTAACGCTTGTAATTTGTTATCCATGTTGCAGTTTCTAACGTAATGTACTCCAGGCTGTTTTTTTATGTTATTTTCCGGGGACGTGTCATGTGATGGGTGGCTGACGAAGGATATGCCATGACCGATGACACCAAATCATAGAGCCGAGTGTGATCTGCTGCGTCATCGTTTCTAAAGTCCTCGGTTTCGAGACGTCCACACCCAAACGCCCTCCGGAGTTTCAAAATGAAAAACAGGGTCGGCAGCGTTTCTAAACTTCTCCGTTTTGGGTCTCCGTTTTTGCCGTTTTAGTGTGGATGGGAGGTGGAAACGTAGCAAAAGGTCTCCGTTTTTAAAATAAAACGCAGTAGTGTGGACGGGGCCTTACTCTCTGACAGAGAGGCTTTACTATATGTACTGTGTATAGTCCAACTATGACATCATTTGTGTCAGAGGGGACAGTCCTGAGCTTAAGTCACAAATAGCTACTAAGCAAAGTTTACATTCTGCATAATTTGGATTGATACCTTTAATTGCTCAGAAGTTTTTTTCAGTTTTCTAAAAGCTACAAGTGAGATAGCTATGAGCTAACAAAAATATTTAGCTATGATAATGTCTAGCAACTTCAATAAAAAAAAAAAAAAACCTAACCCTGTAAGACCCACTCCGATCATCTTTTGAGTTATTTCAAAATGTTCCCAGTTGTCTTTGTTATAATGCCGTTTCAAGCCAAAGTCACAAAACCCATTACGTTTTCTAGGACCTAGAAAAAGCAGAGTAGCACTAGCTCATTAGCAATTCATCTCTGTGGTTTGGGCAGAGCTGTTGGCGCTGTTAATAATATGCAATATCGGAGCTATCCAGCCAGATAGCAGCTAGGACGAGGACGAAGAACATTAAGACATACATAGATTTAGTCGTGTACAAGTGGATGCATCAGAATTGTTCTGCGATGTCTTTAGAAACGGAGTGGAAGGATATGATGATGACCAAAAACTTTCAGAGCCTGATCTTCGCTCTTCATTCGCTTTTTTATTGGCTGTTTTATTATGTTGGGAAAACCACTTTACTGGAGGTCTTCAAACTTCAGGACACTTTTGGAAGAAAGTGAAAAAATAAGTACCTTTGTTGTGCGAGAAATAGGTTTGTTTTCACATTCTACCTCTAAGTCATGGTTTATTTTTTATTAAGAGTAATGTGGCACCTTGAAAACTGTCAAGGGATCACACCAGCGGGACAGTTAGTGAAAGCTGATTCATGGCAGGATAAAATTAGCAGCTTCAATGCGAACAAATAAACAGTGCAAGATGCTGGCTGTTCCGTTGAGAGAATACAGACAGAGTAAACAATGTCTCAATTTTATCTGGTATTTGCTTAAACTGCTTGAACATTTTTGACTTTTTAGCAGCTTGAGATGGCATATATGCACTGTAAAAGCTTGCTCCACTGAGTAGTGCTTGGCTTCACTCCTACAAACTAGTTAATGGGCTGATACTAGAGGGTAATGCAAGATTTCTGCCTGAACTTGAGTAAAATGTAAATGAGTCTGGTACACCATTACCACACTGTGGCACACCTGCTGTGCACTGAGGGAGTGGAATGTGTAAACTCTTCATTTGGTGCTTCAGAGAGCACACACACTAGATGTTCCTCTTAGTGTTTACAGTCCTGCATGCATATTTATTTTTGTTCAATATACTCTAAAAAGTTGGGAATTATAGGTTTCTCGTGAATGTATTCTTCTGTACTTGTCAAAGGAAAAAGAATTGTGATGATGCAACAATTACTTAATTAGGAGTAATGAATGAGAAACAAATGTGTTTTTTTGTCAATTAATTTCTAATTAGTTACACTTGAATTAGCACAGATTTCAAACAAACATTTTGGTCACAGTTTTTGTAAGTAAATAAATGAAAAACAGTTTTCTTATTTGATTACCTCTCCTCTCAGTCAGAAAACAAGACTGTGCTAATTCAACCTTGTAGTGTTCATTTGTTGTCATTTCATGTCGTGTCTAATTGACTAGAGGTATGTAGGCGGCACGCTTCTCAGTGGTCTTGAAATATCAAGATCACAGCAGATGCTGATGTGTGCACCTACATCAACAATCAAGCTAGGCTACAAATATGGGTGTGGAGAGAGTGTTGGAATTTAATTTTCCATTCTGTCATGAGAGATGGCTGGGAAGAAAAGAGCAGGCGGGGTGGTTTTGACAGGTGTGGGTCCGTGGATGAGAAATCGGGGTTTGACATCTGCTCCCCAGAGACAGGGATGCAAAAATTGAGAAATTAGATATGACAGGAGGAGGGAGAGTAAGAGAATGATTAGAGGAATTGAGGGTGAAAACAAAGGAGGAATGAGGAACAGGGGGCTTAGCAGAATATGGGATAAAATGCAGAGATGAGACAAAGATGAGATAAACCAGGCTAATAAAACTTAAAAGATGAAAAGGGTGCCTTAACTCTGCAAGGGGGAGTAAAACGGTTGATCCAATGTGTCTGTGAGTGAGTGCTGTGTGCATTTGCACATGAAGGTGTAAGGTTAAAAGGGCGGAGCGACGTCCTCAAAACGGTTATTTTCTCTCATCCTCGGGTAAATGGGAAATTCTTGTCAGTAATAACCCTGCATTGGAGGTGCGTGTGTGGGAGAGTGTGTGTAAATGTTATATAGATGGGAAATGTTTGTCAGTGATGACTTTGCATTAGGAGTGTTTGGTCCCCAAAGAGTGAAAAAGGAGCCAAAATGACAGTCACAGCAGGAAATTTTCAGTAGTGCAGAAGGGACAACATCAGAGACTTTTCTGTGTGAGAGCTTACATGTACTACACTGCCAAATGTATTCAATCCCCTGTCCAAATGATTGAATCCAGGTGTCCCAAACACTTCCATGGTATAAAATCCAGCACCTAATAATGCAGGCTACCTCTACAAACAAAAATTTGTGTTCCTCTCAGTGAATTCTACTGTGATACAATGATTAGATACCACGTATGCAATGACTACTTATTTTCTAATTAACTACTCATTTCAAATTATGGCACTTTTTAGGATTTGTCACAAGGACAGCGCTTGCCGGATAACACTGTGTTAAAGGGGAATTCCAGTTTTTTTCAACCTGGACCTTAATTTTATCAAATTTCATCTTTTCGTACTTACTTTGAGAATTTTCGAGCCAGTCTGAGCCATTCAGCAGTATTTATATTCACTTCCTCCATCAGCGTAGAACTCCATCCATCCACTCCTTCCTCCATCAGTATCTCCGTAGAACGGGAGTGCTCGGGTCAGAACAAATTTAGCTTGTAACAAGGTGCCCAAAGCACAGTAATTTTGCCATGTTTAGATTCCACCTGGATTTAATTCTCTTCCGGGCAGATTCGGACGTAATACACATTTATACATGTAATGCTGCGGACTTGCGGTATAATGGATGGAATTTATTTATCTGGACTGCATATAGTTAAAAAAAAAATCTGTGCATTACTTAAAGCGGCCAGAGGGAGTTGTGAACTAATGTGTAATAATCTGTAAAAATGACGGACAGCCCTCAGATCTTTCCGTCACTGTTCTAAAACAACAGCCAAATGTTCGATTACGTGACCCCTGCTTCAGCTATAGGCAAATCTTTAATGATGTCAGTGTTTATGTTTCCTTGCACTGCATCATGGGATTTGGTGGGAAGGATCAGCGTATTTTACCTATAATTCGATTGTTTTGCAAGTTTGTAGGAGGATTTAGTGAAGAAGATGGCTCACTTTTGCTGTTTTGTTGATTGTTCAGCCCGTTCGGAGCCTGATAAAAAGTTTTTCTTTTTCGTATCAAAAAAGACAGAGAAAGGACAGAGACAATTGAAAGAGATTGCAGGTGAACTGGAGATTAAACCTACATGCTCCAAAGAAAGCCTTGATACCTGCAGCAACTGACAGAGTTTGTTAGGCTCATTTTTTTCGTGGTAAGTCCGTCTGACAATGTATTTACTTAGGGAATATGTTTTTAAAAACTTGCATATTTTAACATCCATTTTAACATCCTGTGCTATATTGTTTTTGCATTCTGATTCAGGTGTCCCAAACACATGACTATGCATGCTGCACAGGCATTACTTGTAACCCCTCCTTTCCACCGGACGCGTCAGCAGCACGAGTTTGACCCGTCACAGGAGCCTCATGTCGTAGCACTTTTCTAAATATACGCGGCAGTCCTATTTTCTACGAGTCCTATTCTCTGAAATGTGTAAATTTCGAAATTTTGGATAGGGGAAGATCAGACAGCTCGGCATCTGGAAATTTTCAAAATAAAATAAAGGTGCTGTTTTCCGTTTGCTTTACTTAAAAAAACGGCCATTACCTGTGCGGCCCGGTGAGAAGTCAATACCTCACGGGAGGGTCTCATTTGTGTTTAATCAATGACGACGAACGTTTGATCATTGAAGTGGAGAAGCGCTCAATCCTGTATGACCCCAGTCACACTTTTTATAAAGACAACGTCAAGAAGGATAAAGCATGGAGTTACATATCTGCTGTTATGGGGCAAGATAGTGAGATCATGCTACTTACTGTATGAACGTATCCTCCCATTCTATATGCACCCTTTTCAGTTATGCAAGCTAAAATAAATGGGCCTTGAAGTTTTAATAATTAAACTACAATTAATTACAATGAAATAAATACTGTTTCGTGCTCTCTCGGTGACAGCTGCTTCCCTGCTGCTACATGCCTTATATGCCCCCAATGGAAAGGGCTAAGCAGATTAATACGCGAGGGAAACATGCTGCTCCTGTAACATGCTGCTGACGTGTCCGGTGGATAGCACGGTAAGTCCTATCTTGAAAGCTGCTTCTACTTTAAATATTAAAGCTGGTGCATGACTGTAAGTTTCTCCAAGACTGGATTTAAAAAATGAAGAATCGGAGCGTTGTGTAGTGTATGGATTAAGATGGGCACCCCATTTTCAGAGTCCTCGAAGCTGCCGTCCTAGGTTTGATTCCTGCTCTTGCAGACATTTGCCAATGTTTCTAAACCAATCACACTTTGATGAAACCATTAAACAATTAAGATCCTTCTTTTGCTGCCTCAATATCTTATCCACAGCTTTTCTAAAGAAAATTCTCCCTGTTATTAAATTTGATCTGATACAAATAGTTAACACATCCCTCCTGTCAGGTGTTTTCCCCAGGCTTTCAGCTATCAAACCACTATTAGAAAAGAACAACCAGAACAATACTTTAAAGGTCCTACAGTATATCATGCTATGTTACAGCTATCAATGTTTGTTATAGGCACATATATAATAAAATGTTACCATTGGCGTTCTATTGTGTTAATTTGTCCTGAAACTTAATTTTTATCCTGGAGTTATTCTTCGACCCGGAACTAAAATGCTCAGTTTCTCTATAATCCTGCCTCCTCCCCGCTAGTGCCGCCCAGTACATGATGTAGCCATGAGCATGGGCAAACAGTAATATTATAAGCCACATTATAGCAATACTTTTAAAAAATATTTCAGTAATTTAAATGGATTAGACCTTTCGTTTATTTTTTTTGTAAACAAAGGGTCAATAAATCTGCGCAAGTGACTGAGTGCTGAAGCAAGCAGATCTTTCCAGCCCTGTTTGTATTTTTAAAACGTTCTCGCTTCTGAGAATGAGGTTGAGAACTGGGTGGATATTATAAAAGCCGCGGGTGTTGTTTTACACCCGTTTACAGATCAATAAAGTAACCTCACAATGCTGTTATAACTTCAGACAAGCAGCTTCATAAATAGCTAACCCACATTAGCATTAGCATGTAGCTAGAGTTTACTTAGTGCCCTGGCCTCTCTATCAGGCATCTTTATTTTTGAAATTGATCCAGTTGCAAGAGTTAATCTCTCCGACAACCGCTTTGGTTCTGTTCAAGGTTCGGGGAATTGACGGGCACATAAAAACCTGTTGTAGGTGGTTAGATTTGGGATTCCAGAGAAATATTCTCAGCCATTTCTGGCAATTTTGCTGTTCTTTTAGAATGTTGAATAAAGTCCTGTGATCCTCACAGCCAAACGGGTATTTTCACTGAGAAATTTTAGAAAGTAAAATATTACCAAAAACGGTGTTGCAAGAGTCCGAAGCAGCTCGCGCCTGTGAGAAAGAGGGGGTGTACATTTAATCTGCAGGGACTTAAATCTAGATTTAATAATAGACTGTGACCTGAACTTCCAGGGCCACATAAATGCAACAACAAGGTCAGCCTTCTACCACTTGAATAACATTTATTGGATTAAAAGAGTAACGTCACAACAGGACCTCGAAAAAAATCATCTATGCATTTATCTTTAGTTGGCTTGATTACTGCAACAGTGTCCTCAAATGTCTACCCAAAAAGTCAGTCAGACAGCTGCAACTGATCCAGAGCACTGCTGCTTGTGTCCTCACTAGAACCAGGAAAGTAGAGCACATCACCCGGTTTCCAAAGTCCTTATACTGGCTCGCTGTAGCTCAATGAATAGACTTCAAAATACTCCTGTAGTTTATAAATCTTTGAATTGCTTCTCTCCAAAATATGTTGAAGACCTGCTGTCTTTATACTAACTCCCCAGACCACTCAGGTCTTCCAACTCTAACTTATTAATCCTAGAATCAGAACAAAACATGGAGAAGCGGCTTTCAGTTTCTATGCTCTCCTTATTTGGAACAAACATCCTGATGATTGCAAAGCAGCTCAAACACCAAGCTGCTTTAAAGCAAAACTTAAAAGTTTTGTGTTTAGAGCAGGTGTTCCCAAACTTTTTCCCTCAGAGGGCCGAAATTAATATCCATGAGGGGGCTGAGGGCCAAAAGTAGTCATTTTAACTTGAAATACAAACACCAAAAGTAAAGAATAGTAACGTAGTTTTATTTATTATACAGTTATTTAAGATACCATTCTGTTTAAATAACAACAAAATGATAATCAATTTAAAACATACCTAAACTTCCTTATTTGGTTAATTTTTAGCACTGTCAGTGAAAAAAATTATATTCATATTTTATTATGCTTTTTATCTGTGTACCACTGCCACTTCATGTTGATAACAGCTGCTTAAGCTAGAAGCCAACTTGGTAAGTTGCCAACGCTGAAATAGTTTTATCTAATCTGGTGCGGCACTAAATAATATGCTCATGGGATATTTTCTAAATTGATCAAATATGATTATTTCTGGTCTTGTAAAGTGAGCAAATGTAAATATGTGGACAAATCTACTCTGCATGCCCCTTGCAGTTTCTTCTAATTCACTTTTAAACATATTTGTTATAGTTCAATTATAATGTATGCATGATGTGGATTTTATGTAAGACCAGGGAAACCCCTGGCAGACCAAACTGAATGATTTGGGGGGCCATCTACGGCCCGCGGGCCCCACTTTGAGCACCCTTGGTTCAGAGCTACCTTTCAAGTAAACAATTATGACGCTTAAGTACTGTTTTCTTTCACTGATCTTTTTATGCTTTTCATGCGTTATGCTTAATTGCTGTTTTTACTACATGCTTTTACGATTAATTGTTTTTTTTACTTTCTCTAATGATTCATTTTTATGCTTTTCATGTTTTATGCTTCCTCCCACAGTCCAAAAACATGCGTGATAGGTGAATTGATCACTCTAAATTGTCCCTAGGAGTGAGTGTGAATGGTTGTCTGTCTCTCTGTGTTGGCCCTGCAACAGACTGGCGTCCTGTTCAGAGTGTACCCTGCCTAACGCCTGATAATTGCTGGGATAGGCTCCAGCTGCCCCGTGACCCTGAATTGGATAAGCGGTTAAGAAGATGGATGGATGGATGGATGGATGGATGTTTTATGCTTTTTCTTGTTTTAATCTTAATTGCTGTTTTTACTTTCCATGTTTTTATCATATGTTTGGTTTCTTTACCACCAAATTATGTAAAGGAATTTTTATTACATTGTTGTTGAAAGTGTGCTATATAAATAAAAAAAGGAGAAGGAGAAGAAATGTGTAAGCGGTGATATTCAGTTTTTCACCAGACACCAAGCGCCATTGAATTTTCAACAACAACCGAAATTGTACAACAGCGACTACATTTCTACATTAAATAAGGACATTGTTCAATGAGAACATCTCCAGCTTTTCAGTCAATGTGAGGATTTCTCTGTTCTCTTTTGGCAATGACCCATGGGTGATGTGAATCACACTATAACTCTGATTGGCCAGGTCTGACCTCTGCTGTTAGCACAACCACAGCTCTCTGTTTTCTGACATGAGTCATGATTTTGACAGGTTTTGTTGCTTTGAGCTCTATAAAGATTTCCTATCCTCAATGTATTGTTTATGCATTTTATTACTACACTATTAATTGATAAAAGTAATTTGAAGTAAAGATGTGAGATTAGTGAGGCCAAAAATTATGGAAAGACCTTAAATTCTGATATGTTTTACTATAACAGGAAAAAAACAGCAAAAAAAGAAAGAAAAAAGATACAATCTTTATCCTAATGTTGAAAGCATATATATTTTCTGTCTTCTTGCAATCAGTACAATGTTATAAAAAGTACTGTTTGACTTGATGACACCTTTTCCCTTTTTAAACTGTTTAGATTCGGTTTTTTATCATTTTTCCCAGTATGTTTACAGTTAGCTCATCCTATAGGTTGAATTCAGGCATAAGATGTTTTTTGTAATTTCTCATTTGTTCAATTAATCTGATATTTGGACACAGAAATGATTGCTTAACACTGAGTGATTTATTTATATGTATGGGTCCTCATTATTATTTATAGCTTTTTTTTGGTCACACTTCAAATATTTTCCCCCCTCAGATTTCAAATATGAGAAAGTTTGGCTAAACTGCCTTTTCAACATTTTTGAAGATTAGTGACCTTATTTGAATGTTATGCTCTCTTGTATTTCCCATCTTATTCTGTATTTTTATGTAACACTTGTAAAGCAGTATTCATTAGTAATTAAAGTTGCTGGGAACCTGAGCCACTTGAAAAAGTCAGATAGGAACTTTATAGTATATATAGTATGACTTTTTTTCATAGAAAGTGTTAGGTGTGCCACTAGTTGTGGCAAATAGTACTTAGATTGTTTGTAGATTTATTCAAATTAGAAATGGACCTCATATCAGTCGGAGTAATTTCTGTCTGATTATTAAGCAGTGAATTTAATGCTCAAAATAAACAAGTTTAATTCGCAAGGGATTTACACAGATATTTTTGTTGTAAAATGGTTGCAAAATTAGAGGAAAGAAAATGATAGAAAATTGCTCTAAGGTAAAGCACAGGTATAAAATACGTTACTCCCAATTACTCAATTAGACTGTAAAATAAACACAATCACTGAAAAGGCATCACTGACATGCTGTATTACAGCAGGAATGCAAATCCATTCAAGCCACTTTATGTTGTTTGCCAAAGGCTTTTTTGTCCCCAGAGCCAGAAATCAAAGTATGTAAGTCTAAACAGTGGGCCATATGTGCCATACATTTTGTAACAGTAAAAAAAGAAGAAAAAATGACTGGTTGATGTAAAAAACCCTGTTTAATTTGAAATAACATTGGATTTCGATCTGCAGCGGACTCACACATGGTGAGAAGAGACACAACAAAATGGACCAAAGTTGATTTGAAATGCCCAAAAAATGTTACAGTCTTGAAATATCACACCACATTATCCTCCAAACAGTCCAACCCCATGTCAAACACATTATACTCCTCTGCGAATTGTAATGACTGATGTCCTTTCTGCACATGAACAGACACATTAAGTGAGGGGTTTAAAAACTGAAAAAAAAAGAGATTTCTTTTTGACTGATCACTTTAGGCTGACCTTGTGAATGCGGCAATTTATATGTGCACATTTCCGTGTGCGCCCATGTGAGTGGCAGATGGACATTCTGTGTAGATCAGGACACACCAGGACTATGGCATCATATTATTCTCAACTTATCAAAAAAGCAAAAAAACAGCCATATAACAGAATGTATCCCATGGCCTCAGACAATCAGTGATCAATGTTTTTTATAGCTCTCTATAGTCATATAGATATATATATATATATATATTTATATATTTATATGCATAATGTATATATATATATAAGTAAGTAGATTTATTAAAAAGAGTTTTTACTTAAATACAAGTTGTGGCATTTTTCTTTTTCTATTTATTATTGCAATGATTTCTTTATCTAAGATGCTTTAAAAACGACAGGTGAGCTCTGATTTGCTACGCAGTTATTTACAACTGTTTTAAAAAGCAAGCTTTCTGGTATCTCTGCCCCAGCCACCGAAAAATCAGAGGGTGTAGAATGACTAACCAAGTGTCAATTAGAGCTTTAGCTAAATTGTAAAATGTACCTGTAAGCTTTTAAATTTAACCAAGTGCACTCAGGTGGTTCTCAACTTGATTATAGCCAGCAGAAACAATTGGCGGTCACTGCGTAGTGGGCAGACCTGCAAATACATGTTTAGATTGGTCTATGGCAGTGCCTTGAAAAGAAATCAACACCCTTCAAAGTTTTCACATTTTGTCACTTTTCAAGAAAAAAAATGTAGTGCCTTCTATTGGGATTTTATGAGATAGACCAACACACAGTAGCACATACGCCATATTCACCGTGAACAACAATGCTGGCAGCATCATGATATGGAGATGCTTTTTCAGTAAGAAATGATAGATGGTCAGAGTTCATGGGAAGACAAATTAAGCTAAATACAGAGCTACTCCAGAAAGAAGTCGACGAATTAAAGCGGCTTTAAGATCGATGTGAGGGTTCAAATGCCTGCCACATTTTTTAGATTTATATTTGAAGAATAAAAGATGTAAAACAAAAATTGAGATTTCCTGTCACATCATGATTTTGCTTTACCTTGTGTTAGTCTACAACATAAACCTTTAAATTACATTGATTACATTGAAGGTAGAGGTTTTACTGTGACAGAACGTGATAAAGTTCAAGGGGAAGCAATATTTTTGAAAGGCACTGTAGATCAACTATTTAATTTTTCACACAGCCTTTATTCTTTTTTATGCGAAATTCTCTGACATCCCAGTGGTTAGGTTCAGAAGCATTATGAGCTTTTTGTCTATCTCAAGCGCAAACTTTACCATTGCTGCCTAAAAAAAAGTTATCATCATCTGACTTTCTAGTGATTCTATGAATATAATGTTACTGATTATGAAAAGACTTTACTAATTTATATGTTTTTCTTTGAAAAACTTCTGTGTTTCTGTAGTAAGGATCAGCCACACATTTTGAAGTTATTTCATTACTGCAATAGTTGATTACCCAGACTTAGAGCAATAAATCATTCTGTATGTATGTTAAAAAAGGCTTTTTTCATTTAGTATAGAGAGTCTGTGGCAAAATAGCAGGTTTGCACAGTCTGACCGTTCAAGCTTACAGTTTTCTGGTCTCCTAATGGTTATAATATCTGGCACGAAGTCTTTGCAGGCAAGTAAAGATGATGACCATGATGATGACCATGAAAATACTGTTTGCAGGGAATTCTAAGGCCTTTGTCAGAGGGCGTGGCTTATGGGCCATCATAGTCCAAAGACAGAGCAGGAAAAGAGAGGTTTTGGGTGTCTTCAAAAGGTTCAGTCATCATCGCTATCATCATCACTGTCTCATTAGCTTCATGTTTTTTTTTTTTTTTTCAAAGATCATTTTTGTCCCCATTATGAAAATCTGTGCTGGCTTTCACGCTGGCTTAAAATGATTACAATATTGTCCTTTCCAAAATATAAAACAAAAACAAAAAGAAAAAAAGTGAGAATGCAGTAGGAAAGTGTGAAGGTCTATGTAGTCCATCTTTCTTTTTCTGCTCCTCTGACTCCAAAGTTTTAGTTCGTTTGTCTTTCGTAGAACGAGCCAGTGGCAGCAGAGGGTGAAATGATTTCGCAGAGTTCGTTCTTGTGTATTCAAGTGTTTAAAAATGTCTCTGTATTTTTATTCGGTTTTCTGTCGTTATGATGATGTGAGTTTATATAATGTATGCTGCAAGCATTTCTGTGTGTGTTTTGATTTTAAAGTCTTCATGTTTGTGTGTGGTTAAGGCACAGCAGGTGTTTTTGGTTTTCAGGGCAGTCCGGAGGAGACCACTGCAAGGCCGGGGTGTCGGAGGGAGGTGTGACCAGCATGCACGGCTTTGGGACAGTCTGGAGTCAGGACGCGGCCGTTCTCCCCCACGCTTCCCGTGATGGACAGTCGGGCCTTATTCCGCATGGCTTCGGAGAAGGAGAGCTGTGTGAGAAGAGATAGAGGAGACAGGAAGGAGGTGGAGAAAGCAGAGATGATATTTTTGAAACCCCTTCAAAAAAACACTAGAATTTTCTCATAAATGCAACCATTCACTAAGGATCATGTTTCTTGTCACAAACATGCCCAAAGCACTTATACATGCATATGCCTGTGCACACAGAATATAAATACACACTCATTTGACCATTGTACCACAATTAGAGCAACATATACTGTGTCCTCCACAATTAGTGGCATATATCCAGATAAAATCTTTTTAAAACATAAACATAATTCTATCTATCTATCTATCTATCTATCTATCTATCTATCTATCTATCTATCTATCTATCTATCTATCTATCTATCTATCTATCTATCTATCTATCTATCTATCTATCTATCTATCTATTATAATATTTTTTATTTTTCCTGTTGTTTTAAGCTTTGGCATAACCATTTCCCAAAAATCTATCTACATCTCCATTACCTGAAGAGCATACTGTCCTGTCTTTCAAGTTGTAGATACATTTTTTTGTTGTTAAAAACAAATCCAATCACAAAATTGTTGTCAGAAGGATTCAACTCTGGGAAACTGTTTTATAAATATTTTTTATTACCAAAAAGGATCATTAGTGATCATTCTCAGTGAGAGTTGTCATTAGGTTCTAGGTCGTTGCTTTGAGAAGCGAATTTGGTTAAAAAAACAATAGCAACATTTTTTGAGTAAAAGTTTATTGGATAAGAATTATTAATTCCAATGTAGGCAGGACACGTATTATTTCTGCCAAGGAGGTGATATTTTTGCCAGTGTTTGTCAGCAAAATAACTCAAAAAGTCTTTGCCGGATTTTGATTACATTTTCAGGAAATGTCTGCAATGGGACCAGATAGAATGACTGAAACTTGGAGATCATTGGTCCAGGGTGGGGGGATATGGGGATAATTTCTAGTCCTATTCTAGTTCAAGTATCCATGAAACAAGGATGCACACTTAGCTGTTCAGCTAGAGTTTGGCGATCCCTGTCACCCCCAAAATCTAATCACTTGTTCCTGGTGCCCCTGCGGAGATTTCCTGAAAATTGAATCCAAATCCATCAATAACTTTTTGAGTTATGTTTCAAACAGATACACATTGCGGAACATAACCTCCTTCCCGGATGTTCTAAAAACAAATTAACAAGTTTAATAGTTACAAAATGCATTTTCAGGCAAACCAATTCAACTTTTTACAGAATAAATTTTACGTGGGTAGAATATTTAACATGGCCTACATGTAGTTTTAATAAACTAACCCATGAAAGGGATGAAGGCAACCTGTGCTACACATACCTATGTCTACACTGTGTGATCATAATATACAGTTTTCTTTTCCAAAAGGCAAAGCAGGCAACGACCAACAAACACGTAGAACGTAGAAGACATGATTTGGGAAGTCATCTGCATTTGGGGATAACATGCATTTCTGGGTTGGGACTTTTGTAGTCTGTGAGATTCAGGTGTGGAATTTGAAGGATAGAACAAGAAGGTGAGGATCTTGGAAAGACAAAAGGAAAATGTGAAGGAGTGATTTGTTTTTCTTTCAAAGGTTCAGATTTATAGAGAGGGAGAGACTGACTATACTGCTCAGAGGCGGTACTTCATGCAAACAGGTAACCAAGTGATGTAACTGCTGTGGTTGTTCTCTGAAAGTAAAACCACACATTTCTGGCAGCCAAGATTCTTTGCTTACACATTTTTGGTTTTGCTTGATTAAGTTATTTAAAAAATGTATTATTTGCATCTTAGCTTTCAAGCAGATACTATATCGTGTACAGTACATTGAAATGTAATATGTCATGTAAAATACATATAACTTATTCATAATGTATCCATTGCTTTTTTAATAATAGAATGCTGATCTTGAGGCTGGCAAATACTGTACTTTGTTACCTTTGTTTAACTATCAATATTATTTCACCCTGGACATAGACTGGCTCAGTTTATTTGAAGGTGAAATACACCTTATTTTACGTTTGAATGGTTTGTTATGCAGGCCAATAACGCTGGGCTCAGCATATCCTTTCACCTATCCCCGCAGTAATTGCTCTGTGCCATCAGTAAACATGAGTCATGGTTTTGCAACATCACTTAGTGGCTGTTCTATATGAAGTGTTTGCTCATCAATTATCCCTCTCTATTAATGTAAAGTAAGCAGGTGGGCTATTTTTTAAAGTTGCCAGAACTGGAATAAGACAAACAGGGCGGTTTGGACCATCTGCAGCAGGGCTACACAACTCCAGTTTATGGATAAGACGCTAAATATGCAATGCATGAGCAAAATCCCTGTCAGCTAATAGCAATCAGAGCTCTGATAGAGCTTGTTATGCTCTCATTTATCTTTGGTTTATTGAATTTAAAATGCAATACATGTCTAGCTCTGCCTCTTACATTCTGAAGGAAAAATTTGTTGAGAAAATGTATGATCATAACAACTAATTCAATCATAAATGCCACTATTTTGATCACAGTGATGAACGAGAAAAAAAGTGAGAAAAAGCAATGTGCAGCAAATAAATGACTAAATATGTAGTTTGTCAAAGAATAGTAAACATAGGTAAATCAAAAGTAGTGTAGTCGTCCTATTTTTTTTGTTTGTTTTACCTTTAAGGACATCATGGATCATATTTTAGAGCCATAACACCAGCAGCTATTAAGTGTATGAAAAAAGTAAATTGATGAATAAAATAAAAAACACTCATTCTCAGGGAACTTTTTTGACAACAAAAAGCTTTTCTATCTATACCTTTCTTAAAGACAGAACATTCTAAGAGTGGCATCTATAGGTGATGATGTCTGAGCTGGATCACAGTGTCTGATTATTGTTGTACATAGGAGACTAAAAAGAAATACCTTTTCAATGGGAATATGTTCAGTGGATACTGACTTCTTATGAGCAACACAGAACAACTACTGAATGAGAACTTTTTCGAGAAAAATCACCCATGAAGGAAACTACAGCAAGCTCCATTGAACTAAAGAGGCTGGGACAGATTGACCCTAGCAGGGAGCCAACTGCCAGACCACTAAGACGACTACAGCAATGTGAACATAGAGTTTATTACCTAAGAAAATGCTTTCTATTAATGTTATTAATACTTTTAATGGGTCCTCTGTATGTTCAAAATGTCTGCAGGTATTTGCAGATAAAGTAACATTTATGTCTGAGCTACAAAAATAAAGTAAAAATAACAAAGTACATCAGATCACTCACTCTGTTCAAACATTCTTCTTACTTGCTTAGCTATATTTAGCTAGCAGCTGATAAAGTTTGCGAGTGTGACAGTGTCCTTGGCAGCTGGACAACCACTGCACAGCTCTCTAAAGTCAAGGATTAAGTGGCACAGTTGTTTGAAGGAACACACTTGCAAGTACCACTAAATATCAGAGTAACAATGCTGGTCAGAACTGGAGTAGAACTGAAATCTGTTTGAAAACCAACAAAGTTGTTATTTAATTACAAGAGGTCATCCATGACTGTGGTGAATTACATGCAGACTGGGCTCCTAATGAGAAATTACTCCAGTGTGCATGTTAGGTCTTCAAGCTACTAAACTCAGACAATATTTCTGATAACTTCTTACTCCTCACTTGGTTATTCTCCATATAAATATTTACTTTATCAACTCCAATTTGAGTTAAATACTCTGCATTCACTACTACTTTCTGGATACGCTGACTGCCCTTTGCTTGTTTTTTTCTCTTTCAAAGCTTACGACATATTTTTTGATTTCAGCCATATAAATCATTGTAACTACTTTAAGTTGCATAAATTGTAAAATATGTCCTTTAGGATCTTGTATTTGACATAACATACTGAAAAGGAAAAATATGAAAGTATTTGTTTAGAAGAATCCCGTGCTGCAAAGGGATTTCTCAAGCTGTCAGAGCACAAGTCATGTCCTAAATTAGTTTTTGCAGTTTTGTGTTTTTCTTTTATCCACAGCAAACCAAAAAGGGTTACCTAAAGGTCATTTTTATTATTTTTTATAAAGCTCAGTACCCTCAGAGGTTTAAATATCTTGATAGAACTATTTCTTTATTAGATGCCAGTCACATTATGAGGTCACGCAGACATGGTCTAGACAGAACCAAATCCACTGTAATTGCTGTCCACACAGAATCTAATTAATATGTAGCTAGAAGCAGTCACCAGTTTTAATGAGGAGAACCTTGGTAAAAAGGTTATTCTCCCAGGTTAGTAAGATACCAAAATAAACTAACCTTGTGACAGTTCAGCATAGAAAAACAATGTAATTTCAACTGTTATTAGATATTAATTTTATCTAATATTTCAGCATTTATTGTTGCTGGAACGTAGACATTAAGCTATAAATAAAAAGTACCATAACCTTTATGTTTAATCTAGATATTTTTTATGCTTGTCTTTGCTGTGAACAAAATGAATCGATAACATTTTAATTGCAGTTTCACCATCTTATCCTTCTCCATTGATATAAAATTTTTAGTTTTTGCACAAGAAATCATTAATCCAAATGTGTAATACTTTAAGTCATGAGTTGTATTCTTGAAAAGAAAAAAGATAAATAGATGAAATAATACTATTGTGCTCTAAAAATTAAATCACGCATGTAATGTATGTCACTGGAGTTGTGCATCCCTGATTCATCCCAATATTATTTTTTCTGAATTAACAATCCAGGTGCCTATTCAGTTTGTTAGCCAAGAGCTTCACCATCACTGTCATTCTCTTCATCATCACCATAATCTTCATCTGCAGCCAAAGACGATGGAACCAAGTTTTGGTTACGCAACACTAACTTCAATTGCTAAAGAAGCAAAAACCAAATTTGAAGCCAAAAAAAAAAAAAAAAAATCTAAGAAAATGTTGAGCTTATAAAGTAAAGAAGAGAACATAAGACAAAAAAAAAATAAAAAATAGATACGTTGGTTCCACAATGCTTGACCACATCCTCATCACATCAAGAACGTGGCGCGACAGCCTCCACCACAAAACAAACTCTACAGCACTACCACCATGATCAACACCACCATTACCCCCACCTATGTATGGGAGCCTCTAAATCCTACCCCTATATCTTGACCCCCTCGGAGCCGTACACGTTGTACCCCTCCCTATAAGTGGCTAGATTCTGGGTGCTGGGGGAGGGGCTGGGGCAGTGGGGGGGGCTAAGGTCCACCTTCATGCGCTTGGCTTCGGCCCGGGACTTGTAGCAGAACTCAACCAGGGCCACCAGCATGGCCAGTCCTAGGCCGCCCACGAGGATATAGAAGACTCCAGCCACGTTGGATAGGCTTAGAGCCTGGGACGACTTGTCCTGCATGAAAGAGGAGCGAGGGAGGGAAGGAGGAGTCGGGTTGATGTTTGAAGGATTAATGTCGGAAATAGGATTTTTAGAAAAAAAAGATATGGACAAATGAAGGAGAGATTAGTTAGAGAAGATGGAAAGTTGCGGGGACGAAGAATGGAAAGAAAAGTTGAACGAGAGTACATGAGGAAGAAGAGTGAGCAAAGTGATCAGAGTAGAAAGGAAACAAGGGAAAAACAGACAGAGAGAATAAGGAACAGTGAGTTAGACACTGGGAAAAGAAGATAATGAAAAATAATAAGTATTCTGTTGATTACAGTTTTTCTGTGCTACTGAAAAAAAATCTTATAGTATTTGGACTAATCACTACTACATAATACCAGCTACAAGTTTCACTACTGCCACCACAACACTACGAAACACACATTTATGACATGAGTACAACTATAGACTGTTATGAGAATCAAGTTATATGCAGATCAGTAAACACCTTGCTTTCATAATAATAATAATAATAATAATAATAATAATAATAATAATAATAAGCTCCTGGTAACCTGCTGCATAATGTTGAAAACCTTATAAAGCTGTCATATTGTAAATATGACATAAATAAAATCTGAGAATAATTTCAATATAAGGAGCTAGATTTAAATCAACTTAAGCCTTTGTAGCTATGCAAATTTAAAAATGATGATGTGAAAAATATGTTAGCTCTTCTTTGATTTAAACCATGCTTTTTTGTGTGGATATTTTTTAAATGTGTTAGGAATGACTCATTTTATATAAGCCCATCCATTTTGTTAGAATCTAGGTGTTGTAGATGTTTTCCATTTTATTCTTTATATGTCTTGATTTCGACAAATTTACAGATTTCTGTGCAAGCAATTCGATTGCTCAAATTGGCTGCATTGGTAGCTATTTCACAGTTATTTTACCTGCATTGCAAAGTTTTTTTATACATTATTAACTCCCCACATTTGTTATGTTAAAACTGCGAACTTTAATGTTTTTTTATGAGGATTTTATCTAATAAATCAACACAAAGTAGTATTAATGTGAGGTGAAAGGAAACTTTTCACATCTCTTTTTTTTTGGGGGGGAGACCCCAGGCTAAAGTGTGATGCAGAAATGCATTCAGCTCTGATCAGTCAACTTTGCTTTAAAGCATCAACAATTGCTATAATCATAGCTTTAATTCTTTTGGGGTAAATCTTTATCAGACTTGCTCCTCTAGAATATAACTTTTTTTAACTCAAAATGTTAAGAAGTTTAAGTGATATTTTTGAACATATTTTCAACAATAGCCTAAACTTTGAACATGAACAGACAAGAACCAATACAAAATTGTCTTAGCCCGATTAAAATATAAAGAATAAAAGAAAGGGATAGTAACTATGATACACCAGTACTATTCCCAACAGTGGATGTGTTTTGAAACATCAAATCTAAAATAAAAAAATGGGAATAAACAAAAATTATGAAAAGTGTGAATTTCTGATACCACTGTAACTGTAATGAAGATGGGATTGCCCCAGATTGCCACAGAAACTGAACAACCATTTTCTATTATTCTGTTATTGGCTTAACCAGAGCGTTTATTGAATATAATTAAAATATCCAGATGGACCTTTAAATTGTGTGTCAAGCATGCTTATATTTTATTTTGGACTAATCAAGACAGTTTTGAAAAAGAGTACTTCTAAGGCAGCAGTTGCAGTAATCTGAAGCGTATTCAAGATGAGTTTTAGGCTAGCGTTCTGCAGGCCAAAGCAGCGTGAGACTGACCTTACTTCCAGAGTCCTTGGGTCCACACTCTCCCTTGTCATACCACCATTTGTTTTTCAGTTTGTCTAAGACGCCTGCTTCGCTCAGTTTCAAAACTGCAAGGTTTACCGGGGTTCTTTGCGTGTAAAAATAACATAAATAACATCATAGATCATGTTATTTTATGTTATTATGTATTTCACATTTGCATTTAACATCTCAAGTCACATAAAAAACTTTGGTTTCACATACAAGTGACCTAGCCTGGATCCCACTGAGTACATGTGTGTATGCTCGTTTTAGGAGGGGCTGGGGGGGGTTATGAGGAGCTAAGTCGAGCTACAGACATATGAGTGGGACCCACCTTTGTCACTCATGGTAACACATTCATTTTGCCCCTGCTAATGCCACAATGAACCAGAGGAAGATACTATTAAGACAGGACTATTAGCATCAGGCTAGCTCTATGCTGCTACTAAGAGAGAGTATTCCGACTTTCCAGCCTAAACTATGAAGCTTAAGATTTCACAAACTCAGTATTTAAATCCTATTGTGATAGTATGTTTTTAATTAGTCTTTACAGTTTTTGCATATAATAATGCTCCAGCGTTATGGTAAAGCCAATTATTTCAGCATCAAGTTTTTCTGCTGGGTAGCTCGAAATATTGCTGTAGTTTATTGATGATCTACTGTGACCCAGTTGATTCAGGTTTTGCCAAGAAAGTTTTTGTACATAGAGTAAAATAATGCAACATCTTTTGTTTATTAGACTAGCATATATCTTTGTACAGGGCTGCACGGTGGCGCAGTGGTTAGCGCTGTTGCCTTGCAGCAAGAAGGTCGTGGGTTCGTATCCCGGTCCAGGGTCTTTCTGCATGGAGTTTGCATGTTCTCCCCGTGTATGCGTGGGTTCTCTCCGGGTACTCCGGCTTCCTCCCACAGTCCAAAAACATGCATGATAGGTGAATTGATCACTCTAAATTGTCTAGGAATGAATGTGAGTGTGAATGGTTGTCTGTCTCTCTGTGTTGGCCCTGCAACAGACTGGCGTCCTGTTCAGAGTGTACCCTGCCTAACGCCTGATAATTGCTGGGATAGGCTCCAGCTGCCCCCGTGACCCTGAATTGGATAAGCGGTTAAGAAGATGGATGGATGGATGGATATCTTTGTACAGGCACACTTCCAAAATGACTTAGCTCATATTATCCATTAAATTGTTAATGTTCCAGCTCTTCAGCTAAGTACAACTAAACAAACATACATTAAATTGTTGTCACACTACGATGTTATTTTGGGAAGATCGGTTAAAATGAAGCCATATGAACACCCCTGGCTTACATTGCAACATTCTGAACTCTGCAAGTATAATACAACTATTTAACCATTTATGAAATGCATGAATTGGTTTCTCCATTATGTGCTACTAACAAGAAATCCTGGTGAACATGATTCTTAATTTGAAAAACTGCCATTTATCTTAAATAGTACTGAGAAAGTAAAAGCTACAGCTGTCTAAATTTGAATTATTTCTGTGTTACAATTTTAAAATGATTTTTAAAAAGACCATCACATTTATTTTTGACAGAGAAATCTGTGATCACAGAAGGGATTACTGTTTTGATTTGGGGAAGACAAGTTCAAATAATTTCTTCCTTGTCTGTTTTTAATTATTATTATATTATATATTATATTGTATTATTGTTAAATGTGACTTGATGTGCTTTTTAATTTTTACACTTAGACAATTGAAAGTGCTTCCCTGCTTCAGGTGCAGAATAAATCTAGTCTGACCTCTGAGAACCATGTTGAAACTAGTAATCAAACCTTTTAATAACTTTGCATTAATTACATAACTTAAACAGGAATTATAATCTGCTTTACATCTGTTCCAAGTCAACCTGCATCAAATAATGTCCGATCGAAAATTTAACATGCTGGTTTTGTAAGTGCAACAACTCCACAGTTAAGGAATGCACACATTTTTAATTTGTAGTCCTCACAACATTCATACATTTTTCTCTCTCCAATTCTCAGAGCTGCCACTAGGGGGGAAATATTCCTGTCTTCACAGTAATCACTCTCTTTTGTACTATTATTTATCATTCAGTTCTATTATCACTGCTTTAATTGTAAAATATGCTTAGGAAGTCAATAGCAAAATTAATGAATTTTACAATGCATTTTGCTGAGAATAACGTTTATTTTTTTATGATTTAATGAGTGATCTGTTGAATTTCTGTTTTTTGGAATTTAGTCAAACAAATGTATTTGTTAAAAAAATGCTTTTTGAAATGCTTTTTTGCCCTTACCGCTGCCATCTAATCTTTGCCTATTTCTAAAATAAATCATGGATCTCTGCAGGTGAATATCTTCAAAGATGCTGAGTATTTATGGCTTTCACTTTTCTTCTCCCTCTCCATAAACCTTTTGGCGGGGCAGATGCATGTGTTACACTCTCCAAGGACAGGGGCCAACGCAAGCTACTGTAGCTTATGAGTGGCCCTTGTCGTTGAGTAGTTGGGGAGGGGTG
Source organism: Apricaphanius iberus (assembly GCA_028564705.1). Classification (NCBI taxonomy): domain Eukaryota; kingdom Metazoa; phylum Chordata; class Actinopteri; order Cyprinodontiformes; family Aphaniidae; genus Apricaphanius; species Apricaphanius iberus. Next base: position 1,488,162 of record JAPXFQ010002633.1, read on the forward strand.
GCTGGGGCAGACAGAGAGGGCTAACCTTGGAATCCCCTCCCCCGCTGCCACATTCTCCTTTGTCATACCACCACTTGTTTTTCAATTTGTCCAACAGGCCCTGCTCGTTGAGTTTTAGCACGGCCAGGTTGACCGCATTTCTTTAAGTAAAAAAGGAGGGACAGATAACATAGTTTGGTCAGAGCAGAGGATGGAGGGACAAACAGACAAGATAGATGGAAACCACAGCCAGGGGGAGAAGGAAATAAGGAAAAGGAGGAGAGGATGAATGGGAGGGATAAATCAAAAGGGACTTGAGGGATAAAGGTGAGCTAGTGGAGAGAGATGCACCCCAAACAACCCTGTCTCCCACTGTTTGAGTTGTATAACCTTTGCTCTACTAACTTATACAGTTTATCAGGTTCTTCTGTCACTGTTTGTCAGCATGCACCCATCACACACTCATAGTTACACCAGAGCTTTTAAACTAAGGTTGCTGTATTTCTGCATCCTGCTGATGGTGCTCTTGACCACCTTTGTTGCTCCTCAGTTTCTCTACTGAGCTGCACGGATGAAAACTGCAGTAGTCTTTCCCACAGTACAGAGCCAACTGACCTTCAAACAAAATCCAGACACAAGGCTAAATATCCGACATTCCTGGAATGTATGCAAAGGAATTTTGTCCAGTGTAAACAAAACAATCTTAGAATTATGCATGTGTGCATGGGTGTTGACCTCTATAAGGAAAGTGGCTTCAAGAGGTAAAGTTTGTGCAATTTTGCTGTATGCACCTGTAATTAAACTAAAAGTTTTATATAATAAAAAAAATCTGACCTTGTTAAACCAATTTCAACTTTGCCCGCATATAATGCACAATTCAAGTGAAAAATAAAGATGCATACCAACCTTACACAAATACACAAATACATAGAACCTTTTGTTTTACTAATCTGTGTTAGTGTCCCCTGGTTCATTTAGAGTGAATCTGATTAACCTGAAATAATGTTCCTCTGTCCAAGTGGGATTTACTTGACATTTATATAATTTAGTTAAAACAATATTGTTCAGTCAGGTTTCGTATAATCAAAATACTCTCACCGAACAAATTTATTAATCTGAAGAAGAATACAAAAGGTGCACAGGACAATAAAACGCCAAGACACAGTAAAGGCAGTTACCAATTCAGTGATGTATTATATTGGAGAAATTATAACGAACACCAGGGATTACCAAACTGGTCATTTCACTAAGATTAATACAAAGCTCCTTAACACAAGAGGAGCTGTGAGTATTTCTGCTACATACTTGTTTGTCAGCTTTACATGTGACAACAATCTCCTGTATTCTCCATATGTACGTATTCATAAGTAGGGTTGCAAGCAGACTTAATCTGTTCCAAGGAAAACATCCAAGCGTCCTGCAAATCCTTTGTGGGAGAATGTGTGGGGGTTTTTTGAAACAAAACTCTTGGTTCACCAATATTTGAAGGCTATGATAAGCAAGATAATGGTAGATCTACATCTACAAAGGCATGGTTTGTGGGAGGAAAATTACCTGAACCCCAAAGTCTTAGAATTGTCGAGTCAGAAAATCTGTGAAGTTCACCTAAAAATTTGGGCAAAGTAAAGTGGGCAACTAGCTGCAGTTAAAGACAGGGGATGCGACCAGACACCTACCAAAGAAGATTAAGTGGAATTTTGCTTCATATAAATTTATTTTTCACTTGAATTGTAGGAAAACTGTCTTACATTACATGTGGAAAAAGGTTTTAAGTGATTCCTTTTGGTATAGTTTTTTCAATAACAAAAAATAGTTTTTTAAAGTGACAGTGTGTATTTTCCTCTGGATTGGGGGCAGCACATACCTAAATCATTGCAAGCAAGCACTTTTTCTTTTGTGTGTTCGAGTAATGACCTTAACAACGGATAGCCATATGGACCAAAAATCGAAATTGTGTAATTTTCTACTACCACAAGGATAGTTCAACCTCCAGAGAAATCATATATGCAGCACAATGAGAAGCACATCAGACTCTCTTTCATCAGAGGCACTGAGTGAAGAGGTAAATACAACACAAATACAACATTTGTGACAGACAAAAGTTTAAAGTATTTTGTAGGTTAGTGATATTATTCAGATATTTTTTTAAATGAATAAACTGTAATGTTAGACGGAAGAACCTCAATGGAAAAAATGACATATCTTTGTAGTTTCACAGTGACTGGAGCTAGTTTGAAAACAAAACAACAAATAAAAACATTACGGTGAATGTTGTTACCTGTCCAATAGAAAGCATGTGACATCAGCGTGTTTCCTTAGATTTTCCTGGTCCTTTAGTTATTTCCATCAAAAAATGCAACGCTGATGTCTACTTAATTTTTCTGCCGCTTTTGATCGTCTCCGTTGAGCTTCCGCCCCCTACGCGGAGCCACGAAGCAGGGTCTGTATTGCATGAAGGCATGGACACAGCAGCTGATTGCACAACTCTTCCCAGTGTTACGCCCCAGTGACCTGGGTTTGGGGCATCCCAGATTGGGTTTGTCAGTTGGTACAGGTTGGAGAAAGTTTTCTTATTTTTATTGTTTTAAGCCTGTTCATTAAGCTCTTCATTTACATTTCTATTGAGGGTGAGCAGATAGTGAAGTAACCGCATATTCAAAAAAATAGTAAAGGTTGTTGTCCAAGTAGGCTAATGTAAAAGGAAACACTGCATCCAACATGTCCACCCCCATACACTAGGACCCCTGCCCATGTATTTTAAAGCTTTTTATGGTTACATTTTGTGAAGCCGCCAATACTTTTCAATGATTGTGCATCATTTTATTCATTTTCAACAATATTTTATGGCTATTTCCAGAGATTAATAGTAAAAACTACACACTGTCACTTTAACAGAGGTATTGCCACATTTGACAGCCACTAAACAATAATAATAATTAGATCCCTTTGTTCTAGCTCTTTTTAAAAGATGCTCCTATAAAATACGCTCATTTCCTTTTCGTGCTCCAGTCACTCTCCGTTACCTTTGATTTTGTAATTCTACGGTCATTTATTGAGACTACCACAGTGCCAGCATCATGTTTCTTAGTCTGCTGATTTGACTGCACACCTGACAACTAAGTTCAGGATCTGATGGGCTGACTCAACTTCAACCTATGCTAGGACTTAAAGGTTGTTAAAAAAGTAATCATAAAAGGTTTCAGAGTGAAAATACAGAAGAGCTTCAGAGAGAGACAGTGTTCTTTGGGGGATCTCATCTACAAGCTGTGACATCTCATCATACAGGGTATGGAAAGAAAACAGTTCAGTCATATATGAAAATCAGAAATAAACATTACATGTTCTCATTAATATTCATATAACAAAAGCTATGGCTCAGAAAATAGTTTTTCTTCTAACGTAACACCAACATTATAACAGCTTAGCTCTGTCAATAGTACACCAGGAGGAGAGGAAGACTCAAACTCAGGCACACTCACTGGAAGACGTTGCTTCCTACCAGCTGACAGAAACCAGAGACAACCATACATAGCTTCAGAGTTCAGTTTTAAGGGGGCTTAAACAGTAACATATCCACATCCTGTCAACCACTTTCCCCTCATAAACAGATCACATTTTTTCAACAGGAGTTGAACTGCAGGTAGGCTGTGGTCTTGAAAAAACTTTCCAAAATAGAAGTTTTGGTGGGTGGGGGGAGTTATAGTACAGGACTTGAGACTGAAATCTGTATGTACTCAAATCTGTAATGATGACACAAAAAGATGGAGGAGTGGAAGAGAGAGCAGTTGGTCCAACTTTTCTATTTATCTTCCCGTTTGTGGGAAACATTGACATATAGAAGATTCAAAGCGGAAGTTCTGTTTTTTTTCAACCTGAACCTTATTTATAGCATGCATTACATTCATTAATGCTCCTTATCCACTTGGGTCGGTACAGTACGGAATGGGTAGCTTCAGAACCGTTCTGCCGTGTTTCTATTACCTGTGTTTGGTCCAAGCCATTCCCTTTCTTTGGACTACTTCTGGCTTGGTGTGAAGCGTGCCGAAGCAACCCAACATGCCTACCTATGGACTGATTTCTCCAGTAATGTGATATCCCTCTCACTCTTACCCAGCAGTTGAAGCCACTGTTTGGCCTGGAGTTGTTTGTTTGAAATGATATCTCAGAATGTAATAACAGCAAAAGCACTAATATCAGAAATGTTCTCCATAAAATTTGAAATACTAGAAAATGGCTTGATATCGGCTACAGTACCTGCATCTGGGACATCAGAAAACTGTGAGTGACGACAGATTTTTGTCGGGTCGCCAAGAGGAATGGAGCTTTGATCATTGCCTTCAACACGCCGGTTGGAGAAGTCAGCGTATGACAGTCCAGAGAAGCCACGCCGAGCCTGCTGTGTCGGGAGGAAGAAGGCTGCTGGCCAGTATAGCAGCAGAAGCAGGATGTCTCCGCGGTGATCAGAGAGCTGGAGCAAGAGTCGGCTAGATTGGGCTGGAAGGCTGCGGAATCAGACAAGATGCCGACTGACGCTACTCAAAGATTGAGGGAGAGGGAGGACGAGATGCCGGCAGCAGCTGCAGCTTCGGCATTTGGGCCATCGGAAAATTGTGAATGGCTGATTTCTATCAGGCACCAAGAGGAATGGAGCTGTGATCGGCGCCATCATCTCCTTTCACAGGAGCAGGCTTCTGTCAGGTAATGATGTAGCAGGCGAAGTCGGCGTGTGAAACCATTTGTTAAAGCTAAGCCTGCCCATGCCCTCACCCACTACCATTTTTCTGAGATGGTAACGGAAACACAACCTACCCTTTCTAGGCCGTACCGACCTGTCCCAATCGGGTCTAATGCGACCCTAGTGGAAAAAGGGCATTACTCACCCAGACAAGTTAGGAGGCACATGTTCTTCAAAGTTTATATCCAGTTGAGATAAGTGTATATCCATATAATGGGAGTCAATGGGGCCGCCTCTAAATAAGGCATTTTCTGCCACAAAACTCCTTCACTTAACCAATGTTTTGTTATTCATAGCTACTACTATTCCCCTCAGAGTTCGGGGCATCTCAGAAGTGCTTCTTCTTTGCCCCCAGGGGTGTTTTGCAGGCTTTTTATCCAACTGCACTACCACGCGATCTTAATTACATCACAGTCGTCCACCATGACAGTTGTAGTCTGAGCAGAGCTTTCACTCTGTGCTATACGGCCGTAGACGGTTAGACAAAACTTGCTTCTTAAAACATTAGCATAGTTCGCGATTGTGTTTTTCCAAATTGCAAAAACAAAATGACCAAGTATATAAGGTTCATAAGCATATAGTAAAAGTCCTGCTCAGGCTACAACAATCCCATGAGGCACTGCATTAACGTCACTGAAATGGCAGCTTGTTGTAAGTTGTATTAAACGCTTGTAAATAACACTGGAAGAAATCAAAGATGCACTTCCGAGACACTCTGAACTCTGAGGGGAATAGTAGTTGTGATGTTAAAAAATGCCTTATTTAGAGGTGGAAAATCATTTGCCCTATGGATTTCCATTAAATGGCTATACGCTGATTGTGACTGGATATAAACTTCTCCCAAAGGACTCCAAGTGGCTCCAAACTTGTCCGGATGAGTAAATCAATGTAATGCATGCTGTAAATGAGGTCCAGGTTAAAAAAAAAAAAAAACTAAAAAACAAATTTCCACTGTAAAACTCCTGCATTTAGGTGTAAACCTTTCCCCTTGAATATTTCCACTTAAATCATTTCTCTGAATTACAAACGTTGCAATTTTAATAGACGTAATTTCAGTCTTTAGTTAGGTGCAGCCTAGTTCTCATCACATGATTTTTAACACACCCATACACACACACACACCCTGAAACATATATAAAACAACAAGCCCAACCTGTGAAAAATTAGCCAATTGAATTCATTCATTGACTAAAAATGACTGAACCTGAACATCTAAGATAATTTTCACCAATTCACTATCACAAACCCCAACGGCTTAAAAGTTATGATCACCTTGTTCAGTTGGACTACAAAAGGCTAACAATTATAGGTATATATATATATATATATATCCTGGGTGATCTGATCATGTTTAATCCAATCAGGTGCTCAACACAGATGTGAACCCATTCAGGCCCCACTGGGAACCTTCCGATTTGGTCATAGACAATTTTACCTGTATTACTTTGAACGTCTGGAAGCCATTTATCCTGAGAAACAGTGAAGTACAACCCACTAAATGAATGCATCTTCTCAAAAGCAGAAGAGCTTCATAATCCATTGTTTGTGTTTTGGTTTTATTGAAAGTTTGTTTTCTTCAAATTTGGGGTTTACAATTTTCATTGAGGTCTTGCCACATTTAACTTATGTTAAAAAAGAAAATTGGATACTCGATTGAAATTTGATGTTCATGGATGCTGTCTATCATATTTGACTGGAAATTGTCCAAAATCTTTTTCAAAAATCTTTGTTTCTAGGTGATAGGAGGAGACATCTCAAAAGACCTGAAGCTATAAATAAGGCAAAAGATAATCCTTGACTCATAAGAACTAAGTAATAAAGCAAGCCATACTTTTCAGATTTTATTTGAAACACAAAAATATGTAAACTGTAAACTGTTTTGAAATATGTAATGTATATTTTTTTCACTATAATGCGTTGTGTTGGTCTTTTAAAAAAAATCCCAAATTGTGGTAACATTTTAAAAGTTGAATAATAATAAAAGTTATGTAGGTTGTGACTGTAATCGGAGGGTTATATGCTTGTTTCTAACCTCCACCTATCACATGTTGATGTGCTCCTGGGCAAGGCACTTAACCCCAAGTTACCTGACAAGCTCTGTATCAGTGCATAAATATGTGCGCATTTGAGAGAGTTAACGAGTGAATGTCGCTCCAGTATAAATTGCTTTAGGTGGTCAGTATGACTAGAAAATCACTATATACAGTGCGTTCAGTCCATTTACAATTACTCATTAAGAAAAGTTTCTCTTAAATGTCTCTTAAAAACAGTACGGTTAAATAGGATACAGCAGGTTCTTTTGACTGAAAAACTGCTTGTTAGAATCTTATTAAATTGAAAGTATCATACCTGTAACCACAGCACCACCTCCAGCGCTTACTTCAGCCACTGGGGTCACCGTATCACAACCTGCTCCACTTCAATCACATAAAAAGAATTAACTTTCCAGCTTTTCAAACAACTTGACACAGTACAGCACACTGTGTGCACTGCAAAAAATTGTGTAGAAATGTCTTTTAGCCTAAAGGAAGCTATGAGGTGCTTTACTACAGTAGGCCTTATGGCGCTTAAAATCTTTGGTATTTTTATGCTCACACTGAGCTGTATGGAAACAAAAATAATTTATGCTCCTTTACTTATGTTGTATATTAGTTTAAGCTCTTCAGTATTTTCTAATCTTATAACAAAAATGCAATCAAGGTGGATCTGCACAATGTAACTATCTTAATAACAGTATCCTACAGCTGACTGAATATATTTGTGATTTTACATCAATAACCTCAATGACAGTATCGTGTAAAGTCCAATAAGAGTTATTGCATCATATCCCCCCCCCCAAGTAGTGCAGTTAACAGAAATTAGGTCTGTCAGGTCAGCTTTTATTGCCATGTGAACAGCTGTGTGTAAAGCTTTTCATTTGCTTCTGCAGCATCTAGGGCTCAAGTCAATGCCAGTTCTAGACAAGGTCAAAAATGGCAGAGTTCAATAGGTCTTTGTAAAAGTAAGGCTGAATTCACATCTGATAGTCCAGCAGACTTGGTTCGATTTGGGACCAAAATTGCAACACTGTTACTGTTTTTAGTTGGTGCGGTTTTCATTCATACTGCTGTTTTTAAAGAAACCAAAGCTTTTTGGGCAATACTTTCACCTCTCCGCCTGTGGTGGCGCTCTGGTGGTGCTGTACTTCTTCGTACTGTGACACAAACTGAGCCCTACAATTGTAGGACTAGAGTTCGCACTTTTGGTCCAAAGTAGAGTTTCATTGTGTATTCAAATCTCCCAAAGAGAGCTGAACTTTCTGGGGAAAACAACTAGAGTTCGATTTAAACGAACTAAATCGGGTTGGTGTAAATACACCGTAGAATGCCATTCGTTTGATACAAATTAAATTAAGGCTTCTGTAAACTGCATGCTCTTTTATATTAAGACCATTCCTGTGTGATCATTTAGTTTAAAGTTGGTTTTGTATGATGGTACTATCATTGCGTGTTGTGTGGCTGATTAGCTCAGTTTTCCATATTGTTAATGTTTTATTAGTACTAACCTGAGTTAAATGCAACCATATATTTGATGGCTTCATTTAAAAAAACAAAACAAAAGTACCTTAACACAGGTTTGAAACATCCACCAAGCGGAAAAAGCAGAATATAGCCCAATTTTAACCCAAGCATCAGATCATAAAAATCCTCATTAGAACCATGTTGTAAATGTATATCTATGGTAGCTTACAGTACACAAATTTGGGAGGTAAGGAAGGAACAATTTAACCATCAACTTTCTACAACCTATTGACATTTTTTTACTTCTATTTGACATTACTGTGAGTTGTTCCTCTGAGGACAGACAGGAATTTAGCAACATTAAAAATAATTTAGGCAAGAGGTGGCTCACTTTACATGAAGATTTGTTGGTAATTTTTTTTATTATCTTACTAAGAGTAAATTTATTTCAGTGATGTCCCCACAAAATTAAACAAGTGCTAAATCTCACGTTTCCCAGATATTTCAGGGCTTAAGCAATGTGTGCCTTAATTCCCTACTCTCATACTTTCAAATCAATATACTTGAACCATTATATATCTTTTTTGTTGTAGTTCAGTGTAACTTATGGAGACAAATAGAAAAATACATGTTCTTATACAGGACTGTGCTCAATTAGATAACATTACTACACTTCCTCCCTGACTGGGAAATTAATTGACACATGTGATGGACTGGCGACCTGTCCAGGGTGTACCCCGCCTCTCGCCCGTTGACAGCTGGAGATAGGCACCAGCCTCCCGCGACCCCTGAATGACTAAGCGGTTCAGAAATTGGATGGATGGATGGTCCATATGGACGACCCTAACTGCAAAGACACAAACTGTCGGAACGGACGGAAAGACCAGCACCCATCTCTGATTTGTGATAAGATGACAATTTTGTCAGTTAACATATCAGAAAAATGAAGAACTAAAAGGAATGCAAAGCCAAAACAAAAGGACCAACTGTTTTTATTTCCAGTTGCTTTCTCATTCATTTCCTCCATCTTATTTACAAATATATTTAGATTTTAATCAGATTTCTATGGAAACATTGGTTTAAAGTATTAAATTACTTGAGATGTTCCTTTTGCATTATTCAACATTTTTTACCATTGCTTGTGAAGAAATAAAATATCATACTCCTTTTTATTAGTGACTTTGTAATTTGATACGGGACACTTTATTAGTTTACTTACTAGCCCCCCCATTGACCAGGCCCCTCAGTTTGATGTTTCCTGATTTTCTATAAATTCCCCCCTTTGTGGCTCTGGAGAAAGTGTCAAAGCTTGAGGTTCTGCCCCTCCTCGTGTCAAATTTCTGAGAATACAGTCAATTGTTATTTATTCTATTCATCATCATCTTCATCATCATCATGAAAAAAAAATACATTGAAGACAGCAGACAAATGGACAAAGTTACCTGGAAGTTGGCCCTATGGAAAGAAGGAAGAATAGTTGACAGTGCAACAGAGGTAAGAGCCACAAACAAAATGTAAAGATGACAGTCACACTGGACAAACAGATGAAGGTGACATGCGCTAAATCAAAAGAGAGGTGGCAGAAAAAGACAAGTACAGCAGAAACGGAAACGATTACACACAATACAAAAAGGAAAGCAAGAAAGAGAGAGAAATGAAAGCAAATGAGAAAGCATGATGAATAAATAAGTTTTATAGTTGAAACATTTATTTGTCACTGCTACCAAGTGAAAAGTGGTGAATAAAGTTAGAGTTAATTTAAAATCCTTGTAGTTTGATTTCAGTAAAAAAAAAAAAATATCGGTCATCCAATTCTCAAGATTTTTATGTAAAAAACAAATTAGCACCTAACAGCAGTGACAGTCAGATCTATGTGTGGGATAAGAGGCACAGCAGGGTAGGTGGAATAACGCAGCAATAGTACAGTATCAGCATTGCTACTGTTTCCTATTGTTACACTATTCCACCCACCTTAACTGTGAGCCTTTTGGTGTCGCAATGCCGTATCCTTTGGAGTCCAGATTTCCTCCCACTTTCATTGTGTCACAAGGCTTTCGCTGCTCCGTGTATTCGTTCATGGTTGACTCCAAGAGGAAGGCGTACTTCCCTTTGGACTTGCGCACTCTTGCAACACCCTCCGCCGTAGTCTTGGTGAAGACAGACGGCTCAGCGGACTTCATGTACGACCACATCTTCTCGTAAACGGCTATCTTGGACCTCTGCAGTGGAGCGGGGTGAGAAGAGAAAGCAAATGTTTACATTGTAGAAGGCATCATTTTATGCAGGTATAGATGCAAAATTTGACATAGATTCCAGTTTTTGTGGCTTCTACAGTTAACAAAAATGCAACAAAAAACAGATAAAAATGACATATTAGGTCTTTTAAACCACCCACTATGAAGATAAAGAAATATTAAGATAAAATGAACAAAATGTACTATTCATCCACTACCAACTATTTTAAATCAATTTACCATTTCAGTTTGAGTACTGATACATCATTGCAATACAAACTTTATGACATATGACACATTTACTGTAACTAGAAAAACATTACCTACCCTGAAAAATATTGGTTTTACAATTAATTAATTACAAAGCATCTAAATAATTTGATAATATTTTTAAATCACCTTCCACTATTATTTTATCTTCCATAAATTATTTTGATGCAATCCAATATCACAACGAAATATTTTAATGGATTTTATGTGGGTTATATTTGACACTCCAACATATAGTAGTGCTTAATAATGAAATAAAAGAAAATTGATGGATGGTTCGAAAATCTTTTCATTAAAAATCTGAAAAGTGTGGCAAGCACTTGTATAATTTCATTCTCTATCTTTATTTTACTGTTTAAATTAAGCCAGTGTAACCATGGCATCGAAAAGATGCCAATTTAAAATAAAATTTATAATAAATGATGGCATTGAAAATAAAAATTGGCATTGAAAAATGCAATTGTAACTGAAAACATGATCTGAATTTATACAACGAAATTGCAGCGGTGTCAATGATTGACAGTTCAGAGACAGTTCAGTACAGTTCAGTTAGTATCCCGGCCCAGGGCCTTTCTGCATGGAGTTTGCATGTTCTCCCCGCGCATGCTTGGGTTCTCTCCGGGTACTCCGGCTTCCTCCCACAGTCCAAAAACATGACTGTCAGGTTAACTGATCACTCTAAATTGTCCTTAGGTGTATGTGTGTGCGTGCATGGTTGTCCTGCCCTCTGATGGACTGGCGACCTGTCCAGGGTGTACCCCGCCTCTCGCCCATTGACAGCTGGAGATAGGCACCAGCCCCCCCGCGACCCCTGGAGGACTAAGTGGTTCAGAAAATGGATGGATTATGATGTTTTAGAGTTGAATGTATCCTCGTCTATTTTTATTTTTTTCCTTTTCCCTTGCAGGGCAAAGATTTAGTGTTTGTTTTAACACAATGCAGAACATACTCTGCAGCTGACAGCACTGGACACAAACAGGGAGCGTTTACTTGTCAAAAATAATGTTCACTTGTTTTTTTAAAACTTTGTCTAAAGTACAACACAAGGCTCTGGTGTGGTACAACGCTGTATCCCTAGTGAAGCCAAGCACATGTCATTTTAGGTCTAAGAGGGTCACTTGACTTCATCCAACATGGTTCTAAGAAAGATGACACTTGTTGCATTGCTCTCACTTTATTGAACATTCACAACCGGCTGTGCACTAAAAAATACACCTCATTTTTTTTAGCACGTGTGAAAATCTGTTATACATTGCCATAAATAAAATATGTTGTATAAGATTTGTTTTGATCTAATTTCCAAATTTATTTAGACATTTGTGTTAAAATAATCCTAACCCACTGAATTTGTCTCCATTTCTGGATGTTCCTCCAGTGATTCAGGTCTTTTCTGCTTATTGGATCATAGATTTACTAAATGAAATGTAATTGTTGTATCTGAAACACAAAGGAAATATTTAAAAATTAAAGCTGTTGTTGAATTTAATAGATGCTTTTATTAAATTGAGGCAATAACATGAAAATATAACAGCGCTGAAATAAGATTTGTGTAAAATGCATTAGCACTGATTAAATATTGAATATGTTTTTAATGCTAGCAGTTAATTGCTAGATTTTTGTATGCTGTAAAGCCAAACTCTTAGAGCTAATTGGAATACAATTTGAATTTTTGAATACATTTACATTGCTGAATGAAGGCTGTCTTATCCATCTACCATTTTATTGCTCTGGCATATAATGACTTTTATAAGCTCATTTAGAATGTAAAACTCTCTCTCTCTCTCTCTCTCTCTCTCTCTCTCTCTCTCAAAAAGTCAACCATCAGTCTCTCTTCAAACGACTCGAACAGTTGCATACTAATCATGCAGTTGTTAATTCTGATGAGTCTTTCAGCCTGCATCTGTCCGGAGCGATAGTGCCCATTGTGTCAGTCCACGTATAAGGCACTTGCTGCACCAGCCTATATGTGCTCAAGATACTTATTTGCTTCTGTGCAAGAGTGTGAATTGTGTGTACTCATGAGTGAAAATAACAAGCATCTTCCACAAGCATTTGATTCCTTCTTCCTGTCTTCCTCTACTGGCATTTAAATGTTACTCTTGTTGCTTTGCAAGTAACCAGGCAGGGCCCGAGGAAGTGAAACCAGCACCAGGGGATGGTGTGTGTGTCAGGGTGCTGATGGTGCGTGACGGACACCTATCCTATAATAATGCCATTCACATTCAAGAGGACCAATATTCCCTTCCTCTCTTTTATATCCTGTCTTTCTCGCCAACCTTTGCCTTTATTTTTCACCTGGCCACGGAAAGCTATCATAAATTCTTGTCCTCCTCTGCAGCTCCTTCATTCATCTGTCTGTGCAACGTCCGGGACACGGAGAAGACAGTAATTTTGATGCTTCTGTGCGTGTACAAAACACTTTCTAGCCCTGGAGGGATAAATGTGTGACAAAATACTGTGGCTTTTCTAAATTCTTTAACAATGAGTGTGGCTGTGAAGGAGGAAATGGATGCTGCAAGTCACCTTCAGGCCTTCCATACATATCTCCTAAATACACACAGGAACAGATTGCATTTCACATGGGAGAAATGCCACTCAAACATCCATGTACATGGCAACTGTATTCATACAATTTAGCTAAATATGCATACATGCATGTTTGCACTTTCATAGTACGCAAGCGCACACACAGTAACACACACACTCAAAGATAATTAATGGTGGTGGCGAATCCCCCTCAGCTGTGGGAGATTAAATTGCTTTTTCACCCTCCACAGATTTCAGCACGCTCGTTATGTTGATGATGCGAGAGCCTCTCAGAGAAGTACAAACTGTCTGCCACTAGCTCCTCGATCCCCTCTCCTGCATGTCCCCAAACACAAATACCAGTGCACATATCCTTCCAAAGCAGAGCAACGGATAAACACAAAAGCTCAGATAAGTGAAGGAGCATATTGGGATCAAAGGACATAATGTGATGAATTTCTACCCGTGTCATCAAAAGAAAGCTCTACATAACTGTGCTCATTTATGTGTTATTATTAGAAATATTGATGGGGCAGTAATCTACAATACAATTGATAAAGCACCAAGGGACAGAAGGCATCGTCATTGTCCTCTGGGATTTTTTACTTTCTATCTGAGCTCCCTGCAGAACATTTAGCTCTATATGTTTGTCTTTTCTTCATGTACAAAGTTTAATTTCCTGTATAATTTACTCTGATGATAATTAGTAAGTTAATCATGTGTGCGTCTTGGTGGGAGAGTGATTAAAAGCAAAGATTGTGGTAAACATTGCTCAGCTGTGTTTTATTTTTCGGAGGATTCCTCAAGAATCTTTCAAAAGTTGCCTGGAAATGTTAAATATGGCAATGTAATCTTGAAACCAACGTGCAAACATATGTGGTACTTCAACAATAAAGCTTTAAAAAATAAATTATATCAGATAATCTTTCCCAAAGAGTTAGAATAAAGATTTCAAACATATGAGAGATAGGATTTGCCATAAGTTCTCCCTTTTAAGCAATAGCAGTACAGCCTTTGGGGTTACCTCTTAGAAGCAACAATACATTATGAAAACGCAATGGTGCACAACTACAAGTCAATGACTTGCCACAATCTGCTGGGATAGAAAACGTTTAAACTGATTGAAATGTTAGTATGATTGAACTGAAATTACTTTTCTTGTAAAGTGCCTTGAAATGACATCTGTTGTGAATCAGCACTGTGTGAATAATCTGAATTGAATTGGGTCTAAAGTTCTTTAAATAATGTGGCTACTATCCATGTCTTAGTATTGCAGTTGCAAAAACCATATGGGCATGCAAGTATACTATAATTCGAACTTTTTATACCGTTTTCTCCCTTTAAATCAGAGATGTCCAAACTTGTTGCTACAAGGGCCAAAATCATAAAGTCCAAAGTGCCCTTGGGCCACAAAAATACTTTTTTTCTGTAAAAAACAAGTGTTATTAACTGCTTAACAATAGATTAAACATGTGCTATTTTAATTAAACAAATGAAGTAGGAATTGTTGTAGAAAATGTATTTTTTTAACAGATTGTAGATTAAAAACAGGATTTTTAGGGTTTGCCTTTTAAAATAAATCATTACCGAGGGGCTGATTTTAAAGCAAAAATCATTTTTTTTCTCTGCAGAAAGAACAAGGTTTGGGTCCTACCCTTGTTAAATCTTGAATTAACTGTGATGAGACAGTTTATCAAGCTAAACACCCAGACTACACACTGATCTGAAGAGATTTAAAAACAGATGGGAAACAAAGTCATAGACATCTGTCAGTATATCAGTGCTGTCAAAGCCATAAGACTTCAGCCAACTGGAGTGACAGGCATTACTCACAAATACGAGAGAACATGGAACAGTGGCACATCTTCCCAGAAGTGACTGGTCAGCAAAAAGATCATCAACATTCTTATGATCATGAACAAAGTAATTGAAGATTATACCTGGAATATCGACTAATAAAAATGTATTTATAGAAAAGATATAGAAAATAAAGTCAATCAGACCCTGTGCTTTAAGTGGAAAACAAGAAGTGCCAGTACTCTTTTTCATGGATGTTGGAACAAAAAATGCAGAGATTCCTTAAAGTAAATACAGTTTTACAAAAAGAGGTCCACCTCTCTCTATGCATTTTAATACAAATCCAAAGGGGGGGAGCTCAGGTCAATTCTCCGATATCATGAAATTGAGTCATATTTTGACTATGTACATAAAAGAACAATTACAATATTTCCTTTGCTTTATGAATAGCAACCAGGCAAGTAGCAGTAACAGAAAATGTTTTTCTTGAAACATTTCTTGAAGTAGAAAACAAAGTGTGGCTGAAATTGTGTAATTAAATAAGATCAAAGAAATATTAAAGTGTACATAAAAAACAAACTAGGACTGCCTAACAATTAAAAATTGTAATCAAATTACTCACAGGGTGGCTATGAATTAATCATGCCTAATTAACATTCCTAAACATGATTGAAAAAGTAAATTTTTTTTGTGTAAATTAAAGACAAAACTGGATGTCATTGCTTTTTTTTAAGGAAATACTTTTATTTAGAACTTCTTTTTCACATTCACACGTGGCTCTTTTAACTTACTCATCTTTTAGCCAGTTGCTGTGCCTAGAATGACGGATGCACCTTGGTCAATACATAGGGATTAGGGATAAGGACATCTGCAAGTTATGAAGGGCGGATGGAGTGTTCTTAAAACTTGAGAGGGGAGTTTGTAAAAGGATGACAACAGATGCACTAATGACCATACCTAAGAACCTTCTTAGCACTTGGAGAAGTGGTGGAACTCTGAAGAGGTATTTCTAGAAGTGGTGGTACAGAGTACTGTTGCATATTGGCCCACTTGAAGCACTGGTTTCACCCATGTTTTCCTTAAAAGGTTTAATAAATGAACTCCATTTTTCTTTTAATCAGATTTCAAAATGAAATAACTGAATTAAACCTCTTAACAAAGTGATCAGCAGAGCGATTCCATACCCTGAAGAACTCCTTCGTAGATCCTGAGTCCAGTGTCCCATATGCTATCTCTGTCTGTTTAGCCAAGTCCTCTGCACTTTCTATAGGTGAGACCATCCTCTCCACCGTGAGGAAAGCAGCCAGGTTGGCTGTATAAGAGGAGATGATGATCAGAGTGAAGAACCACCACACACCTCCGACAATACGTCCAGACAGTGACCTACAAAGAGTGGTGAGGGGGTGGCAGTGATGAGTGAGAGAGAAAAGGGAAGAAGAAGGAAGGCATTTTCAGAAATTGAGAGTGAAGAGATTAAGTAGATAAAATAGAAGATTTGATAGAAAACATGAGAAAGTAGATGAGGTATATGGAGATGGTAGAGGTAAATGATGATTTAGAGTGATAAAAAGATCAAAGATAAGATTAGAGACATAAGGGAGAAAAAACATTGTGGCTAATGCTTCTGTCAAGGATGTGCAATACAAAATGCTGTTTCACACAAGCATTTTTAACACAAAAGTGTGCATGACTGTAAACCTACTTGAGCTGCCAAAGTAATTGTCTTTCAGGCCTAAAAAGCATTTCAGCAGTAACAATAACATGCTTCAAAAAACAGATTGTAATCTGGGCGCTGCTCCGTGTCACTCTGCGCCTCATTCTCAGTCACTTTTTGCCATGTTTAGTTTCGTCATCCACCAATTGTAAGCTAAAGTAAGTGGCAATTCATTTAGTTGTCTTTCAGTTTCATTAACTCCTTTTCACAAAGTAGTGGTATACAGAGCAAACAAAACCAAGTCTAATAGAGAAAATAAGGAAGACGTATGGGAGACCTAGCAATTTAATGTTTTTGTCATGCAGTAAAATACCTTGCTAGTCTAATAAAAGAAAAGGCTTTGTTTTACACAGTGTACTAAGGCGCATACCCCAGTATATATCATCAGATTTTCTGTGCAAAAGCAAATGAACAATTAAATTTAACCAAATCCTTGTTACTGATAAACAATAAAATAGCTAAAGATCTACTTTAAAAGATTACAAGTACATCTGGCAGAGAATCCTGAAAGTAAATATAATGAAAAGACAAAATAATAATGCTCAGTATGGTATTGTTACATGGTAGTCCATTTAAAAGTGCACACAAGTTCAGAACATTTGGGAAATGTTGAATATGCATCAAACTTGGCTGTCATAAGGTAACCAAAATCACAATATCAGGTATGTCACCTACTGAAAACATGAAGCAGGCTAAAATATCCCCAAAAGAGCATTCTACCCATATCTAAAGAAACTTAAGAATACATGAGAAAGTGACGGGGACACAATGGGACAACTCAAAGCCAAAACCCAGAGCACACTTAAAACAAAAAAATCAGTCTAAGGTTTGCCCAAAAAGCTTGGTTTTCAAGGCTTTTTGGGAAAACTCTTCATTTGAGGGAGACTTTCAAAAACATATGTCCACTCTTTCATGTGGAATAAAACAAAACATTTTAAAAAGAACATAATGTCGAGAGACTAACGTTGGTAGTGCAATGAACTACCAATTAACCCTGGAAGACAATGTTTAGCCCTAAGTTCAGCACCTTAAGCTCACTTGGGTTTAGGTGTGCAGTTTTGATAAGCTCTTTACTCATGTTATCTATGAAGCTTCATTGTTATTACTGTGCTTGATGGATCAGAGAGTAATGCCTAAAGGACAAAGAAGTATTGCTAGTGTAAAATTTAATATGGGCATCAATGAAAGCAAGTTATTCTTCATCACTTGACACAGTGAAGATTGCTGTGCCAATGGGTGGTGTTTTGTGTATGGTGTCCTCAATAATACAACTCCCTTTTAACCTTGCAGTTGCAGTGCTTTTTCATCACTAAAGGAGGGAAGAGAAGTTAACTGCTCTATTAGACGGAAACTCTTTATTTGAAAAGGTTATTTTTCAAAGTACAAATAATGATGGCTTTAAGGGTTGGGCGATATGGCCTAAAACATTATCACTAGGGATGCAATGATACTACTTTTTTCAAAAGGATACGATACCGGTACTTGGACCTGAGTACTTGCATTTACAGAGTACCAATGCGAATACTTCTACTACACAAAAAAATGCAATGAATAATAAAAAAAAATGTTATATTTTTCTCTAGTTGTCACACCAGTTGATAGGAAATTAGATAAAAAATATTAATAAAAATGACTGCAAAACAAAAATTTCTGTATTCTGTATTCTGTGAAATGATTGCCGTTTCCACATTTAAAGTATCAGTCAATACAGATGTGAGTACATTACAACGGTATAGGACCCGATACTTGATACCAGTATCGGAATCAGTGCATCCCTAAATATCACAATATATAAACCCAGTGCTTCTCAAATAGAGGGGTGGCCTGGTAGCTGAGGCTTATATTCATACTTTAACGTGGATCAAGCCTCCAGTCACTAGGTGGCAGCAGTGCTCAAACTGATCAACAGGCTGCCTGTTCAGCCCAACAGATGAAGCCTGTACACAGAGAGAGACAGAGAAAGAGAGAGAAAAGGAGCTGATAAACGGAGTCCACGGTGTGGGAAAGGGAGATGGACTCGCTGTAAAAACCAAAAAATTGACTACATAATGAAACGCTGTTCCCCTAGTGATCTGTTTAGTCTAAAAACGCACATCCCAGTGAATCGTCTGTTTCTGTTCTGAGCATCACACAGAATGAAAAGTCTGGATTAAATGTTACCAATTTACCAAGTTTATTAACCGAACTTGGAAATAGTGTTAAAACAGTAAAATAAGATGCAACGATTTGCTGTAGTTGCAGCTTTTTTTTTTTTTTTCTGTAATCAGTATATGTTACATGCAGTATGCATATAATATATACGGTATCAATAAATAAGTAAATATTTTCAGATATCAATCTGGCGGGGCGGTGGGGAGGGGGGTTTGGGGTGAAAAAAATTCTGCTCTCTAGGAGGGGCTTGGAAGAAAATAATTGAGAAGCACAGTATTAACCCTTTAAGCCTGCTAGCCCTCTTTTTTGGAGTCACGCCTCCTAGAGTAAAATTTAACTTTCAACTTTCAATTATTTGTTATTACAGACACCAACAATTGGTCTAAAGCCAATAATAGTGAGTTGTTACTATTTATGATGTTTATCTGCTTCTTAAGAACGAAAAACTAGCGGATAATGTTTATGTTTTTCAGGCAGAATTTATATTCATATTTCATATTTTCTGAATTTCAACCTAAATTACTAATGCTCACTATGATTTTCACATTCACAGTATCCCAATAGATCTTCCTATTATATGAGAGCAATTTGAACATTTTAGGACTTTTACAAGCTGTAAAAAGCCTTCCAGAGTGTAGGTATGCCAAATTCAGAAAAAAACAGCTTTGGGCTTAAGAGTCTCAAGTTCACCTTGATAATGATAAATGGATGATAGAAACCCCACCACCAAAAAACTAAAGTTTTTCCTACAGAAGAGGCAGTGCCTTCTCCTCTTCCTCCTTAACCAGCTCTACCTCTGCTGCTTCTATATTTGAATCCTCCTCCATTTGCTCCCCGTATTTCCCTTTTTATTACAGACTGCACAACAGTTTTGCCAACTCGTCAGCACAAAAAGTAACAAATGGCAACTCTAAGTCACTGAAAGCCATTATTTGCATATTTTACATATTGTAACAAATGCTGAAGGAGAGATGGAAACTGAAAATATTTTTCTTGAATTTTGTTGAATTGTTAACTATAGATTGCAGTGTGGTTGAGATGGATGGTATATACGACTTTTGAGGATGTTTGAGTTGTCACATGTTTTTTTTTTGGGCACATAATTCACCCTTACAATCCAGGCAGTAGGCCTCTGTAACATGACCAACAACCATTCTTTTAATTAAAGGCACAGTGTTTACTTTTCGGCCAGTAGGGGGCAGTGCATACCTAAATTATCACAAGCATGCGGTATCTGTGTCTTTGAGTAAGAAACTCAATAACGGAGGTCCAACTACTGCTGTGCTCAATTCCCTGAGAACAACATGACGAGCACATCAGTCTCTCTTTCATTGTTTGAAACTAGCAAAGAGGTAAAAATGTATTTATGGCGAAACCCTTTTGGATTTTGAGGGGAAAAGTAACGTTTTAATAGCGGGCTTGTTCCGTGCGCTTTGTCCATCCGGGCTCTTGTAGAAGTAAAGAGGTAATCTAATATGCCTCTCCCATGAAAAGAGGACCCGCGCCTATGTATTTTAAAGTCATATTTTACAATATCGCCAATATTTTGCAATTAATGTGCTTTACGTAATTATTATTACATAATATTTTAATGGCTGTTTTCAAAAATGTACTGCAAAAACTACACACTGTCACTTTAAATTCAATTCACATTTCTTTCTGTATTTATGAGAGTCGAATTTAGACTGAAACATGATGCTGTTTAACTTTTGTCACAGACAGGCACACAAAAACGAAGATTTACTGTAAATCCCACGATGACGAAATGCGGTAAAAATCTTAAATGCTTTAAAAGCAGTGGGCTTAATATCTGCTCTGACTGCATCTTGGCCTGGGCGGGTGGGGCTGCAGCTGGAGTGACTGCCTGCTGAGTCTGGGTTGGTAGAGGAGCCCACCGCAGAAGAGTAACAAGGATGGATAGCTAGATTAGTTGCTTGTCTTTTTTTATTTTTTATATATTTTTTAAACTAGTCGCTAAATATAGCAACAAAGTGGTTAAGTTGGCAACACTACTGTATGGAGAGCCTAAAGCCTAAAGTTTATGCTTCTCCGACCGCAAATTTGCACTCAGATGCACACGTATTGACGGAGACGTTTGTCGTTTATAGTAGTCAGGTTTTTCCTATCCACCCTCTATAGTTTTTCCAGCGTTGCTCGACCAGGACAGCAGGGGGTGCTAACTTTTCATGGCATCTCTGCCTACTATCACAGCGCCGTTTCTATTTTTTTTTTCTAGGCTTATGAATTCATTTCTTCCTCAAGGAGCAATGAACAACAGAAAGTTTTGATTAAGCTGTAAAGCGTTTTACTAGAAGTGCAGTTCATAGAATACTCTAAAAACACATGGAAACTAGAGGGTGACACGGGAATCAATTGTCGCACCAGTCCTGTCCCAATCCGAAAAAAAATACTCCCGTCACGTCCCGATCACGTGACAGCCCCCCCAAAAAAATCTTGTCCCGAAAAAATCCCGTGAGAAAGACTCCCGTCCCGACCCGAATCCCGTAGATTAGTAATTTACCTCCTATGGCGCTCGCTCCCCCTGCCCCCCTTTAAACCATAGCGTAGCACAGTATTAAAGATAATCTATTTAGCTTTATCTGCCATATTTAACCATATCCTGCATTCTTGTTGTTTGGACAACCTTACCACGTCATGAATGGACTCGACTCGTCTGACTACCAAACTATTAAGATACACACATTTTCACTCGGAGATCATATGCTTACCAGTTTATCCCGGTGGTGTAGCAACAACGTAGCAGTTTTGGTGCGTGCAGTGTAGTAGACCCGATGGAATTGCATTTTGCAGCGGAGTAAATAACCACACACATTGGCACCGTATCGCAGCATAATTTTTAAAAGCTAATTCCCTAATATCTGACAAGATAAATGTAAAAACATTTTTTTTTCAAAATTATGATTTCCGGTTTCCCGTCCGATCCCGTGGATTATTTCCTGTCCCGTCCCGATCACGTTACCAACAGTGAAATTGACTCCAGTCCCGCGGGAATCCCGAAAAATTGTCACCCTCTGATGGGAACAAACAGAGCAGCCTTTTTTCTTGTTTCTCTACACCTCCTTGTGTTCAAAATCGGCAACAGAACAGATTAGATAAATTATCCTTTCAGTATAAAGCATGTAGTGGCCAAACGCTGCATTAACTACTGATAACAGTGACTGTAAAGCCCTGTTCTGGTAAAGCGATCTCTGGCTGTTGCTGACCCTGGCAAGTCAGATGCATACACTATCCGTTGATGGAAAAGGACAGTTAAAAATTGGACCTCTACTCCGTGCGTTCTTGCGTTGGTGACGGAGAGCACTTGCGTTGACGGATAATGGCGTTGCTTCAATCTTTCTCCGTCAAAACAGAGAAGCATAAACTAGGCTTAAGTCTCCTCCCCCACTCAATTGAGTGATAAAAGCTATTTTCTAGTCTACTTTGTCTTATGCTATGAATCACAGATATGATGTACCTTGATTTAAATAACAACTAGTGATGTGCGTTTCAACTGTGTTTGTCAAGTGATTTAAGATTTATTCTAATGTGAAAGCTAGCTAGCACTTAAAACACTCATCGAGACCTTGTAAAGCTTCTCCATTAGGATGGCTCTCACTCCACCGACTATTTCTCCTCCAGGATAGCTACCACTTTTCACATGGCCAGATTTATAGTGCTTTTCTACACGTTTAAAGCTCCTTCCATCATCCTAGAGCAAGGAGGTAAAGTCACAGCCTTTTTTCTCCTTCTTCTTCTTGAGTTGGAGTCCACTATGTGTTTTTACACATAGTGGACTCGTTTTCTCTGCATCAAAATGTGTCTTTAAAATTCATGGGCATCATATGCTCAATCCACTGCACATTACAACAGGGACCAGAAAATAAATGTTATCACTCCATTGACTCATTAATTTTTCTTGGCAGTAGGAGACCCATGGACCGGAAATAGAATGGATGGAAAGGAACCACGTGACTGCACATATAGCCATTAGAATTCCTCTGCAGTCACATGACGTCAATTGGTTATAGCCACAATTTTCCATATCTGTTATTTTTTTTATTTAATGCCCATCCCTAATAGCTATACAAAAAAAGAAAGAAAAAAAAGCTTTGATTAAATCTACTTCCTCTTACATGCAACTAAATATTAAATTGGGGGACAGCTATATACACAATAATATATACAGTCTATGGGACCAGCTAGTAATTTAGCAACATCGTCACCCTGATCAGAACACATTGGTGTGAGAGCTAAATTTAATTTTGAGGATAAAGATAAGTTAAGAGAGATTTATGCATTGCCCTCTATGTCAGCATAAATTCTCACTTTCTCGCAGTAATTTTGCATTCTGCTGCTGTTCAAAGACCCCTTATTAACACTTCCTGCTCACATACAGACGCTCAAATTTGAATTGATAGGACTTGACTCTGAGATATTGATCTGTTTGAATGAATAAATGAACCAGTCTAAGATTTTTGATGGCTCCCTAGAGAATATTTTTAGGGTTGGATTTATATTTCACTTTCAGAAGACTTTGGAATGGAGGAACAGAGACAGATGGTCACTACAACACCAATAGGTACAAGAAATATTACAGATGTTGAAATTAATTGAAAAGTTCAGAAACTTTCCCAAAGCACAGATGTCCTCAACAGATGGAAAAACATAGTTTCTGTTGCTAATGGGCTCAATGTTGATTCGAAAATAGCGTTTTATGGTGTCCATTTAATAAAAATAGCAATCTTGTCAGATATTAGAGGAAAGTGAAAGACAGAAGGAATACACTGACCTATTATGTTGTTGACATATATTAGAAAACATATAGCAATAGTTTAAAAAATGATTAAAAAGTCTGGAAAAATGAGGCAGTGTAAATATGCCGATCAGCTGTACATCTTTGGTTCAGGCTTGAGACAAAAAAAAAAAAAAATCTAATTTTTTGAAACCTGTGGCAGGAAATGTGTTGGTTTCTGTAGGAATTTAAAGTAAGTGAACTTCAGAAAAAAGTGGCCAAGTTGAAACAAAGTTATAGCTCACTCACAGCATTATTCAGGGCAGAATGATATAATACCATGCTTTGTGTCTGCTCCATATTTTAACTTGAGACTGGGGTGGCTTACGGCCCTTTATTATGCAACATTATACAGTGTAATACTGGCAGCATCTTAATACCCCCATTACACTATTTCTTTTAATCTACCTTGTATTTCAGTGTTGTAGGACAATATGCTACTTAGGTAAAAAATGGTTCCAGTATATTTTTATGCATCTGATAGCACAGACTGATTGATCAAAAGCTAAGCCAGTTTGCTACTGCTTTTCATTTTAAAACCAGTACTATGATACAACATATAAACTCCACATACATGTACATGCAATGTTATGCAGACCCTCTATCAAAACTGATGAAGGTTCATCCCCCTCTGCATGCAGAAGTTGTCCAACTGATGGCAGCCTACTTTCTGGCCAATTCTGCCTACAGTTATTTGAGCACCTGTAGGTGCTCACTCATTATTGAACTTTAATTCTCAGGTGGTCAATAATCAATCAATATGGAATAGCATTAAACCTGATGGTGGTATCCCAGCAGAACCTATGTAACCCCATTCTGATGTAGAACTCTTCATTTACCCCTTTTATCCCAAAATACACATTAAACAAAAGTAGTGTCCATCAAAAGTGACATACAAGACATACAATTTCCTCATTTAGACCCATTTAAGATGTGTTTTGACCATTTGCAATAAAAAAATAGCACGATAGGAAACAGTGTGACAGCAGATGTAATATATAAGCCAGATTCCTCTTATACAGTTTGTACCACCTAAAAAGATGAGAGAGGTATGCAATCATAGGTATACTTGAACTATAAGAGACAGAATGTAAAAGAAATTCCACAAAATCACATTGTATGACTTTTAAATAATTTAAAGATGCACTCTTTAACTTTTATTCTGTGAAACATAGGTTTTCAAAACATTTTGGTGGCATATCAGCATTTCTTATGCTCTTTTTTGGAGCTGTCACTATTTGGTAACCTCCTGCTGCTGAAAACGGCGCTATACAACATTTGTCTTCTGGGACATCTCCCGGACGTCCTGACTGAGGTTCGCTTTAAAGTATTACGTCACACGCTATCAAATGGTTATAAACAAAGCTGCTATTTTGAGACTTGAGCCATGGCAGATCCACCAAAGAAACCAAATAAAATGCTATCAGAAGCAAGGAAAAAAAACAGAAAATTACAAGATAAGAGTTATTATTTGCCTGGCTTTTCCTCGCTGGAGAGATCTTATAGTATTTCATTCAAAAGCATGGACAAAAGAACTACCAGAGCCTTCACACCAGCTGCGGTACGCGCATGATAGGTATGCAGAGCTACAGCTATGTGTTTAACTGTATAATAATGTAGAAAATAAGTATTTGGTAAACAACAAATGTACTTTCTAATGTAATGTTGGTTGGAAATGACAGAGGTCAAAACTGTCCTGTAGGTCTTCATAAGATTTGCACACACTATAGCCGGTATTTTGGCCATTCTTCCATGCAGATCTTCTTTAGAACTGAGATGTTTTGAAATGTCGCTCAGACGTCGCTCAAAAGTCACACAGACTTTCAACTCCCTCACAGATTCTTTATTGGATTGAGGTCTGGTTAGGCCACTACAGAACCTTGGAATGATTTTTATGCAGTCACTCCTTCATTGTCCAGGATACGTGTTTGGGATCATTGTCATGCTGGAAGATCCGGACATGTTTCATATTTAATGTTCTCAAGGAGGTTTTTGCCCAAAGTCTCAATTTACATGGCTCAATTCATCCTTCCCTTATTACAGATCAGTCATCCTGTACCCTTAGAAGAAAAGTAGCCTCAAAGCATTATCTTTCTACCCGCATGCTTCACGGTGTGTATAGTGTTCTAAGCATGCAAATCAGCATTCTTCTCCCTCCAAACGCGGTGAGCGGCGTTTATACCAAAGAGTTCTATTTTGGTCTTATCTGACCACATGACATTCTCCCAGTTCTCCTCTGGATAATCCAGATGGTCCCTGGTAAATTTAGATGGCCCTGGACCTTGCTGAATTAAACAGGGTGATCTATGGAGAAACACCATTCTCAAGATCATTTGTACACCACAAGGTGAGATTTTACATGGAGTCCCAGGTCAAGGAAGATTGTCAATGATCCATTTTCTAATAATTGCTCCAACAGTTGATCTCTTCTCACCAAGTTGTTTGCCAATTGTAGATTGGCTAATCCCAGTCTTTTGTAGGTGTACAATCTTGCCCTGGTTTCCATTGGTCTTTGCCATAGTGGAGGTTGGAGTCTGACTGTTTGAAGATGTGAAAAGGTGTCTTTATACAGAGAGCAAGTTCAGGTTCCAATAATATAGGTAATGTGTGGAGGACAGGAGAGCTTCTTAAAGATAAAGTAACAGGTCTGCACAATTATACAAATTATATCCTTGATTTTCTTTTACATTCTGTCTCTCATAGTTGAAGTGTGCCTATGATGAGGTTCAGAGAGAGAAACTTTTACCAAAACTACAATCATTGTCTTTTAATCCTTCTTTACAAGTGGAGAACCTGGGTGTGATTTTTGACTCTGAGCTGACTTTTATCCCTCACATTAAAAACATCACCAAAATAGGTTTTTATCACCTAAAGAACATTGCCAGAGTCCGCCCCATTCTCTCTCGGGCCAATACGGAGACGCTGATGCATGCTTTTATCACCAGTAGAATTGATTATTGTAATGCCCTGCCTTCTGGTCTTCCCAAAAAGACTACCTCAAGTTTACAGCTTTTACAGAATTCAGCAGCTCATGTCCTGATGAAGACTAGGAGGCGGGAGCACATTACACCGGTCTTAGAATCACTGCATTGGCTTGGGCCTTCTTATCTCTCAGAAATGCTTTTACCGTATGAACCCTCGCTGTCTCTGCGCTCCTCTGGCAGCCGTCTCCTTGTCATCCCCAAAGTCAGGACACGGACTCATGGTGAGGCGTCTTTCCATTATTATGGCCCTCACCTCTGGAACAGGCTGCCAGAGGATCTCAGAACCGCAGAGAACGTTCATGTTTTTAAGAGCAGGCTCAAGACTCACCTTTTTAGCTTAGCCTTTAATTAATTATTATTTATTAATATATTTTTAACCGTTCAGCATGTTTTACCTAATTTAATTTTTAGTTTAGCTGTTTATTTATTAATCTGCTTTACATTTTTATTATTTGTTTTACACTTATTGTTTTATACTTTATATACTTTATATTTTATAAACTTTATATTTTAACGTATTTTAATCTTTCTTGCCAGTGTTTCCTCTCTGGGGGGCCCCCTGCATCGGGGGCGGTGGTCGGCTGTGGCTGCCTGGTGCCCCCCTGGTAGTGCTTGGGTGGAGGTGGGGGTACCAGCCCTCCCTCCTCTGGGCGCCCTGGGTCGGAGCCTTGGCTGCTGCTGTTGATCTGCTGCTGCTGATGCAGATGGCTCCCATGATGGCATTTCCTGGCTCTTCTGTACTCCGCCTGCTTTTTGTAGCCTCTAAGTGTGATTGTGTGTGTGTGTGTGTGTGTGGCTGATGGGTTGGGTTGGGAGGGGGTTGTATTTGCATTGATGATTTTATTTTTGAAGGGGGGGGGGGTTGTGGGGTCATTTTAAATCTGTAAAGCACTTTGAGTAACTTTGTTTGTTTGAAAAGCGCTTTACAGACGTGGACAAAATTGTTGGTACCCTTCATTAAATAAAAGAAAAACTCATAATGGTCACAGAAATAACTTTAATCTGACAAAAGCAATAATAAATAAAAATTATATAAATGTTGACCAATGAAAGTCAGACATTGCTTTTCATCCATGCTTCAACAGAATTATTTAAAAAATAAATGCATGAAACAGGCCTGGACAAAAATGATGGTACCCCTAGAAAAGAATGAACATAATGTGACCAAAGGGACATGTTAATCCAAGGTATGTCCACTAATCAGCATCCTAGGTGTCTACAATCCTGTAATCACTCAGTGGGCCTATATATAGGACTCCAGGTAGTCACTGTGTTGTTTGGTGACGTGGTGTGTACCACACTCAATATAAACCAGAGGAAGCAAAGGAAAGAGTTGTCTCAGGAGATGAGAAAGAAAATCATAGACAAGCATGTTAACTGTAAAGGCTATAAGACCATCTCCAAGCAGCTAGATGTTTCTGTGACTACAGCTGCACATGTCATTCAGTAATGTACGATCCATGGGACTGTAGCCAACCTCCCTGGACGTGGCTGCAGGAGGAAAATTGATGACAGATCAAAGAGACGGATAATCCAAATGGTAACAAAAGAGCCTAGAAAGACTTCAAAATAGATCCAAGCTGAACTTTATGCTCAAGGAACATCAGTGTCAGATCGGAACATCCTTCGCTGTTTGAGCCAGAGGACAAATCATTAAAAAAACAGACTGCAGTATGCCAAACTACATGCTGACGAGCCACAAAGCTTCTGGGAGAATGCCCTGTGGACAGATGAGACAAAAATTTAGCTTTTTGCCAAGGCACATCAGCTCTATGTTCACAGACGGAAAAATGAAGCATATCTAGAAAAGAACACGGTCCCTACTGTGAAATATGGGGGAGGCTCGGTTATGTTCTGGGGCTGATTTGCTGCATCTGACACAGGGTGTCTTGAATCTGTGCAGGGTACAATGAAATCTCAAGACTATCAGGGGATTCTAGAGAGAAATGTGCTGGCCAGTGTCAGAAAGCATGGTCTCAGTCGCAGGTCACGGGTCTTACAACAGGAAAATGACCCAAAACACACAGCTAAAAACACCCAAGAAGGGCTAAGAGGAAAACACTGGCCTTCTATGAGCCCTGATCTCAATCCTATTGAGCATCTTTGGAAGGAGCTGAAACGTGCTGTCTGGAAAAGGCGCCCTTCAAACCGGAAACAACTAGAACAGTTTGCTCATGAGGAGTGGGCCAAAATACCTGCTGAGAGGTGCAGAAGTCTTATTGACAGTTACAGGAATCATTTGATTGCAGTGATTGCCTCAAAAGGTTGTGCAACCAAATATTAAGTTGTGGGTACCATCATTTTTGTCCAGGCCTGTTTCATGCATTTATTTTTTAAATAATTCCGTTGAAGCATGGATGAAAAGCAATGTCTGACTTTCATTGGTCAACATTTATATAATTTTTATGTATTATTACTTTTGTCAGATTAAAGTTATTTCTGTGACCATTATGAGTTTTTCTTTGCTTTAATGAAGGGTACCAACAATTTTGTCCACGTCTGTATAAATAAAGTTTGATTGATTGAGTTTGATTGATGAAAATTACAGACCTCTCTCAATTTTCTTAAGTGGGACAACTCGCACAAACGGTAGCTTCCAAATGCTTTTATTTCCCACTGTGTAGTATTATTTATCTACAAACAAAAGGGTGTATAATCTACACTTAAGCCATGAAGTAAAATTGGAAAACATTTGGTGTCTATATTTAACACTGTGTACTACGTCCCATCAACCAATATGAAGCGCATTTTTGGAAGGGATTCCTTTGATGTGTGTGTCGCCTCCATGAGATGTTTTGCAGTTGGTATGCAACAGGCGACTCATTTTATAGCAGGTCATGTATCATCTATGATAGCTAACAGATTGCCTCCCCAATCCATTGTGTGAAAGATTAATGGCATTCTGTGTAGTTCTTTTTCTCTGGCTTTCTCTCTCACACACACAGCTTTAGGCAATACTTTTATTGTTATCCCATGCATTTGGATTTTTATCACCTGACTGAAGAGTCTATTGTTTCATTCGTGCTTATTTTCCTGGGACATAATTGAAAATCATTTTTAGGTTTGAAATTTTTAAAAATAGGAGAACTGCAGGTGAATCATCACTCATTACACTGTTTGATGAACCCACCAGAAAAAATACATGGAGTATTGCTACTTGGTATGTTATAGTTTTTTTTTTATACAGGGACATTGAACAATTTAACATTGACCACAAAGGAAAGATTCATAGATACCAGGTTATAACAGAAATGCTAAGTCCAAGATCCAAGAATGGTTGACTGAAGTAACCCTTGCACTCTGACTTTTTAATCTCCTAAGAGTCTCTGCTTTTCCATCTATAAATAGTCTGCTGAATTTTATTTGGTCTTAAAAATGCATTTTTCATTAAAAAACAACATCTTTCTCACAAACTTACACTAAGGATTTCATAAAATTCAAACCTCTTCTTGTACCATCTTTTATATTAAAAAACACCTTGGTTTAACAGTTAGGAGCTGTTCCTTTGCTGGGAAGGTTGACGGTTTGAACCCCCGCTCTGTCCATCTCGTTCATTGTGTCCTTTGCCAAGGCCCTTCATCCACCCTGCCTGCTGATAGCGGTCAGACAGCCCGAGGGGTGCCAGTGTTTGGCAGCTTCGCCCCCAGGGCAGCTGTAGCTACAATGTAGTTTTCCATCACCATTGTGTGAATGGGTGATTGACTGAATTGAGTGGGAAGTGTGTGGGGTCCTCAAGACTAAATAAAGTGCTATAAAAGTACATTTAACATTTATATATAAAGACATTCAGTAAAACAACACACAAAATCATGAGGATTATATAATTAATTATTTTATAATTTTTTTTCTTATTATTTATCCTCTCTAAAATGTATAACGTGAAACTCCTTCTGTTTTCTTTAAAATTCGTTTAATCATACAGGATAGTGTTTTAATTTCTAAAGTTAAATATTTTATTTTTTTCCCCCCTCATATGATCTCATGGGGAGATGATGTGCTTTCACAAAGAAAGATCTCTGATTCGCAAATCATATGATGCAGCTTCCAGGTTGGCTAGACACCTATTCCTTACTGCCTGTCTTCCCAGGGTGGAGCCGGGTTTGTTTTCACATCAGGGTTTGTCTTTCCGAGTTTGTATCCAAACACTCAGCAGTCTAAAAGAAACAAAGAGCAAAGCTTTGTGTTCAGGCAAGAAATGGACCCCACCAAGCTCAGGGTGTGGACAGTCCTTTTTGGAAGCTGTGTTTTTAATTATTTGTTGTTAATTGTTTGTTTTGAAGTACTGTAAGCATTGCCCAGTACCTTTTCAGACAATTTAATCAGAGTATTAGTATTTTTGAGATTTTCAGATGATTTTATGAGGTACTTTTGATTGCCAGAACAACCAGCAAGAGGAAGTAAACTTTACACATTTTGAATGCTGATACAGCTGCTAAAAGTCTCCAGTGTCTTTCTCTGGGCTTTCAGTTAAGAATCTTTTTTAGATCCAAAATTGTACTGAAAGTTTCTACATATCATCCTACAGAGTTATGCTGCATATGAGCAAATTGCCCAACTTTGAGCAG
Source organism: Apricaphanius iberus (assembly GCA_028564705.1). NCBI lineage: Eukaryota > Metazoa > Chordata > Actinopteri > Cyprinodontiformes > Aphaniidae > Apricaphanius > Apricaphanius iberus. The sequence continues at coordinate 1,519,409 of JAPXFQ010002633.1, forward strand.
ACTTCACTGCTCAGTGACAGGACTGCTCTATAACTGTTTGAGTCTTTGCTGTGATCGTGGAATCCAGTAGAAAAGCAGGTGAACAGAAAATACAGTAAATCCAATTTGCTTGTTGTAGCATCAAGAAATTGTAATACTGGTAACTGGTAGAAATGCGAACAGTGTCCTGGATTGCACGTCTGGCACAGTTCCATTGAGTTGTTTTGTGCATGCGTACCCTCTGGGTACTCCGGCTTCCTCCCACATTCCCAAAAAAATGACTGTCAGGTAATTGATCACTCTAAATTGTCCTTAGGTGTGAGTGTGTGCGTGCCTGTCTGTCTCTATGTGGCCCTGCGATGGAATGGCGAACAGTCCAGAGTATACCCCGCCTCTCGAAACTTTGTGGGGTCATTATAACCTGTAAAGCACTTTGAGAAGCTCTTGTAGTTGGAAAAGCGGTTTATAAAGTTTGATTGATTGATTTTTGCACGGCATGCAGTTTTCTTTTGTAACACACCTTCTGGTCTGTGTAAAATGCCAAGTCTTTTCAACTCAAAAGGGTTCAAATTGAAGTTAAGTCATAAGTCTGGGTACGAAACTGACTCCACTCTTTTTTTTCTTTTTTAGTTTTTTGTGTGGCCTTTGTTGATGGTAGTCAGACAAGTAATGGGCGAAGAGGGTGAGTATATGGGGGGCAGGGCCGGATTTAGCCAGTCCCACAAAGGGGTGCAGGTAGAAAATCAGGGCGGTAGGTCTGGGTGTGCTGTCTTTTATCTTATTTATATCTTTTGTGTGTGTGTGTGTGTGTGTGTGTGTGTGTGTGTGTATTTGTGGTTTTCATTTCTTTAAGTTTTATATCAGTCTTTATAGCATCAGTCATCTGTTTTTGGTGGCATCATGGTGGCTTGTCCACCTGATCTCCAGCAGTCATTTAAGTGAGGGAACATCATAGTTCTGTGACATACAATGATGGTGAAAAATGAGTCGAGTGATCCTGACAGATCAGAAAAGGTTTTTGCACATGGCTCTACTTGTATTGCATGGACCACTGCCAAGTGCAGCTGGTGGTTATAGCAGTGGATATAAGGTATATCCTTCCCTACCTTCATTCTCTATGAGGCCTGAACCCCACCCCTGACCCCACTCATGACAGAAGCTCCATCATAGCACTGACTGATAATTTCAGATGTACTATAGCCTGAGTCAGAAAGATTTTTAAGAATTTGGGTGGTAATAAATTCAGCATTTAAATGACTGAGATCAAGCACATCAATCAGATGTTCCTCTGGAATACCTTTACAGACAAATCTAATCATGACTGACAGACTCTCTACATTGCATCTGTTACTAATTCCATCCCTTTTCATGCAAAACGTAGCATAATCTGCTTTGTCATAATTATTTTTGATTTTATTTTATACCATTTTGGTCTTTGTTTCAATAATTTTGTTTTCTATGTTGTGATAGGTGTCTTTTGCATTTTGTGGGTCGGTTTGTTTATTTAATTAAATTTGGGGTCCTTTGTCAGTATGTAGTCAACCATTTCTAAGAACAGTCCTGCAGAGAAATCATCATTGGAGCTTTCCACAGTGCCATGAAGTGGAAATTAATATACTGCTAGGAACTGAACTACTTCTCCAATTTTTTTTGTATAATATCTGTTTATTTTTTATTTTTGTTGTATTAAATTACCAATGGTTTCCCCTGTGGCCTCTCTTTGGGATAATTCAGACAAGGCTTTTGCATTTCCAATGCCGTTTTGCAAATATTAAATCCTTATCATTGTTACCCTCAAATTTACGACATGAGAAACAAAAACACTATCAAGCTTTGCTGAATATTCAAGCCATGGTCTCCCACGATACGTGCATTGGCAGAATGAGCGTGCATTCTTCCCAAAATGACGCTTGGGGAAAACTAGAGCTGTGGGCTGTGACGGTGCTGTAGTGTTCAAGCCTGTGTTTACATCACTCGCAGCAGCCACAGCTGGGAGCAACGGAGACAGCGGGGGCTGTGGTACTTGTGCAAACAGAAGAACAATGTTTACCGGTAATGCACTGGGCACTGGGGTTAGAATTTGCAGCGAGATGAGGAGCAGTATCACCCGACGAGCCGGGTAACGGTTCGTTCTCTTCTGGGAATGCTGTAGCACTGCATGATGAACAGAGAAAGAAGCTTGGAAGTAACTAATTTTTTATCCTGATTGTGAACTGTGTAGCAGTCTCCTCTTCAGCTCTAAAGTGCCAGAATCTGCACCATTCCACTTTGCCATTTCAACTAATTCAGTTTACAAATTCTGAATGTTTCCTGTATCTTGACTTGCATTTTAAATACTGTCGCTGACTGAGGCTCAGCTCATATTCCACACATCTTAATGACATCACCTTGTGGTAACATTACTATCAAGCTTACTGACATAAATGCAGCAAAATATTTGTGCCTCGCCATGCCACCGTGGCACATTCAAAAGACAAACCATGCCAGCAATGTTACCCTAATATGTCGCCAAGGTTTGTCTTTTGAAAACACCTATTCTGAGACTTAATTTTGTTAAGTCTTTTATATAGTCTAAGAAATTATTATAAACCACAGAATTGAAGGAAAGCTAATAGCACTTTTCCCCAGCTTCTAACAGTATACAAACCAATCCAGTTCAAAGCCTATAATACTGACAGATGAAACCTGAACTGAATAATATTATGCTGAACAAGGATTCTTAAAAAAATTAAACCTAGACTAACTAATTTTAAACTGGTTACATACTCTTTGAAACACAGTTTGTGAAGCCTCTATTGCAGTAAACAAAAAAGAGGATTTTTTTGTTCCCAAAAATATTCCTATAATGTCATCCTGTTTTCATGGATCTAATGTTGCAAATGTCCCCTCTTGTAATATAAGATAGCTTTATCTTAGGTTTTTTTTTGTGTGTGTAATACTGACTAGTGTTAGACGTATCCTGCCATGTTTGTTTTTTAAAGAAAAAAATTGAAGAGCTTGTTTTCTTCTTTCAATTGAGGTTGACAAAATTTCCATTGATGGGTTTAATATATTCCTATGACACTTATTTCATGAGGGATAAATTAAAGAGACTGGTAGTCTTCATACATGTATGTATTAGGTTTCTCTACTGTCACTGATTTTACTGAAATATTTTGAAAATGTAATTGATAATTTAGAATGAGAGAAATCCTTTCATTTTTCTCAACTATTTTCATTATTTTTTCTTACAACTACTGATGCAAAAAAGGCAAAGTGATTAAATTGATTGAAACAAGCTAAAACACTTTACAACAAACAGAACTTGATTGAGGAGCAAAAAAACAAACAAATCTAATTAAGAAAAGATGATTAATGGATAAAAGATTAGTAGCTGCAGGGTAAATCTGAAAATAATCGTAGTGATCAGACACAAGGTAAGGCTCATAAGATTTACACAGAAGGTCAATCATAAATAAAATGAGTTGATATGAGCGACTGGTTTCCAATCAGTAACCTTGGGACCCATTCTTTATTACTTACACAATTCTCCAGTTAGTCATTTATGCCATTAGAAGGAGTTGCTGTTCCCATTAAGTATTTAGCTCACACATTTCTCCATTTGGTCACATGACACTTAGAAATACTAACCCGTATAAAACACACATACTTCACAGTTCCCCCTTAGCAAGCAGCTTACACTCCCCAGAAACACACTGAAGCCCACAAAAGTGGAAAGCTGTAATTTCAGAAGTTTATTGACATGTCCAACCCTCATGAGAATACTAGGTTGTGATCAGTTTTCCACTTCTCCTTCCCCTACACTGGGTATTTCATAGTCAGTGGGCTTTTATCTACTGTAGAAAAACATATAACAATATTTTTGTATGTGCTTGTCCATCATTTTGCCGTCCACCTTTGTGTTTTACCAGGCCAACCGTAGTCATAATTTTTTTCAAAAGCATTTGTGCCAGGAGATGACAGGTTGCCGGTCTTATCAAGGTCACTGTGATAATGTAAGGTCAATGTGGGTGGAATATGCTCATCTCCAATACTATCCATCACATCATAGATATACAACAATAGAAACATGTAGAAAAAAGAGGTTGCTGTGTTTACAAAGGGAGGGAATGCTTTCAACCTTCTGTATTAAGACATGTCACTGTAATATATAAGCTTGGAAAATGTGTGAAGAAATGTGAATATGAAACAACAAAAAATATGACATGAATATAAAAGGAAAATAGAAAAAAAACAAAAGATGGATGGATCAAAAATAAGAAAATGAATGTAGAGGTGCATGAGGGTGTGTGTTATGCTGTGTCTTGAAGACTGCAGAGATGACTGCAGCACAGAGGGAGGGACCCACACTGAATACCAATGGACCTGTGATAATAACTTAACACACATACAAGCAATGGCATGCTGACATATAGACTAATATAAAGCCTGTAGAATTAAACATCTGATCAGCTTAGTTTTAGTAAGCTTAATTTTACTGGACATAATGAAGCAAAACTAGAGTAGGAAAAAAAAAATAGGTGGATGAATAAATAAAGTGGCTGGTAGTATTGTAACTTATGATAATGCAATGAACAGGAATAAATTCCTTACCAGTTCTTTTATTTCTGGGGAGATGAGGAAACCCTACATCTGCTCTTTCCTCTGCAGCCTTGAATAGTTTGAAAGCTGGAAAGGTATGGACTACTGCAGTATGTTTCTGCAGCCATGTCATGGAAAACCTCATTAAACTGCATTCTCAGTGTTCACGCTATGTGCTTGTCTGTGAACCGTTCTCATTCGTTTGATTGCCAGGGATCTCTCAGAGAGATCTTGAGGGAAAAATTTACTTGAGCTGCTTTCACACTCTTAATTCAACTTCTACCCTGCCTGAGCAGTGTCTTTTCTTCAACTCCTAAAAGGATTCAGGGATTTAGAAAAGAGATCAATTGATGGGAAAACTCCATTATCGGATTTTTGTGTTGATACTTACTGCTCTCTACTTCGCGCTTGTTATTATACTCTCACATAACATTACGATATCTGAAGAACGGTATATTCTATAATGGAGAGCCGATGTGTTTAATTTATTCCATTAAAAACCCAATTGCATTAAATCACCTCATTCTAGATATATTTTGCTTTTGTAAGCAAATGTAGCAAATGTATAAACATGATATCCTCAAAGCAACAATGAATACATTTTCGTGTTAAATAGAACGTAATATCTAACTTTGATAAAATTTGTGCGACTGAAGCCTACTTTTTTAGCCCCTAACCCTAAGCCTAGTTTGACATTGAGATTTTACCTGTTTACAAAGTGAAGACGGGACTGAGAGATTAGAGGAAATGAATAGATAGATAGAAAAATTATATGACATCATGATATGCATGACATGGCACCCTTTCAACGGCCATAATATCAAGAGCATTCTGCCTCCATTGCTCATCAATCACATTAATAAACGGCTAAAGTCTGTCTGCCAGTTTTACTTCCTTTCTTCAGTAATATATAATAATAAAGCAAGATTTTCTATATTTTCTGAAAAAAAAGTTAGTTAAATTTATAGCACACTAAAAAAATAGAGCTATTGCCATGGCTAAGATTTCGTTTTAAATATATTTTTAAGCTTTTTAGAATGAAAAAAAAAAAAAGATGCTGTATAGGTGTGCCAGTAATCTACTGCCCTAAAACTAAAGGATAAGATTAAGTGGAATTTTACTGGGTGGCATAAATGAACAGTGCAAACATACAACCGTGCCATGCGATTGTTGCTATTGCAGTCTCTTTATTGCTTTACTTTAAGGACGTATTCATGCCAGCCTTGTTTATTTTGCTTAAAACAAACCCAAATTCGTTCCCTCCCTTCTGCTCTGGAACTTTTGAGCTGGTGTGAATACAACCCAGTAAACTCTAACATAAATTTGAGGACTTGTACACTGTCAGAAATGGAGATACAGAATGGGTACATTACTGTGCCCTAAGGTGCAAAAAAAGAAAGAAAAAGAAATTAATACAGTTTAAGGAAAAATATTGGACTATTGTAACTACCTGTACCTTTTTTCATATTCTGAAGACTACATACATATTCCTTAGTACTAAAAAGTGCATTTTTGTACCATTTCATGGATAGGGTACAATTTCTGGTAATTATCTTTTTTACTAAAAAATACATCCATTAGCAAAGCTAGATTTATGTAAATGGACTTAAGAGCTTTGTTGTTAACACATTTTAAAAAAAAAATCTTTTTTTTTAATCAAACCAATAAAAACTGGTGACTATTGACCTCATCGTGGTTAGGTGATATGTCGATTATGTCAAGTTAATAATTATTTGCTGTAAAGGTACAGACAAAAGGGGTGAAAGTAGGTACCTACAGTTGGGTATAAGGGTACAAATTGTACCTTTAAGGGTACTACCTCAGTGACAGGACAGTCTAAAACCTAAAAGTAAAATTATTTACTCAACTTTCTGAGTGTGTAGCTGTATCACGCTACAAAATTTAATTGTCTGTCATTTTGAGTGACGGAATCAAAAAAATCCTGTCAGTATCAATTTTTATCGGCTAAGTTTTTTAAATGATATCATACCCAGTAGTTATTTTTAATTTTATTTAGTTGATATCAAACAATCCAAACAAACTGATCAAGCCATCACGCATTGAGCAGATTAATAAGCTACATGTATTATGAACGTTTCACCTGCTGTGGGCAGTGGGCTGTGAGCTTCCTGCTCTGCAAGGAGCTGAACTGCACTCCTCCTTTGAGTAATGGAGACTCAAGCGTCATTTCAGCCATAGTTTTAAAATTAGAATACATTTCTCTAACTGAGGGTGAATGGGGCAAAACTGCCTGAACAAGGTGCTTTTCTGTTTGCTTCAGTGGGAGGAAACCCCCGTGTACTCTTTTTGCATCAGTAGTTAAATTTGCAGTGATTTGTCACTACAACTTTGTGTCAGGTGAAGTCACATATGTGCTCTAAAGCCTTGGTAATTCCTCAACATGCTGTCAGCTTGCAGATAGCAACATACATTCAGGCCTCCCGGCCCGGCGTCATGGCCCGCCCATTTACGTATCCAGAACATACCTCAGGCAGTCCCTTTTTAAATGATGTACGTATAATATGAATATGTACATAGAAAGAGTGTCAAAAAGGGCCGGTTTGACCTGAAAATATGTAACACACTGGCAATGGGAGGTAAAAACTAAGGGATATATAAAAAAAATAATGGGCGCACCCAAAATAAGCTGCGCGCTGCTGTCAAATAAGGACAAAAACGCGGTCATGTATGCAAAAATATTCAGTAAGTGCGATGCCTGTGTGTAAACCATAAGGGCAGAAAGATGATGGGGACATCACTCTCCATTGTTTATGTTAACTTATTTTCACATGGTTTCCTGTTGTTACCCCGCTTGCACGTTTAACTGTCCAATGGCTGACAGACCTTTGCAAACTTTTCTTTTTGTTGAGAAATTCTGGTCCTGTTGGATTCACTTGAAGTGCGAATAGGAACCACAGCAAAAGTAAGAAAAAAACATTTGGTCTGGACCAATGCAATTGAACTAATAGAACGTCCTTGTGTGAATACACCCTACATGCAGTCACACTGTTTTCTATCGGGGTATTGTGCTCACATTGATGTGATCCCTATTTAAATAATGCATGTGTATTCGGATCAAGGATGTGGAATGCTGTTTCCAAGAGGTCAGATACGTATTTGCCCAGTTAATAAAAAAATAATGCAAACCATCATCTTCACTTTGTTTCAAGCCTCTTGCATGCTGAGGTGGAGTGAACCTTCACATAGAATAAAATTAGATTAACTAAAGTTATTATTTGTTTACTTCTGAGATATCTGAGTAGCATTGAATTTTGTAGCATGGTTCAAATACACAGTGTATGGTGTGTGAAAGCTGTAGAGGTTTTAATCGTGTTCAGCAAATTATAAGGTAGCCTATCTTATTTGGTGACCGAATTGTGAAATGCATTGTGATTTCAAACTGTGTTATTGGACATTGGGCTTATTTGGTGTATTATTAGGTGTAAATGCTTTTTATTTCTTGAGCCATAACAATATAATCAAGTTTAATTTAAATTTTCTAGAAAATGTGGACTATTTCAGAGAAGAAAACTTAAGTTAATGAAGAAACAGATTTCAAAAAGTGTATTTTTGTTAGTTTGCTTGAACCTAAATTATTATCTAGGATTAGAAAGAATCTTGAGAAATTAATATTCATTATCATGCAGATTAAACATAGCATACTGAATTAGAAACTACATAGATTCTTGTCAAACAACAATCAAACATTTATGTTGTCGAAAACAGGCCTTAAACTTGTTACATTTGCATCAAAGATTTATTTTTATCATTCTATCAAATACCTCTATTCTTTCCCATCTGAATAAATCCAGCCAATTGTCACCCAGATTTTATCTCTTTCCCTTTGAGTCTCTTTCCCACCACTGTTATCAGTGAAGAGTTGCGTGCTCTTGTTGCATACATGTGTTTGTCTATACGTGGCTAGACCATCACAGACACAAGAGGGAGAGTGACTGTGGACTCTTGTAAGATCATCAAAACACAGCTACGGCTCATTGTAAGTAGATGTCACACTCGAATCAGTAAAAGAGGAGCTGAGATCATTCCAGTTTGCTCAAAAAAGCTTCAGCAGAGGGCAAAGGACACCAAATGACTTTTGTCACTATGATTTTAAGCTGTGGCTTAAGTGTTGGTGCCTTTTTTGTTTCAAATCTCTGATATACCAGACTTAAAAAAACACACAATAATGACAGATCATTTTGTAACATGACCGTTCATGACAAGTCTGAGGTCCAGACAAAAAGGTAAAAATCATTCTGGTAAAACTGTGTTTTTTGCTCTGCATTCTTCTGCTTCCACTTCCCATTGTCATCATGTCCACTAATATTCCAATAAAAGCCTACAAATATCAGTTTGCAAATATTACTTTGATTTACATCTTACTTAATACAATTAGAGAACATTTACACCCTCTAACATGGTGGATCTCAACCAATAGCTTATGGGTGAAAAGTCTGTCATTATTCTGTGTGTCAATCAAACCAATCGTGGCGGAGAATTCTGATGGTTAACACATCGGACAGCCAATGTAATCCTGTAAATGGAGATATCTAACAAGATGAGGTGGAATTTATCACTGGACTTGTAAAAGGACTCATCCAAACACAGATGTAACAGTTTGTGCGCAGTGAGATGCTTACAGCGATATGTCAAAGCACACTTATTAAACAAAATACAACATAGTGGAATCTATTGAGCTTTTTTTTAATCAGAGGGGAACAATGAAGTGCGATGCATTCACCCTGGAGAGGGCACATCTTCTTGCACCACTTGACCTTCAGTTTTTTTTTGTTTATTCCTTTCAAATTTGTTGTGGATAATAGTTAAGGCTTTAAACCCACACTGCGTTTCCTGTCACACTCCATCCTAAAGCCACTTTTAGGGCATGTATTTTTATGTATAATAAAATTTCATAATTTCCAGTGTTTTTAAAATCATATCACTTGGTTATAATATCAATTTGCGTGTTGTCTCTGTTTTAGGGGAAACTTCAAAGTGTTTTCTTTACAAAGAGGTCCCAGTCATGTCTCTATTCAAAAACAGCTTTAATTTTACAAACCATACACACTCTCACTATCCTGGGACCACAGCGATGTTGATAAATGCAGCTTTGATATCAGTCAAACCGATATGGTTTATCTCCTGGGGCTTGTTACTTATTAAACCTCCACACTGACTTCATAAGATAAATCATATGAGCTGTCACTCTAAGGGAGACATCTGAGACTTTTATTTGTATTGAAACATCCTGCCTCATTTAAAAAGCCAAGTAGATAAGAAAAAGTAAAGAAGCAGTGAAGGACAAACATGTAAATGACAGATTTCCTATTGTCAGAATGTAATCTGGCATTAAGACTGCAGTAATCCCAGGCTATGCAAGAGTTGGGCAGTACTGGCACTGACAGAGCTTGGTGATTTATATGACTAACGCTGGCTTCATGTTAAATATCACATTATCGCAATGACAGCTGTAGCTTATGCACAGGGCCTGTAAGTCACAGCGAAGTGTGCATGTGTCTGCTGGAAAGTTGTGAAACTGAGCAGTGGGCGTTTTCTTCTGTATGTGGTTTTATTAAATGTGTCTGTGTATGCAACTTATATGTTTGTGGCCTTGTGAGAATGTGTGCCTGCAGCTGATGTGGGTGTTTTCCATTTAGTATGCTGAGGTTAGAATTGGCCTGTCAGTCTCAGCGAAGTCGGGAGAGGAGAGAGACGACAGGTGTCAGGACTGTGAAAGAGATGGATGAGAGAGCAAAAGAGGAGGAAGAAGAAAGTAAAGTTTGTGCAGCTGCTGGATCTATTTGTTTTTTACTCAATAAAGAAATGCTAATGCAGATCTGGTGGGAATGACTTAGTAATGTTTGGAGTAGTCTAGCTTTGAAAACAGAAAAGGGAATCTTTGATAATTTTTTTGAAGATTTTTGCATATCTGCGATATACTGCTAAAAAGAAAGTTCTTGATCAATTGTTAATCTACTTATAAAAGGAAGACTAGAACAGTGGCCATGCAGGCAAAACATAAACAAAGACAGCAATAGAGAAAATGGAAAAAGTAACAGAGTTAACAAAATAAAATTTTAAAAGGAAGCTAAGGCAATTAAATGAGTATTTATCAGGCAGCTATAAAATTATACAAAATAGTATTTTGGTCTCCTTGTTGATGGCATGAACAGCATTGAAGCATTAAAGTTGAGATTCTACTAAATCCATTACAGCCTTATGTAGTATCTGGGATCAAAACAGTAGTAGCAGATCCTTTCATTCCTTGAAGTATTAAAGTGGGGCTTTTAAACATCTCATTCACCATTTTTTTAATTCAATTTACTGTGGTCTCTAACTTGAATAAATGCCTTGTAACACATTTTCTGTAGAGAAATTGTCTCTCACTCCTGTTTCAGAATGTTGAAGTTTGTTGGAGAAGTAAGTGGGGTAAATAAATGGTGTGAACTTATATAGGGCTCTAGTCATACAGACCACTCAAAGCACTCTACACTGAAGCCACATTCACACTCACAGAAGTGCACGCATTCATACACTAATACACAGATAGGCAACATGGGGGTTAAATGTCTTGCCAAGGGGCACATCCACATGTGACAGGTGGAAGCTGGAACTGAACCTACAAACCTATTATAAATCAACTACTATACTTAGCGAGCCACAGTCACCCGCGGAAATGACAGGATTACTGTTAGATAAAAAATAGCGGTTGACTTAGAAAGAATCACACACAGGGGTCGGAGAGAAATTGCAATCAATTGAGCTCTGCAGAGGGAGATAAAATTAAGTTTTTTGCAGAGGGACACCAGGAAGAAAACTGTAAGGAAAGAGCCAACCATGTCTCTCTGCTCTTCTTTCTCGTCTCAGCTTCTCAGCTAGTCTCACAGCTCCCAGCCTCCCCTAGTCTCCTGGTCACCTTTGCAGTCTCACTTTATTTAGTGAAACTTCATTAGCATCTTAAAAGAACAGGGTGTCATACCAAGGAACATATGTCTGAAACCAAATGACATTTAAAAAGTACATTTAAACTATGTGATAAAGAAAGGTACCCTAAGAAAATAATATTTTACAACATTATTATTTTACGTAACATTTCCCTAACAATTACCAGTCTTACTAATTAATATTGATAAGTATTGCATCTGATTGGCTAACATTAAAGAAACCTTTATTCTGCCCTTGAACACATAACTAACTTAATTTACTTTGCTAGTTGTGTGCCAAAGATAAATTCTAACAGTTTCTTCCTCAGCTCCTCTTTCTTAGGTAAAAAGGGCACAGATGTTAGCTACACAAAAAAACACAAGCCCAAACATGTTCCACCATGTTATGGAGTTGCTAATGTTTAGCTTCTACTACCAGATGTCTTCTGCTCTTTAATGGCTGCAAAAGCAATACAGTCTTCCTGTGGGCGCTTGCAAACCAAAGTCGGTAAGACCATGAATAAAATTTTTTTTAAAAGTCTTTTTCTGACTCGCTTGTTTTTGGCATCTTTTTCTTTTCTGTGGCGAGTGCAGGCAATCGGGATCGCATGCAGTATAAAATTCAGAGTCACCGATCGTATTTAAAAAAAAGATAAGTATTACAACAAACCAAGTCACAAAAAACAAACATTAACCAGGACGAATATAGGACCAGTGACCCATGTGACCTTGAAGTGCAGTGTGTAATATTTGTACTTGTTTACTTTCAGATTCAGTGTATCCAGTTTACAAACGTTTCCATTACAAATATACGCAAAACTTTTGATATTGTCTAAATGTCGGAAAATGTATTTTTTTCGCAATTTTGGTGTTTCCATTAGTTTCCACAAGTTTTTATGCAATAAATGGAGACGTATGTGAACATATACAGTAGATATATTCATGTTGCAGGCACGGCATTAGCGCTCATTATCAGCCATCAGAAGAGGAGATGTAGACGGCTTGCAGAAGCATTGGATCAACAGGCTCCTTTTCTTGGGAGCGGTCTTGGTAAATGCTCACGCTTCTTTGCTGTTTTGAATCTTATATATTAGTTATGCCTTTATCATGCACCAAATACAAAAAAACCCTCTGTTTTTTCTTGAACACAAACAAGACACCCTAACTTTCTCCTCCTACTACTCCTTCCGACGTCTTTTTCGCTCATAGTAACATCCGGTTGTTGATCACGTGACTCATGTGATGCGAAAAAGGTGTTTCCATTGCTGTTTTGCGAAATATATTAATTTCAATATGTTCCAAAAACCACCTCATCCAAGTTAAAAACATTTAATCAAAAAAGGCGAGTTGCCGTGTTTCTATTAGGCAAATTTATTTTCGCGACTTCACTTTACGCAATTTCATGCGTAATGGAAACAGAGCTATTGACAGTTCTCACTAGCGTATATTAGCTCCTAGTGTTACATTTTTAAATAAATACAGTTGCTGTTCAGAGACATACAGGATACAATGCTTCACGTTTCGCATTTGCGCTTGAATACAATATGAGCAGGACAGGACAAATGCATTTACTGATTTCACAGATAATTATCCAATTGGGAAAAATACTAGAGACTCCACTACCTTGTATAGATCCAAAATGGCAAATAATAAATTAAATAGCCTTTTTAGTGTGTGTGGGCTACCGTAGTTGCAATACTCTGAACTGCGTGGCGATACAAGTCAAATAATATAACACACTGTAACATTAATTGGCCGACGAGTAATTGTTCTGAATACAACTTTTAAAAAGTTCCATCTTCATTTCATGACTTCAGTCAGGCATATGCAGTAATCTATGCCCCACTTGGCTTTAGCAATGGTGGCGAGAGTACTTTTTTTCTTCAAATAGTAAGTTTAACAACTTTTTATATTTGTATAGGTAATAGTTTTGTCTTGAGAAATTGTGGTAAATATGCTAGGCATATTAATTTGTTGTATACTTTTACGGCATAGGAGATGATAAAGTATGGTTATCAACAAAGACGCATTTTGTTTTGTTATGGTGTGAAGTGTTCCCTGCTGCTACTTCTTCTGCTCCCTAAAGGTCTTGAAGAAGCATGGTATAAATATTTCACTAAACTGCATTCTCAGGTTATCAATTATAAAATGCTATCTTCGTATAAATATTCTAAAAATACAGCTGGACCCTGCTTCCTCTTTGGCGTATTAAAAATTCATACACACCTAGAATTCTGCGAAGTCTTCATCCACACAGGACCCATACAAATACAGGTGCTGAAATGTATGCCAGTGTTCGCGCTTTTAGGGTTTTTTGTTTGCATGTGGGAGCAAGTTTTTGTGTGTTTGTTTAGGTCTACAAAATCTTGGGTTTCTGTAGGACACATTTTTGTTGTACCAGACAAGCTCAGTGAAAGCATGGAAAGTGCAGGGGAAGTGAATCATATTGTGAACAGACTGAAACAGAAAAGTGTTCCATCCAAACACTAGATATCCATGGAAATCTGTTTAATTACTATGTTTTAGTGTGCACAAACCTCACAGCAGGCGCAAAAACATGGATCAAGTGAATTACTGACGAGACACAGTGCAGTCTGTGCCTGCTAACCCCGCAGCAAGAAGCATGCGATCCATTGCAGTGCTTTTCCCCTCATTAAACATGCAATGTGGCAGTTTTTATCAGACGACTCAAAATACACTGGCGGTAATGACACCCGGTTACGCCAAACAGAGGTCAGTAAAATTAGTGTTGCTTCGGTGTGTAAGTTTTCTAAAAAGATGTCTGACGATGTAATCATTTCTGGTCCCCTGCCCGATCGGACCAGTGATGACATGTTTAGCCGCATGCTGTCATTTCATCGATGGTTGTCTGAGTGGTGTCCAGTAAACAAAGTGGGCTACACTGATAATTTGAATTTTTTTTAGGGAAAACCTGGTCTGACCCAAAGAGATGCATTCCATCCTACTTTGGGTGGTGCAGCTCTTCTTTCTAGCAATCTGGACAGATTTATTAGTCCTTCAAAACACTGACAAACCAAGGTCCAGACCAGGAAGAAGAGTCGTAGTTTAACCCATCTCTCTGCAGCATCTGTACTTTTACCCACTCAATACCCCATTGAGACAGTGTCTTGCCCTTGGCCAAAATCAAATAGACTAAAAGTTAACCTGACAAAAGCAAACTATGAAAATCTCATTGAAATAAATATGACTATGACCAAAGAAGGAAATAGGGCAATTAGATGTGGTTTACTAAACATAACATCCCTCCCCTCAAAGACTTTATTAGTAAATGACTTGATATGTGATAATAAAATTGATATATTTTGCCTATCAGAAACCTGGTTGCAGCAGGAGGATTTTGTAATTATAAATGAGTCAACTCCCTCCAATTATCAACAGTACTGGGTAAGGAGGAGGAGTTGCAACCATTTTTCATTCAGATTTGCAAATTCGCCCTAGACCAATTATTAACTACAGCTCTTTTGAACATCTAATCCTTAGTTTTCCTTATCCAAGCTGCAAAACATTAAAACCACGTTTGTTTATGTTTTTGTATCGCCCACCAGGCCCTTACTCTCAATTCTTGGACCAGATCTCAGATTTTTTTATCTGATTTAATTTTAAACACTGATCAGGTAATTATAGTGGGGGATTCCAATATTCACATGGACATTCAAAGTGATAGCCTAACTGCCGCCTTTAATATTAGCTTAGACTCAATTGGCTTTACTCAGAAAGTGAAGGGACCCACACATTCTGCTCAACACACTTTAGACATTGTACGGCATTGAATGTGATGAACTAATAGTCCTCCCACATAACCCAGTCTTATCTGACAATTTTTTGATAACCTTTGAATTTACTTTACCCGACATTCCCAAATCTAAAATAAAATTTCATTACAATAGAACTTTATCAGAGGATGCTGTAACAAGTTTTAAAGAATCTGTTCCATTCTTGCTTCCCTATGTATCTCAGAATACCACGGTGGACCGCAGTAATTCCAACACTAACCCTTCACAAATTGATGGTCTGGTTCAAAGTATTACTTCCTCACTGTTTATGGCGCTAGACAGTGTAGCCCCCTTAAAAAAGAAGGTAATCAGCCATAGGAGGTTGGCTCCCTGGTTTAGTGCAGAGTTGCATACTTTAAAGCAGAATACTAGGAAAATGGAGAGAAAATGGCGCTCTACACACTTAAATGACTCCTATCTAACCTGGAAAAATACAGTAGTCTACAACTTTATAAAAATGCCCTTCAACAAGCTAGAACAGCATATTTCTTGCCATTAATAGAGGTAAATAAAAACAATCCTAGGTTTCTTTTTAGCACAGTTGCCAAACTTACACAGAGTCATAGCTCTGTTGAGCCAACTAGTCCCCCTTCTCTCAGTAGTGATGACTTTATGGAATTCTTCTTAAGTAAAATAAGTTCAATTAAAAATAAAATCCATGGCATTCTCCCAAACATGATTAACTCTCTTTCAGTAAATGAGACAGCATCAGAGAACTGTAGAACCATGTTTGTATCTGTACCATTTGATTGTGTTGAACGTTCGGAATTATCACAAATATTAGCTTCATCTAAACCCTCAACTTGTATGTTAGACCCAAGACCAACCAAATTATTTAAGGAAGTGTTCCCTCTGGTTACTGGCTCAATTCTAGACATTCCACTAGATCTATCTTTAATAAATGGATATATGCCACTGGAATTTAAGGTTGCTGTAATTAAACCTTTACTGAAGATATCCTCCATTGATAAAGATGACTTGACTAACTACAGACATATATCTAACCTTCTTTTGTTATCAAACATTCTTGAGAAAATAGTTGCTAATCAAATATGTGAGCATCTAGACAGCAAAAACCTTTTTTGAAGAATTTCAGTCAGGTTTTAGAGCTCATCATAGCACTGAACAGCACTGGTGAAAGTTTCTAATGATATTCTAATGGCCTCAGATAATGGCTTTCTGACTGTTCTGGTCTTGTTAGATCTCAGTGCTGCTTTTGACACATCATAATATTCTCTTAGAAAGGCTTGAACATGCTTCAGGGATCAAGGGAACAGCACTAGGCTGGCTTAAATCATATCTCTCCGACATATTCCAGTTTGTTCATGTTAATAATAAATCTTCTTCACACTCAAGGGTTACTTGTGGAGTGCCACAGGGTTCTGTGTGCTTGGACCGATTCTCTTAACTATATATATATATATATATATATATATATATATATATATATATGATTCCAATTGGTAAAACAATCAGACAACATGGAATGAATTTCCACAGTTATGCTGATGATACACAATTATATTTATCCGTAAAACCCGATGAAACCAATCAGTTAGGTAGATTACAAGCCTGTCTCGAAGACATAAAAACCTGGATGACTATGAATTTTCTACTTTTAAATTCAGACAAGACGGAAATTGTTGTCTTTGTACCAGAACCTTTAAAAAGGAAACTGCTAAGCCAATCTCTTCATCTAGATGGCATTGATCTGGCCTCTGGTAATAATGTAAAGAACCTTGGTGTAGTTTTTGATCAAGACATGACATTTAATTCCCATATTAAACAAGTTTCTAAGATTTCTTTCTTTCACTTCCGGAATATTGCTAAAATTAGAAACATCCCGCCCAGGACTGATGCAGAGAAACTAGTTCATGTGTTTGTTACTTCAAAGGTGGACTACTGTAATTCCTTATCACAAAGTCCACAAAATGCAATTAAAAGCCTTCAGTTGATCCAACATGCTGCAGGAAGATTTGATTATTAAAAATATATATCCCATTTCTCCTGTTTTGGCTTCTCTCCATTGGCTCCCTGTTAAACCCAGAATAAAGTTTAAAATCCTCCTCCTTAAATATAAAGCCCCTAATACACAAGCTCCATCGTACATCAGAGATCTGATTGTTCCATATGTTCCTAACAGAGCTGTAGTTCCTAGGATTTTTAAAAGTAGAATGGGAGGCAGATCTTTTAGTTATCAGGCTCCTCTCCTGTGGAAACAGCTCCCAGTTTTAGTCCGTGAGGCAGATACTCTGTCTTTAAGACCAGGCTTAAAACCTTCCTTTATAATAAAGCTTGTAGTTTGAATGGCTTAGGTTATCCTGAGCTATTTTTGTAGTTATGCTGCTATAGGTTTAGAATGTTGGAGGACAGACTAACCACTTTTTTTCTCTCTTCTACTTTTCACTTATACTACTCTCCAGATACAGTGGGGCAAAAAAGTATTTAGTCAGCCACCGATTGTGCAAGTTCTCCCACTTAAAATGATGACAGAGGTCAGTAATTTTCATCATAGGTACACTTCAACTGTGAGAGACACAATGTGAAAAAACAATCCAGGAATTCATATTGTAGGATTTTTAAATAATTTATTTGTAAATTATGGTGGAAAATAAGTATTTGGTCAATAACAAAAAATTCAACTCAATATTTTGTAATATAACCTTTGTTGGCAATAACAGAGGTCAAACGATTACTATAGGTCTTTACCAGGTTTGCACGCACAGTAGCTGGTATTTTGGCCCATTCCTCAATGCAGATCTTCTCGAGAGCAGTGATGTTTTGGGGCTGTCGCCGAGCAACACGGACTTTCATCTCCCTCCACAGATTTTCTATGGGGTTGAGGTCTGGAGACTGGCTAGGCCACTCCAGGACTTTCCAATGCTTCTTACGGAGCCACTCCTTCGTTGCCCGGGTGGTGTGTTTGGGATCATTGTCATGTTGGAAGACCCAGCCACGTTTTATCTTCAAAGCTCTCACTGATGGAAGGAGGTTTTGGCTCAAAATCTCACGATACATGGCCCCATTCATTCTTTCCTTAACACGGATCAGTCGTCCTGTCCCCTTAGCAGAAAAACAGCCCAAAAGCATGATGTTTCCACCCCCATGCTTCACAGTAGGTATGGTGTTCTTGGGATGCAACTCAGTATTCTTCTTCCTCCAAACACGACAGGTTGACAGGGACACGTCTGGCACTGCAGGATTTGATTCCCTGTCGTTGTAGTGTGTTACTGATGGTAACCTTTGTTACTTTGGTCCCAGCTCTCTGCAGGTCATTCACCAGGTCCTCCCGTGTGGTTATGGGATTTTTGCTCACCGTTCTCATGATCATTTTGACCCCACGGGATGAGATCTTGTGTGGAGCCCCAGATCGAGGGAGATTATCAGTGGTCTTGTATGTCTTCCATTTTCTGATAATTGCTCCCACAGTTGATTTTTTCACACCAAGCTGCTTGCCTATTGTAGATTCACTCTTCCCAGTCAGGTGCAGGTCTACAATTCTTTTCCTGGTGTCCTTCGAAAGCTCTTTGGTCTTGGCCATAGTGGAGTTTAAGGTCTAACTGTTTGAGGCTGTGGACAGGTGTCTTTTATACAGATAACGAGTTCAAACAGGTGCCATTAATACAGGTAACGAGTGGAGGACAGAAGAGCTTCTTAAAGAAGAAGTTACAGGTCTGTGAGAGCCAGAGATCTTCCTTGTTTGAAGTGACCAAATACCTATTTTCCACCATAATTTACAAATAAATTCTTTAAAAATCCTACAGTGCGAATTCCTGGATTTCTTTTTCAAATTCTGTCTCTCACAGTTGAAGTGTACCTATGAGGAAAATTACTGACCTCTATCATTATTTTAAGTGGGAGAACTTGCACAATCGGTGGCTGACTAAATACATTTTTGCCCCACTGTATATTTTTTCTGCTGTTATTGCAATTGTTTACCCAGTTTTCTCTCAGTATTTTTCTCCCCATAGAAGCTCCATATGGTCTGGTACCCTGCTCAACTATAATGTCCCCTGCTGGATGGGGAACATCGGTCCAGATGATGCTCAACGTGACCGAGCATCCTCCATGCTGTCTCTTCTCTGTCTTCTCAGACCCCAGACGGTTGTAGCAGATGACCACTTGTACTGAGCCAGGTTATGCCTGAGGTGTCTTCCTGTTAAAGGAGAGTTTGTCCTCTGCATGTCGCTGCATGCTTGCTCAGTATGAGGGATTGCTGAGGAATTGCTGTGGTTGGAGTCTGCAAGATCTGGGCAATCTGCTGGGACTCCTTATGACGAGCCTCCTGAGGCCTTCATATGGCAATTCCATTGTGCATACCTACGTTTAAGAACAGCTGAATTGTAGAAAACCAGAGGGGCAATAAGTATCCAATATTCTCTTAACAATCTTAATCTTAATAATCTCTTATCCATGTCATGTTTTCAGTCTTTTTTAATAAAGAGCCTTTTATTAATGCTTTTATCTTTACTATAATGTGTGTTTAAGCAACATAAATATATACTCTGATAATTAAGTGTGCTTGCATAACAAAATATGTTAACTGATGTGCCTTAGAAAAAGATTTTGTAATAATGTAGATGCTAAAGTGTGGAAAAAGATTTTGCAATAACTATGAAGATGGTATGATAAGGATGTGGCTTTAATTATGCTTACCAAAGTATATTTGTAAGTGCAAAGGAAAGTTATACTGTAATGTTCCAGCCAAAAGGCCACCCATCTTTGAATTAGTGGAAAATGTATAACAAACGTCACTTTGAAATAACACCTGCATCAAGAAGGCTGCATGCGGTTGGCAGGTCAAAAGGTAACACTGTTTCAGAGACGAGAGAGATCATTTCAGAGAAAGTCAACCATCTACAAGAAACCACAAGATTGATGTTGATGGACTGATTCTGTGAAACTGTCTGTGCACATGTCAGCAGAAAAATAAGGCACGTCCTCCTAATTGTCTTAGTGATGTATATTTACAGCTGAAACTCTGAGAAGAGAGAGAGACGGCAGATGGGATGGGAGGCTGTAGGAGGTTGGTGTTGTTGTGACCGTGTGACGCGTGACTCCTTTTTTTAAGTTGGTTGTAATTTGTAATTCTTTTTGAGTTTGAGATTAAATCATCAAATTTTGGTCTTTTGACTTGAAGTCGTTATTTAAAATAAGGTTTATATATTTTACTGAGGGACAGGCTTAAGGCCATCCTCTGAGGGGTTTTCCCTATTTGGAACACGAGCGCCTGGACCCAAGTAGGCAAAGTAGGAGCTCCTTTGACTGCATACTGTCTGGTCACAGTGCTAGGAAGAGGCTGGTAATTTCAGACCCGAGAATAGATCGACAGACGTGCGATCTAACCTGCATCCAGTACGCGTCGGCTGTAGGAAGCCAAATCTCCCACGTGCGTAGACCTCCTCTGATATTCAAGCAACTGTCAAATTGGGGCAGCCATTTTAAACGAGTGATCATCTGGTGTCCCTGATATAACTTAGCGCTGGATTTAGGTAGATGACCCCCAAACAATGTGACTATGGGAGGGGAATACACTAGCCTCTGCCAGGTTAAGGTTGGAAGGGGCTTCTCTATTGGAGATCGGACGTGTAGTCGGGCATAATTTGAGTGATAGTGTCCATTACGTGGTTGTGGTATGACTGAATATGACTATTAATTATCCGGGAGGATTATATTGTCTCAGCGCCCCAGAGACACGAATGCATACATAATTCCTACAGTGTCCAACAAGGTAGCGTTGGCCTATATATACTGTATATAGGCACATATATATATATATATATATATGGGAGTTTGACTTCTGCGACAGAAGAGCACCTTGCGACTCGGAAAGGGTACGGCCTAAGAAAAGTAAGCCCCAGGTAAAAAGGGGGCCGAATTACTTTGCGACTAGAGCAGGTCAGAGCGGGGAACAGTTATTACATACAAGGGCAGAGAGAGACCGGTTTAGTAACAGAGGAATCTTGGGTAATTACACTTATCTACAAGAGGTAAGAGAGCGAACAACCACAGGGCTCTGACCCATCATGTGCGCGGAGACCGTGTAGGTCCATTGTAGGACTGAAGTGCTCCGTGTTGGTCTACATTAATTTAACCCCAGGCTGCGCGGCGGTGACAGGTAATACCTCAAAATAAAATTGGTTGTCGGGGGCGGACACTCAGCTGGACAGCTAGCCAGGAGGGGTATTTCTCCCTTACATAGAAAACTTAACTAATTGGAATGTTTGTATAGTTGTATCGAAATGACTTTTGTTGTAAAGTGCCTTGAGATGACATTTGTTGTGAATTGGCACTATATAAGGAAAAGTGAATTGAATTGAAAATATTAGGAGGAGAAAATGCAAATAAGTAGGCATTCCAAGTGTGGTGGGATTTATACAACATGAACATTTTTGTGTCGCCTGTTTATGCACCTTTTTTCATGTCTTAACTTTGCTAAACCATTATTTAACATTGTTATTATTAACAATGAAAAATATCAGTTACACATATTCCAACCTAATAGAAAATGAACTATCTAATGTTCATAAGCCTAACAGTTATGACGAATTTTACTTTTTTCCACCATAGACACATCATTACTCATTGCACGCTCAAAGTATCTGCACCTGATGTTTTATTTAGTTTCCACCAGAGTTGTTACTAATCTTCCTAGGGTCTAATTATTAAAATATAATAATCATGTAAAATATCGCAATGACAATTACATATATGACATTTTACCAACATCATTCATACATTTCAAATTACATACAAAAGCCAGATGTAATCAGCTTGCAAATTTTGACACTTCAATAAAATACCTAAATCATTCAGGTAAAGCCAAAGCTAAAAATAGATCTTGATACTTTTTTAAAGAATAATTCCCTTTAGTTCTCCAATATTTTTGTTAATTTTATACCATTTCTGAGATGCTCTGTAGAAAGCATACTTTTGCAAGAAGTTTGTGTTATGTTTTACCTTTAATTTAGTATCACAAGCATATCAAATACAGTGGGTGTGTATCTGATCTGAGTAAATTAACATGCAAAAGTATTCTGGCAGACCTGTGAATACGTTGGCTGTGGTGGGTTAGAAAGGCTGGCACATAGAGTAGCAGATGTCCTCATAAGTCCTCATTCAAATACTGCTCTTTGCACCTGTTATGCTTTGTGCACGAAATTTTAGCCTCTACACATTTTTCTTTTTTGGCGGTGCACACAATGTTGCTCTCTTTATTTGGAATATACATCCTGTTCAGTATAGACAAAATAAATTATGTCTTCCTTGTTTCAGGATTTCAGACATCAACATTCATCATTATATACCCTTTGTCTTTTGTTCCAAGACATGTTTGCTTATTCTACATCTTTTCAACAAACCATTACTGAAGTAATAGCAACATTACCACTGCAAATGTAAAACAGCGGCCCGCACTCATACACAAATCCAGAGCTGGCACTCAAAATGTTACTTTTGTTTTGTAAGTCTGATGCAAATATGCACACACATGTATTATAACTGTAACAAGCACACCAACCTTGGTGATATGTCACAGCCCTGTTGCATGAAGGCTCCCAAAGAAAACCACAGAGAGTTGAAGATGCCAAACTCATTGGGAGGCTGGTCAGTGGGGCCCTGTTCTGTGGTACCCTCCTCCGGTTCCTCTGCATGCCACTCATATGGACTGAAGCGACTTACCTAGAACAGTGAAGGGAGAAACAATGTCAGGTAATTTCTAGTATCATATGTAAAGATAAAACAAAGGCAATATATTCAACACGATTATAAATATACTTCACGTTCCTCTCATTCTAGTCGATTTACTTGTTTCCCAGTTGAATTATGCAAACTACCGAATTTAAGCATGCTACATATAGTAATACAGTTAAAAAAGAGGTACGACTGCCATTTAGGGTTGAGGTGTAACTGAAAAGGCAAAGTTTTTGTTGAACAACATTTTGCTTGATATGTTTTTGTAACCTAGTTAACTAAGTGAAACACATAATTAGACACTGACTGTCTTTATTTCTTGTATTTTTGATGATTTACCACTTACAGCTAATGAAAACATGACTTTTAAAATTGGCATATTACATCAGACATGAAAAAAACTGTTTTAATAGAGAAATGTTGGCTTAATGAAAAGTGTGCTAAATACCTGCTCAAAGCCAGTTATTTTAAAAACATACTTTTAATCTCAAAAATGAGAACTAAATTAAACCTTCGGATTTTAGGATAATTTCCACAAGATGTGAGAAACGTTCTGAGAGATGACATTGGTCCATATTAACTTGATACAGACATTCTTGCTATACAGATATCTCAGCTACAAATCCACAACTCCTGTTTGAACAGAGATATCATGAGATCATGTGACCATTGATGTCACTGGAGGTCAGTATTTAAGAAACTATTTTAAGAAGGTTTTAGATTGTGAGATTGTTAACTTTATGTAAAAAAGTAGCCATCAGAAGATGGGAGGAGCAAAAATAATGCTGTAGACAGGGGTGTTTTAACACTGCTTACTGGGTAATGAGAGGCTAAAAGAGAGCCAACATATCCCCACTTCAATACATCACTTCCACCAATTATTTATGCAAGTCAGGGTGGATCAAGGCCCCATGCTCCAATTTTGCCACCAAATTCTCACCATACCATTTTATTGCCTTTTTTGGTGAACCTTTGCAAATTAATATAAGTGGTTTATAAGTAGGCCTGCATAAGCTATTTTGAATTATAAACATGAAAGTTCGTAGTAGCTATGTAAAGCTGTAAAAACCACCACGGCAACCCCCCCCTTGTCTAAATATAAAACTAAATTATAACAATTTTAAATCTGACACTTAGCATGAACAAAACATTTTAATAACCCATGTGTACAGTCCTGCAATTTAATTTGGTTTCAATTAAATACTTACCAAAAACAGGACAACACTGACTCCAATATAAGCAAACACTATGCACATCCATATCTCATAGGCCAGTGGGTCCAGGAAGGAGAAGACACCTGGTTTAGACTTCTGAGGCTTTTTGATCATAATGGAGATTCCGAGAGACATGAAGGGTTTAGAGAAATCAATCACTTCTTCTCGCACCAATGTTATGGTCAGTGGGGCCACAGCAATTTCTGCTTTCTGCGAAAAGGAAGGGAAGGGCCAGGAGTTCATATCAGTCACATTACTGTTCAATTAATTTCTCAAAGATTACATATAATACAGATAAGGGGAAGGGAATGTGCAGTGAAGACAGTGAAAAGGAAGGACAGAAATTAACTGTTATTGCAGATGAGGGGAGAGAGAAGGTTAAAACACATACAGGAAGAAGAGGGCAAACCAGAATGACACAGGAGTAATTTATACAGTATGTTGGCCGGAGAGGGACACGTCCAGAATATAAATGAGTTGCCAAGGTCTAACTAGTATCTGTATGCAACAATGCTTGTTCTTGCATAACACAGATCTTCTAACTATCTAAAGTTAAAGCTGAAGAAGGTGATAATAAATAATGACATGAAAAGAGATTCTGTCAAGTTCAGAAGATTCATCTTTATCATGTAAAAACCCCGGCAAATAATTTATCTTCTTGAACAGAACATATTTTGCTTTTATGAGTAGAATAAGAAGTTTGGAATTGCTGCCATTTTCTAAAGTCTTTTTTTCAACCACAAAAAAAAAGAAATGAATGCTGAAGAAAAATGACTTCAAAATTTATATTTTAATGTTATTGTGCCTGAATCCTGCTTTTAACACGGTAGAATATCATGGATCGCTGAACTTCACTTTATACTTTACCATAGGCCGTTTCCTGAAAGAATAAAAAGTAAATCTAAAGCAGTGTTCAATAGTCAGGTTGTCATATTACTGGTTTAATATGTGCTTTATCACAAACAGCTGCACAAGATAAAGTATTCTCCACAAGAGAAAACAGTATGCGCAGAAATCTTCAAAACATCCAACAAAACCTATAAGTACATTAAGTCTTTATTAAATTATTGATTAAAGATCAAATTTATAAAATGTAAAAAATTATCTCTTAGGCCCTTTCACTGACTCCTGCACTGTCCACAGTCTATATTCAATACTGCAATACTTCACGACTGTGTGATCCAGAACCACCTTAAATGATATTAGGAAATAAATGGATGGAAAATCCAGGCATTGTAGAAAATGATTCAAATTTAGTTCAGTAATCTTTTTTTTCTCTTAGCATTTCTAAAGTGGAATACCAAAATGAGCTCCAGACAGCCCTATGTTACTACTACTACTACTACTACTACTACTACTAATAATAATAATAATAATAATAATAATAAAAAAACATTAAAGTTTAAGTTTCTCTGTGCTTCCATGAAGAATTAATGGCCACAGAAGAAAAAGACAATCTTGTTTAAATGCTGAAAATGTTGGCACTTTAGATTTTCTTCTCTTCAAGTTATCTGGATTCTTCGCAAAATTCTGCTATGAGTAAGCTGTGATTATTAATTGAACTGGGGCTCATATAAATGGACAAAATCAAGCAATTGCTCCAGTAAGAGATCTGGTGCAATTTGTTGTCAACAAATTGGAATTTGTTGACCTAATGTCAGACAAATTCATAGATATTTTTGGGTTTAAAATGTTGACAAACAGGAATTTAGGAACTGTTCTCATTCTGAACGTATGCGCAAAGGCATGTTTGACCAACAAAAAAATCTCTCTAAGCTGTTTGCACAAACTTTGATGTGACATTTTGCACGTTTTTAGAGTATACTCATTTTCACTTATCTAAATAAATGCTAAGAAAGCAAATAGCATCACATTGTCAAAAAATCTGAACTATTTGAATCATTTTGAGTAGGCCTATATCCAAAAACAAAAAACTACAGTCTTCTGAAAGTTGATCAGAATTTTCAGTCTGAGGAAGAAATGAGAAAAGGCTACCTGCTGTGTCGCTTATCTAGTAAAAAATAGTGCTAGAATGTGGGTAATAACTGTGGGTGGATTAGTGTGCGACACTAAAAAAAATTCAAATCAACCTATTGATTTAGTTGTCGATTGTTGCTCTGGACTTGAACTTACAGAGAACTGTCACACAAAAAGGACAGTCAAATACTTTCTCTGTCTCTGATCACTCCTGTTCTGGATATTAAAGAGAAGACAACTGCAACCTGACTCAAAAGTTGTTACTTATTGCTTATTTCCGGTTTTGAAGGGCATGTTTGGATTTGAATGTTTCGTCAAAATGTTTTTGTCAATTTATAAGTAAAATGAACAAGACACAGCAAGAAAACCTGAACCAAAACACTGAGCAGATCTTTGTGAATTTCAAACTATGAAAATGCAAGTAGGGCAAACAACAGAAAGAATTGACCACATTACGGTAATACAAAATACACAGGTCAACAAGGGAGCATGACATTACAAGAAAATATATGAGCATATTTTCAGTAATGTTCAAAGGTCCTTTTAAACGGACAGTGAATGTTTCGGGTAATTCAAAACAGATAAAACAATACAAAAGTCACCTTTCACAAAAAGTTCTGGAGGGTAATTGATTCAGTTGCTGAGTCTCCTGTGCTTTCTCTCTACTATACAATAACAACTGACATTGTTCGCTACTTGTCAGTAAAGTTGACATTCAGGCAGTTATGAGCAATTAAAGGCGTAATTAATAAGCTTGGCAAATCCTAGAGCTATAAATAATCACTCTATGACACAGCATCTCTGTGGGAACCAAACATTGTCTCTAAGTAGATGGAAGCCTTGAGACAACTTTGTTTGCTTTGTAAAGACATATTTGCATTTTTCTGCTAGAATATTTTGGAATTCTGCAGTATATTTGACCCCAACCAGGATTAACATGTTTGAAATGTTCCTGTCCCAGACTGGTGCTGAGTTCTGAGTCATCTTCCTAAATTCTGCACACCTATCATACAGGTACTGCTCAATTAATCCTCAAAAGATTAGAAATTTATATAGGATTGATAAAAGAGGATTTTAAATACATAAATGTCAGCCTACTTAAAAAAACAAAACATGTACTGCAAAGTAAATGGACTAAATACTTGGTCTTGCTCCTTTTGCTTGAAGCTGACAATTTTCCATGGTGCTGATGAGGTGATAAGGATGCCCAGGTTGCTTTAATAGTGGACTTCAGCTCTTCTGCATTGTTGGCTCTGCCGCCTCTCATCTTCCTCTTGACAATACTCCATAGATTGTCCGTGAGGTTTAAGTCAGGCTATTTTGTTTGCCAGTCAAGCACAAAGATCTTGGAGTAATTGGTGCTTTAACAATATGGACAGGGCTCGAAAATCCTGCTGGAAAATGAAATCCGGATCTCTTTGAAACCACTCAGGGAAGCATCTATTGCCCCAAGATTCCCTATATTGACTTTGAACTCAACTCTGGACACTTTAATCTATACTGTAGGTAGGACAGTTTACTACTGAGCAACAGTCCAATCTCTTTTATCCTAAGAACAACTGATTTATCTCCCTTTTCTGGAGTAGCAAAACACAAGGAGGACAAGTTGATAATAACACCAGGTGGTGGATCTTGAAGTACTGACTCCAGTTGTCATCCAGACCTTGAATCTTCCCCATTTCTTGAATCATTTGACACTCAGGTTATTCCTGTTACTTATGCGATGTATTCTATCTCATTTCTGTTTTTTCACCAAATTTTCCATGAGCATGCCTAAATACAACACTCTGTGAGCAGCCAGGGTCTTTATGTATGTCTGTGACTTTCATTTTTTTTTTAGATGAAATTACTGAATAAATTAGTTTTTCAGTTATATTCTAATTTACTGAGCTGCACTTCTATACTGTGAAATTTTGTTCAAACACAGTGATACATTTTAGTGATGAATGAATCCATGGTACGGTTGCCCTATTTCCATCCTTACCCCATAAACAAGCTCTCCAACCATGCCATTCCATATTTTAGTCTCCGGGTCTCTGGCTCCATATTTTCCGTCAGGAACAATAGAGATTTTGTACTTTATTCCGATGTGTTTGGCGATCTCTGAAGCCAGGTCGACACAGTATCCTTCATACTGGTCATTGCCTTCATAAAGCTCCCAGTTCTTCTTCAGCATCACATACGGACCTTCCTAAAAAAGATCAGCATAAGGGCAGAAAGACAGCTGTTTGGAGGAACGCATAAGCAGAGACAAAAAAAGCCCAGGAAACTCGTTGTAAATTCTGTACGTGAGAAAAATATAAAAGGAAAATGAAAACATGTTTAAGATTGTTCAAAATGAGGTGAAAGGGGGGAAGGGAGAATCAGCACATTATTGAAAGCATTTTTTGTTTGCAAACAGTAGCTGCCATCAAATCCTTAAAGGGACAGATTATTAATTAAGATAATTAGAACTGACATTTTTATCTTTAGTTCCTGTCTTCCAGTGTATTGTATTTTTCCTTTATGAAATTCTGCATAATTCCACTGAGACCATTAATTGACTCAACACAGCTCTGAAGCTCTGAAAAGAGAAAAAAAAAAAACTACAGAGAAGTCTGCTCACATGTGCAGTAAAAGGTTGTAATGTTTTTTACACATGCGATTAAAGATTAAAGGAAAAGAGAAACAGACAAACATCACTGCTTGCAAGAGTTTTATAAAGAGTTAAGATTCAGACTGTCTTGCAAATGACAAGTGTGTCTTTCAGAAGCAGTGATTTATGGTTTTAAGCTTGAGGCTGTTCACACTGTAATCCACATGAAAGCAAGCCTATTAAAATCTTATCAAGACCATTTTAATCAAGAGACTAATCTAATCTAATTAAACAAACAGGCCTTTGCAATACCCACCACTTCTAAACCATGAAACAGTTTATGAGGGTAATAAAACACGTAGAAAAAGATAACATGCTGTGGATTGAATAGTTCATTCAGGAAATTGTTCCACATTCCAAAGAAGTGCAGTTTAATTAATGAAGAATTACACATTAACATCTTTGAAAAAAAACATCAGTAAAGTCATTCTGACAAAGATCTTTACAGGATTTACAAACGGATCTTCTAGCCAGAAAAAAATTATTACACTGAAAACAAGTTCAGCTTAGAGGCAGGGCTGCTGCAAAATCAAAATAACATTACAAAACCAACAAATACTTTTTTTTAATCTCCCTTCTGTTTTATAGAAACCATTGAAATATTTAGCTCTACGATTGAGGTGATCTTAGTAGTTTAAAAAAAATGTTTAATGTAACCAAATTTAAGGAAAATGATGTGCCTCTCTATATTTCCGTTTGTGAAAAATGTCTGTAAAACTAGGGGCAATCACAAAACCCTCTGTTGGACTATGTTGAGGTATTCATCAAATATTAAACTGCTGTCACATTATTGCTTGCCTTGCCTTGTATGTTTAACTTATCTAAAAACCTGGGTCTGAATGTGAGGAAATAAAAAGCATCTTCTGAAATGCTTGTGTTTGTCCATTGACGTGTTCCTGTTTTTTATATGTTGTATCAGCATTGGGATGAATGCAGTTTAAAATGAATAGTATGTTACTACATCAGGAGAGTAAGCTCCTTTTACATGGATATTATTGTTCTGTGTTACATCGATATGAGTTCCCCCACCCAGAGCTCTTTCGGCTCTATCTGCAAGCGCCACAAGGGAACTTTAGTTAGAAGGAAAAACACTGTCTGATGGATAAATTGGTAGATTAAAATGCTGATTTATTGAAACTGCTCAGAATGACTTGTTTATGTGTAACAAGTTATGAAAATACTTTCAAAAGGGAAAATCTATAAGTTTATTTTGTGATTTTTTTATGAGAATATGTTGTAAAATTTAATGCAAGTAAAGTTTCATTTGAAATGTAATTAAAGCATTACCTGTCTAGACAACAGAAAAAAACTTTTTTTCACTTTTTTACTGTAACAAAAGTGAACCAAACCATGACATTAAACCAAGGTATATACCAAACTGGGATGTTTGGCATACCAAAGCTCTCCCGTTGGTCTGTGGCCAATAGTGACATCTCAGATGACCTCTGAACCGAGTCAATAAAGGATGGGGGCTGCTAGCTCAAAGTTGTTACCCACTTATTGCTGGCCAATGCAAGAGGACATCATGGGTGAATTTTCCCTTTTTTCTGAAATGCTGGGTGTGAAAGAGCTCTTTCCCGTTTGTCTGTCCCATTTTAAAATGTTTTTGCTTCCCTCTCTGTAGACTGGACCTGACTTCAACGCATAAGTAGGGCTGAACTATGCATTTATAAATAAACATATGTCTGCACGGATAGATAAGTTATGTAAAAATATATCAAACTGGTTAGTCTCATTTCATTTGATTGTTAGTGTCTTGTTCAAAGCGCTGTTATTTTGGTCACTAATGTCATGGAACACGAGTTGTAAGTTGTTTTATTTGCTATCTGCTTCTTTAACTGGTTGAATCATTGAATCAAATTTTACATTTATTCAATCTCTCTCAGAAGTTTGTGCATCATTTCTGGTTTTCCAGCTACCGACTGAGCCCTTCCGAAAGGCTAACTCCATTGTCCTCCCCACGTGGAGACAACAAATGCCACTTGCGAAGCTCCATCTTGGCATAAGCTAAATTATATGGCCCTTTGTCCCCTTTACCTGATTCTTTTCTGGGCTTCTCCAGAGCGAGCCAAGCATGCCCTGCTCCACCTTAGCCAAAGCAAAGTTTTATGACTCTTTACAGGGTCCCTTATTTTAGCCCTCAATTGTTGTCTTGCATTGATCTTATTAGTGTTAACTGTGTCGATTATTTTTTCACATATAATCCATTTTCTAATATGTCTTAGTAGTTTAGTGCATGGTCATAGAGTAGACAGGGTTTTCTGATTAAATGTTTTGGCAGGAAAGTTGACATATTTTGTGATTAAGTTGCATGTAAAAGTGTGATTTTTGTGTGTGTTTGCAAACAATTATCTGTCCTCAGTGGTTTGAATCCACACTTTGAGATTAGACTGGGTGTCTGGAAAGTTATTAGTTGCCTCTTCTAGCTTGTGAAGAGGTTGGTGCTCCAACTATCTAATTAATAATGTAAACTAAATAATCATACACATTAATATTAAAATATTGATCATGACTATTGGTGATTGTAGTAAACCAGACACTGACCGCATATTCTGTGTCTCCAACAAATAAAATGACACCATGCTTTGATGAACTGATTACAAATTTTACTACTTAAAGCTAAACATATAAAGTACAAACCATGATAAAAAAAAAGAAAAACTAGATCATATTTGAAAATACACAATTTGTTAAACCAAATGTTTTAATTTCAATTTAAATGAACTTTCTTCAGAAATATTTTCCTATGACTATTTACTATAATTACCCCAAACACCATCATTGTCATCGTCATTAAAGTAGAAATAATTATGCTTGAAGTCAAAACAAATAAAACACATTCTTCCCTCAAAATCACATTATTAGAGACATTAGCAATTCCCGGGGCTCATTCCATTGACTCAATCCATGGGAGATTCTCAAAATGTCATCATGATTCTGGGAGAGGCCTCAAATAAGCAGTGAAAGAGACAGGATTAGAAGTAATGAGCTAAAGTGTCAAAGGGTTGAAAAAGGACAATGGATGAGAAAGATGATGAAAAACTTGTTTATAAATGTGTTTGTTTTTTACTGCGCAGGACAAGTGATTAAGAAACCTAGGAAGTGTTAAAAAAAGATCATAAAAAAAAGAAAAAAATGTGTTTCAGAGCAGCTTTGAGGAAAAACTAATAAATAAAATATGGTGAGGGAAGAAAAAAGAAACAAAGGAGATGATATCTAAAAAAAACACACCATAGAAGGAAAATGGTAGGGTTAAAATGGGAACCAAGCTTTGTGGAAGCAAATGGTTGGGGCTGATAACAGATGAAACACACTGGAGCCAAAAAGACAGAAAGAAGTTGTTATCCAGTCCAGTTGGCCTGCCAGTGAACACCAAACAACAAAACCGCCTCTGTCCAGTTATCCATTCAACCTGCCATCCAGATCCTCCATCAATTCAACATAAAAAAGACAGATTGTCATGTTAACCTACGCTGATTTGCCAGGAGATTTAATTAACATTGGAGACATTCCTGTAAATAAGCATGAAGAAGCATGCCAGACATTCAGTCAGTGACAGCCTTACTCTTTGAACTTCTCAGTATGCTAGCTTTATTAGAAAGTTACTCTAATTATGCAATTTGATCTTTCCATATTTGGCCACTGTGACAACCATATTGTTTGCTGGCTATTTAGCCAAAAATACTTTAATCAAATTCAATTAAAATAAAAGATTAAGAATTTGAATCAGAAAAATGTGCTTGTAATTCAACCCACTTAGCCAACAGTGTTGTCTGATTCAAAGGGATCTCTACTATGCCGTGGCACACATTACAATCGATTCTCAATCAAATTTACAACATAGTTCATGTCTCATACAATACAACCGAATATTGAACTCTGTTCTCAAGGGCTGTCATATATTAAATGTGCATAAAGTGGAAACATTTATGTGTTGTAATGGTCATGCTTATTTTAGGATTTATTCATTTTGATGTTGGTGCTCAAATCTCACATCTCCTCTGCAAGTTTATGTATCTGTGGACAGTTGAGAAAATCAAGCTGTATTTGAGAATTTTTGGTCCATATGAGTAAATAGTTATCTGGTGCTGAGTACTTTAAAGATTTGAAATTCTAATTCTGGCCATTTGAACATAAGATATGTCTTTGCTCTAATCTAAATATTATTGGGTACTTCTGAAGAAAAATGTAAGACTGTGTTCTTGCCTATCCTACTTATTTCTACAGAACTGAGGATGATGACTAAAATGAAATGAGTGCAGAAATTCTCAGATGACTGTTAAAGTTAAAACAATGCTGTCACACAGATCACTATGTGAAGTTCTCAGTACTCCAACAGTACAAACACTGTGTGTCAGTGTTGCCCTGTGATGGACTGATGACCTGTCCAGGGTGTATCTCAGATGTTCCCTAATGACCGCTGGAGACAGGTACTAGTCCCAGCCGACCCTTCTATCACAAGCAGGTTTAGACAATGGATGGATTGATGGACAAACTGAATTAATCAGAAAGCAAGAGTGGCTCCACAGTGATGTAAGCCATTGCAAAAATTCAGCCTGCTGAGATGAGTGAATCTTATTCAGTTGTTTTTATCCTCCATGACACGCAATTATAAAGGTACACAAAAAAAAATCTTAAACCTAAAAGAAGGGAAACCTAGCGCTACAAACTCATAAAAGTGTAGGTGTTTTTTTCCTACAAAAAGATGTTTCTAGAAGGTACTCCTGCATAAGATTGCCCTGGAAAGCTTAGCTTAATTTGATACTTTACAGTTTGATAAACGGATATGGATCTACAAGTTGTCAGATAGGACCCTTTTTGGGACTAATTAGCATTCACAGATTTTATTTGTTTTTGTCCATCTTTAAACCTCTGTATGTTACACAGCCTAATTTGAAACTGCAAGATGTTTTCTTTTGTCATCTTTCCTTCACCTATGTCATACATTCTGTGGTTGAAAATAGCAACCAAGAATAGCAACAGACAAAGAATATAGATAAAGACCACTCACATCCACCAGATGTAGCAACACCAATTGTTTTTGTTCCATAATGTACGGTACTCCAGCTTTGGATAAATGAGACTCAGTAAATGTAAATTATATGTTTTACCCGAAAACTTGGGGCAGTAAGTTTGAACTTTAACGAATCGGTTATTAATCAAACTACGTCTTACACTGTAATTTAGTCAGTCCACCAAACAAACTACTTTCTGTACTTGCTGGAATATATTTAGATAAAAGCAGGATTACACATTGAAGAACAAACAATGAAAAAAAAATATGTACAATTTCCTTGCAATCTACAAGGTGTATAATACAATTTGAAAATCTTAGCTCTGCCCTCTGATGCAATTTATCTGTTGATCTATGTATACTGTAAATCTACACTTTTGTATACACCTATAGTTGCAAATCATAAGACAACAGAATATTTTTAATTGTATAAACATATATGTATTCTATTTAAAGCAGCATTAAACATTTATCCATAACAAACAGATATCAAAGGAGATATAATTTAAGACAGAAATAGTATCTTTTTTCCACAATAGACATAGTTTATTTTTTCTGTTTGGTCAAACACTTTTTTACTATCAAAAACTTTGTGTTTTCCTCTTGTTACTTCCCCTTTGGTGTATCTATTCAGACCTTGTCTGGGGGTGCTCAAAAACAGAAGAGTCAAGTTGACTGAGCAAGCATGACTGAGTAGATTTACAGAGTGACAGAGCAGAAAAATGAAGATGGAAGTAGAGTTGCATCACAATGTGAAGGATGCACACTGGGGGAAGGACACTGTTCTGTAAACTCACCTGGTATACTTTCTCTTAAAATATCACAAAAAAAATTAAAGATTTGTTTTTTACGCACTCAATAGATTTTACTGTGTAGTGAAACATGTAATAGATTTTTTTCTTTGACCTAAAAAGGCAGGCAAAGAATCAGAACTAAAAATGCTGCTCCACAGTTAGATGGCATTGTGCAGCCAAATGTCAAACCCTAACAGAGGCAACAGCTACTGCCCAGCTGAGGCTTTTCTCATGAGAGGAAGGTAAAGTCACACAACCCAGGCGACTCCTGTGATTATGCTTTTCATCTATGCACTGTGGTAGTGTCACTGCAGAGCAAACCACTTCAAAGCAAAACAGTGACTCCAGACAAAACCATTAAAAACAACATACAATGGAAAAAAAAAAAAAGTCTCTGTACAGGTTCAGTATCAGTCTGGTTGTAGGGTCTTTGCCGAGGCTCTGTGTTTCATTCCCTTTCTTTGTTTGCAGACTCGGGATCAGTGTCGCAGTAGAGGCTTCCTCATCATCAGAGGCTGCAAAGGAGGAGGAGGTGGCTGAGCTAATTGTTAGTCAAGGCCTGGTGAGGTCATCCACAGAGAAATATGGTGGGGGAATAAGTATGGAAGCATACACAATAGGTTTGGGCATCGCAAGAGATGAGTTAAAGAGAAAACTACACAAATGAAATGAAAAAGAAGGAGAAGACAGATGTGCGACAGCGATACAGAGGGAACAAGCGTGGCAATCAGAACTTGCTCATCCTCTTTTTCATATGCAAAAGCACTCAACAGCCATTTGAACACTGACATAAACGTACTAATCACATACATATCAATCAAATCTTACAAATTTTTGATTTGCTTTTGCTGATTCAATTTATGGGCATGCAGTATCCTGGCATAAATATTACTAAATGTTTAACTTCCTCGCATTTTGTCACATTAACCTTAAACTTCAGAGCATTTGACTGAGCCTTTATGTACTATAGAAGACCAACACATAGTGCAAAACTGGCAGGTGGAAGGGAAAGAAACAATTACGTAGCTCAGAATTTCTTTTTTACAAATCATTTTTTACAAACATTAAGAGTGATATTTGCATTTCTTTTTAGCCCATTTTGCTCTTTTAACCTTAAACGCGACCCTGTGCAAATCACCTTCAAAAGTCACTTAAATTGAGAATAAAGTCCACCTGTGCATTAATCCTACTATAAAATCCAAATTTCTGTGAAGGATCTGATCATCCTCTCAGACCTGGACACCATACCCAGTGTATATCATTATCTGCTGAAAGTACGCTGAAGCATTATGGATGCATGGAGCGCATCTATAACTGCACTGGACAAAGACTGGCAGCGACAGATTGCAGCCTAACTGCTGATGCATAAAGAGTGCATGCTAGAGGAATTCCTTCCAATAAAGCTATTAGAAAAGCCCTCATTAAGAGAATCTTACTGCATTCTGATCAGTTCAATCAAAGAAATGTTTCCTGATTTCAAAATTATGGCTGAAGTTCAGCTCCTTGCAAAGTGATCAGGCCACAGCAGGTGAAGTGTTCAAATTACATGCATTTTATTAACCTTCTAGATGTGTGATAGCATGATTGTATTTGCCTAACAGTTTGTTCGGATTAAATATGAATGAAAATAAAATACTATGTATTTTAATTTAAACACCAACAGAGTAATTTCAACCTTTTCTGTGTACATTTTTAATCATGTCTGGAGTTATTTATCTAAGTTGATCACAATGGTGTTAATCTAAATCTGATCAGAGTTAAATAAACCTCCATCCTTGCAATTCAAGGTGACGTGTTGTTTTTCTGGTGTTAAATGAATCAAGAGTGCCAGTTCAGAGTGAATTTAACTCCTTCCAGACATAATTAAGCTCCACCCAGAGCCCACACATTTTGTAGTACACCGCAAAGA
The DNA here is from genome assembly GCA_028564705.1 of Apricaphanius iberus. Classification (NCBI taxonomy): domain Eukaryota; kingdom Metazoa; phylum Chordata; class Actinopteri; order Cyprinodontiformes; family Aphaniidae; genus Apricaphanius; species Apricaphanius iberus. The sequence goes on from JAPXFQ010002633.1 coordinate 1,555,921, forward strand.
CTTATGGGTAATGTGTTTGTGTTAATTGTAGAAGTTTTCCATTGTATATTATAGTTTGTGCCCTACATGTAGCCATGCTCCTTAGTTAACCTTTGAGTTATGTTGTTGTCAGTGTTTGATAGTTATTGTCTGCGCACCGTCATAGAGACGGCGGTGCACGGGAGTTCGCTTTCTGCCTTGACCATCATGATCACTTGGTGCATGACTGTGAGAAGTGTGGATGAGCTTTTCACTCCAGTGACTTATTTCACGAGTAGTACTATAATTCTTTCTTTCTCATGACTTGAAATAATTCACAAATTATTTGATAGAAATAAATATTTGTAAAAAATAAATTACCACTGCCTTTCTGAATACTGTATTTGGGATTGGCTCAATCCCTAATATGTACACCAATGAGAATTAATTATCTTATATAACACTTTTATGAGTTAATTTTGAAGGTTTGTCTTAACACTATGCAGTGTTGATTGAGTTCACAACAATATTGATTTTTGAATCCCTTTGTTGTTACTTTAACACTGTTATGGGGGTTAACAAAAAACTCTGACCTTGTGTTAAACCCATAACTATACTAAAAATGTTAAATTTACTCTGAAGACTGTGGAGCTATATAAACACCGGAAATGTGTTAGAATCAACCCTATCGGAGTTGATTTAACACTTATTTTTTTGGGTTAAGTCACACCGATTGGCTGTAACTCAGAGGGAAATAAGCAGACATTGCCAGACATCCAGCTTTGTAAATTTGAAAGAGAGTACAGTTTATAACAACATAGCAAACTGAAATGCTCATTCAATTGTCGATCTCTTAATATTTTTGCTGCTGTGAAGCTGATATGTCACTGCCAAAACGAAAGTTATATGCGGACATCTAAGGAAATTCCTTAAAAGACCAATTTTGTATAGTGAAAAAGCTGAGAAGACTGGGGCAACTTTTTCAGATGAAGATCAGGTAAAATTACCCTGACATTGCAATACTGGAAATACACCATATATGTTGGGGAAAACACTTATAATTTAATAGAATGATAAAAGTTGTACTTTTAATTCAATTCAATTCAGAGTATTTATATAGCACCAATTCACTAGATTTAGTTGACCCAACAGGATGTGTTTTCTACCATGTAGCTTTGGCAGGTTTATATCTTTTCTCACCAACAGAGGCTGTGAAGGCTCATCAGCTCACCATCTTCGGACGGGTGTCCTTTTATGAGCATTTGCAGAAACTAAAGGTACAGGCATTTTAGTAATATTTGTAATTATCTTAGATTAAACAAAATACTCAAATAGCAAAGCTCAAACATTTGTAGATGTTTTATCTCTGCATTAAGATTAGTCTTTTAAGTTGCTTTCGCTTGTATCATTTTGCAAGGCTAATTGAATCAAGACTGGTTGTATTTACAGGAAAGGGGACAACCACTATAAAACGGCAGTAGATGAGTCAAGTGAAATCAAATGTGAGCAGAGGCTGTGCGCACATCCAACGATTTGCCCTCTTTTATTTTTGTTTATAGAATAAAGGAAAATAATTAAACTGTGTGGAGGAGCTGTGTCTATGTGAAAGCCATTAAAACAGAGTGGACGGAGGTCATTTCTAAATGGTGATCTGAGGTCAGTTTTAGATTTGCCTACTAATGAGACATTAACTTAATCTTCCAGCTGAACAAGTGCCACCCCCTCCTGGCTGTGCTCTTGCAACTCTTTCCAGCTCGTATAACTCATCATCCTGATTTGGATTTTTCCTTGCTATTAACAAGTCTCCATGCAGCTCCCTCCACATTATTTCTTCTTATGAATTTTAGGCTCTGAATCTGTCCTAGCATGTTACAGAAGGAGGACCAATTCAGATTGTAGATCCATTTGAATGCCTGTCAGTTTTAAGGCAAAGTGACCTGTAAAACTTGTCAGATCATTTGAAGTTGTTCATGTTTTTTCAACCCCAGAACCACACATTTTAATGTATGATATTGGGATTTGATGTGCAGTTAGACCAACACTTTGAAGTTTGTGATTTTGAACTGAAGGAAAATTATCCATTCATCCATCCGTCTATTAGCAATGCTCGCTTGTCCTTGCAGGATCATGGGGTGCTGGTGCCTATTTCCAGCAGTCAATGGGTAAGAGGCGGGGTACACCCTGGACAGATTGCCAGTCCATCACATGGTAACACAAAGACACACAGGACAATGAACCATGTACACACACACGCATGCACACACCTAAGGACAATCTGGGGCACACGTGTCAAACCCAAGGCCCGGGGACCAAATCCGGCCCTCCAAGGTCATTTATGTGGCCCTCTAAACTCTAGAGAACCCTATAGATAGAAAGTTTAAGTTCTTTTTACTAATTTTATTAGTAAAATAAAATCTGTGTTTATTTAAACAGTCCTTAATCACATTGTTTTATAAAGTTGTTCAGGATTATTTAATTTTAAGACATACTTTTGGAATGCAGAGGGTGATTTGAACAGTTTCTTATATTTTATCGATACTTTCTGCCACAAACGGCCCTTTAAGCGTATTCATCAGCTTGATGTGGCTCAAAATGGAAATTAGCTTGAAACTGCTGATCTAGAGAGACTGATTAACCTGTTAGTCAAGTAGGTAGGAAGCCAGAGTACCCAGATAGCATTCGCACATGCACATGACGAACATGAGAACTGAACAAATGAATTTCGGAACTCAGGACCTTCTTGTTGCCAGATAAAATTGCTACTAAATGTGCCATGTGAAGTCTGGAAAATTATACATTGTGTTGATGTTATTATTAGTTTGTTTGTTTTTTCATACAAAAAAGAAAATAATTTAAAGTGTGGCTTGCATTTGAATTCAAGACCCCTGATACAATACTTTTGTTGAAATTACACCTGCAAATCTTCTGAGTTATGACTACCAGATTAGTATACATTAAATAGAATAAAATTGCAAGAGAACTGTACAGGAAAGAGCAAGCAGAACATTTGATATGTGATAAATAATTTCTTTCTGTTTGGGTTTAAAGTAAAACATAACGTATTCTGTCCATGTTCTGAAAAAATATATTGCTTCCAACACTGTTATATTTAAAAAGTTATTTCAGCTCTGTAACACCTTCATTGTACTTGGTTGGTGAGCTTTCACCCATTCCCCTTCAAAATCTTTTCTCATTAAAAACCAACTATCACAATGCAGTGTAGGTATGAACAGCATGAGTGCATGCCACTTAAAGAATTATCTATTATTTATTGCAGTCCAAGCAGCTCTTCACAATAAAGATGTTGCATACAGTAATAATGTGATATTGATAGATGCAGTTCGTGATGCAGTTCTAATCTTGATAGAGAAAGTATCATATATCTTTTAATGTAGTTAAACCTCAGTCCAATTGGAAATAAAGCACCTCCAAATGTAAATATCCAGGTCTTTCCAGAGACTTACAATTGGATTTAAGTCTAGACATCCTCTGGGTAACATGTGAATACAGCCCTAAGTCTAGAGCCAGAATGGCTCTAGACTTAGGGCTGAAAAAGCCCTTCCAGGGTTGAACTCTATTTAACCTTTTCACAATTAACCAGTTCCCTGCCTCTGCTAAAGAAAAGCATCTCCACATTATGTCACTGCCACCACCATATTTTTACTATAGGGATGGTGTTTTTGATGCGCTCAGAGCAGGCTAATAACTGAGGAAGCAGGTAAACAAATTCCTTGTCCTCCGCATGTCGTCAGTTACTGACGTCTAGGGATCTTTATAACATTCTACGGGAGCACCCAGCGTGTCAAAAATTACGCGAGCAATCTACCCCACAGTTCATTATGTTACGCGGAGGGAGTTTGACCATGCCTTGTTTTCTTTTGAAGATCTGATTTTATTACGAAATTTCATATTGCTTTTTCTATGCTTTAGCACATCTCTGTGGTTGTATTTGAGACATTTTATCACATTCTATCTGTAGCTGTGTCCTTCATACTGACAGATGTGCCTAGATTGGTCATAAAAAGAGTTTAAAGGCTCAGACATGAGATCATTTTTATCTGACCAATTTACAGTGTGACGGCAGCACACTTGCCCTCCCGATGTGGCCAGTTGCCCTTCAAGGTGAGGTTCTCTTCAGGCTCCAGTGCAATAATACTTGTTCTCATAGCTGTCCTCTTTTGGAAAGAACCCATGACAGAAAGATTTTACAATCCTGATATAAACAATAACGATATCCTAGAATTTGCTAGGGCCACTTAACTTTACAAAACTTCTTTCCTATCTTGTATTACTTTTGTACGGAGCCCGGTAGGGGTCAGGTGCAGAAATAATTTTGAGGTCTAAGAATCCCTGCTTTTGGTTTATTAAGACATGTGAGACAGTGTGGTGTAGGGGTCCTATCACATATGGTTCTGAAATGATAATATGCCATGGCTGTTTGTTTACAAAATTGATCCTTTGGCTGACTCGTAATCATGAATTAACCAGTTACCTGTTGATACAGTTCCAACTTTTGAATGCGAGTCTTTATTGAACATGACATCAATCTTTAAAAAAATGCTACAACATTCACACATAAGGAAACTGTATAAGATAGTGGAATATCAGTAAGTTTGGATACTGATTGTATGGAAATATCACTGGGAGCAAAATTCAATTCATTTTATTTATACAGCTCCAATTCACAAAAGATGTTATCTCAAGGCACTTTACAAGAAAAGTCAGTTCAATACAATTATACAAACATAAGCGGACCTGCACTGCTAAAAAAATTCAGATCAGTTTTTTAAGTGGTGGAGACAAAACTGTGATTTATAAATGTTGCTGGGGACATGTACCTGGTTTAAACAATGCCTATGTTTGTAGCCTTGCATGTGTGGCAAGGTGCACAACTAGGGCACTGGTACAGTTTTATCCTCTAACTCCCAGGTAAAAGTCATTCATGTTTACCAGTCAGCCAAAGAAGTAACTTTGCAGCCAAACAGCCAGGGCGCATTATCAATGGGAACCATGGTGACAGGACCCCCCACACTGTCACATATGGTTTAATGAACCAAGGGTACAGATTACAAATTCCTCGAAATTATTTCTTCATCTGACCCTTGCTAGGCTCCGTACTTTGGTTTGGTATTAGTGTGGTTTGAAAATGTTTGGAATTTGCATTATCATTCCACCATCATAATACATGTGTGGTAAACCTGATCCTGTTTTCATTCTGTATCTGAGAGCTCCATAGAGTCTTTTTGACTTTGGGATTTCTTGCTTAGATTTTCTTTAAAACGTTCAACCGTTTTTGGTATTCACTGTATGCCTACCTACATTTACCTACACTTAGCTATTATTAGACTTGCTCTTTACCCTTGCACACAGTGAGATTTCAAAAATGCTTATGGACTTGGACATGTTATACCGATTGAGCTTGAAATAATAGTAACTTATTTCACACTGCATGATGTAATATGCTCAGCAGGACAACTTGCTGCTGCAGCAGAATTGTGTTACAAAGGACAGAGACAAATCAGTCCAGCAATAAATAAAAAGCAAGTTATGGGCTTTAATGTGCTTATTATTAGCGTCAGACACTGGAAAGTGGGAGATGGGGCGTTAGAAAGGATGCAGTGGTAGACAACAATCACACATCGGGTGGAGCAGCAGTCTAACTACATGATTTTCCCAGAAAATATCTGACCCTGCTTGACAGAAAGAGTGGTTGGTATATTTGTCACTCTAATTGACCACAGGTCAATAATTTAAGCACAAGATTTTACTTTCAAATAAATGAAACCCAATAACAGCACAATGTTTACCTGACAGGGGAATTTTAACACAAGTTTTATCTTGGGTCCTGTCTGATGCTGTAGACACAAATTTCTATTATTTCTTGCTGCTCAGATTAGTTTCTCTATTCTGTGTTTTAGCCTTCTCTTGCCACTGGTAGGATTTCCATGTACTTCTAACATATTTTCACTTTTTTAAATCATTTGGGTTTTGCTACCTTTGACATTTGATTGACAGGTGATTTCTGCGGGTTTCTGATGTATTTCCAGATCTTGACTTTATTATGTGTAATGACACTAAAGTAAGCAAGAGTGTACCTAAATGTTGTTGTCCTAAAGGTTATATATACTATGACTTAATATTACAACCCTCACTGCATTATGATAACCTTTGTTGTTTTGATATAGCTTTATCCCCTCCGAAAATTGGGTCTACAAACACAGACAAGTTTGTTGGTACCCTTGCAGCTTGTTGAAACAATGCTTGATTTCTCAATAAAGTGATTAGGCTTTTCTTAATGCCCTAGAATGTGACAGCATAAACAAATACAAATTTGAGCAATGATTTTTCAGCAATGATTTAGAAAGAACAGACAAAAAAATCCAATATATATACAACTTAGAAGGTTGGTAGTACTGTAGCCACCTTCCCAAGAGATGGGTGGGCACAGTAGGAAATCAAACCCTAGGTTGATCAGATTTACAGAAAAAGATCCAAGGAGACAATATAAAACCAAATAAAACTGGAGTCTAAGTTCATGTTCACATATTCCAACGTGTCTGGGAGAGATGAAACACAAGATCACCAGATCTACATGGATACAAGGACAGGGCGTGGTTTTGTGTTCAACCTGCTTTGCTGCATCTGGCATGAGTGACCTTGTACCTACACAACAATGTTTAAAAGGTCCCAGGAACCACACATATTGCCCAGTATCAGAAAGTTCAAGCTCAGCTGCAGATCATTGGTCGTTAACCACTAACAGCACAGGATTGTTCAACAGACAAAAATAAAAACCCCAAAAATGGACAATTCTTAAATGTCTTACATGAATCCATGTCTTTTTCATGCCAAATGTTTTCAAATATTTGCAAATTGTACTATGAAAACCATAGGCTGCTGAGCAATGTTGCAAGTAACTGCTCCCCCATATACTCTGAAAACACCAAGCATTTTGACATTTTTTTGTCTCTGTTATTTTTTCTATCCATCTATTGATGGCGGGGTTGGCTATCTCCAGTTGCCATTCATTAAGATGCATGTTATTGCAGTATTCCTTATGGATAAGGATGATGCAGTCTCTGTTGGAGTTTTAACACTATTCTTTAGGAACTGGACAGGAACCCATCTCTCGGGTAATTGCTTTCCCAATCGAGACATTAGTTTGCCTCCCTCTCCATAGCTCTGTGCGCCTCTCCTGCCTGATCTTCTCCACTATTACTGTGGCATGTGAGTTTTTAATCACAGTCCCGTAGTCAAAAAAATAACAACTGCATCATTCAACTACATCAGTGCAGGCTAAATGTCCGTGAAGTTTAAAAATAATTTGCCTGACTGCAAAAGTCTGGAATATTCCTCTGCTTCTCTTACTAATAATTACTAGTCACTGAAATAACTAATCTTGAAATAAATCTTCTACTACAGGCATCATACATTGTCTTTTGCAATGAAGCTCCTATTCCCCAAAACATACCAGTGTCTGTTTTTCCACTGTTTTCCTCCATTTCAGGTGCGTATGATGGATGAAAATCGATTTTTTTTTGTGGAAAATTTCATTTCATTTTAAGGCATCAATCTGATGCATTTGAAAATGCATTGTTTCGCCAACCTGGTTAGAGCGTTAAGAGATGGTGGACATGCTGTCACTGTGTACTCTTCCATGTTTGCCAGCCAATACAATGTTATGTAATTTAGATTTTAATTAGTAGTGGGCATAGAAATAAAAAAAAGTTTGATAAATTTCACTGTAATCTTGGAATTAATCTAGATTAATCTAGATTAAAATGGTTCAGTTGAATTCTGCCAAAGGCATTTATAATACGTGTGCGACCCAGAAAGATGACTAAAAGTAAGTCTATGAGAACAGGTTTCTCCAGCCAGGTGGCGCATTAGACCAGGGCGGTGTTTCCCTGCCCTACACTACAGAAATTCCAGTGCCACGGCTACAAAATGCAAACCGGCCAACCTGTAGGCTACATAGTCTGCGTAGCAAGTACGTAATTTAACATCTACGTATGCTGGTACAACTCACCCCTCTACGAAAAAAAAGCTGCGCGGATATGTGAGCTCTGTGCTAAATGTGCAGTACACATATCTGACAACACGATGCAGCAGTACAGTGAAGCAGTTTCAGCCAATCATTGTAGAAAAACGGAGAATAATGAGTCTACCAAATGTGGCTTGTCTCACTCTGCTTCCTTCCATCCTCAATTCTTCAGCAGCTGCCACTGAAAGGTAAACTGCCTTTGTGGCCTTTCCACTTCTTAAAAATAAATTTTTCCTTTAACAAACAAGGCAGCTTTGCTTCATTCATTTCAGTGCATCACGAATGATGTGGCAGTTTCACAGTTGGCATCCAAAGACTCGTTCTCACACCCTACAGTGCAATTCGGCTAGGTATCCATCTGGATAAAAATTTCAAGGTGAAAGTAATCAAAGCTTGCATAATACAGACCCAGCTCCCAATGTAACTTTGAGAATATATTAACAGCGATATGTTTTTTATCGCCCGATAAGAGTATCACGTTAACACAGCACTTTAATGCCAATAATGGCACACCCCTAATTGTAATATATTTTATTGGCAAAGATAACTCACCAAATTCAGTGTGGCAAAGCTCCGAGACATTCAGATGATGGTCTGCAAGGCAACCTCTGTGTTCACGCTCTGGTCAGCACAAAGTGAACTGCTTGTAAACTAATCAAGTAACGGTATTCCATTCGCACTAATATTTCCAAGCACTCGCCTTTTGGCAAATTTCGCCCAAAGGTGTGTGATTTTCATGTCCGAATTACTCAAAAATCAGTCACTGTTTATTGTGCAAGGGTATCAAAAAAATGTTCATGTCTGTATATCAGTTTCCACCTCCGTGAAATAATATTATCAGCGTTTATGTGAGGTGAGTTGGGAAAAACTATGATGCTGTCAAACCTAATTTGTGGTTTTTCAGAAGCTGTTATTAGAACAAGATGGAGCTTTCCTTAAAATATCAGAAACTAACAAGTCTATGTGGAATATGAAGCCCAGCAGGGTACATTACCATGATTGTTGTCACGACAACCGTCCGATTCTCAATCCCTGAGCTGTCATTGGAAAGACCATTTCCATCTTGTACCAACACAAGCTTGTCAATGTCATTCCAGTAGCCAATCTGGGGAAGCCAGAGAAAAACACAACACTTACAGAAATTGGAAAAAATCTAGAAAGCAAGTACAAACATAAAAGAAACTGAAGAGATGGAGAGAAAGAAATGTGATAAAAATGTTTGCCACTTAATATGCTGCTGTAAATTTCCTATTAGAGATATAGATGACATTGAAAGTGAGACAGAAGTTTCCAATAAACGCACATTGCTGCCAAAGGAATAATTAAGTTGCCTGAATGTTATATCATTTGCTTAATTTATCTTCAACATGTGTATTTGTTTTAATAAAGATAATTTATAGGAACGGGAAGCTTCGACACGTTCCTCCTACTTTTGCCACAGATTTTTCATCAAATTTATATTACTTAGGAAAATGTAGATTTTTAGGTTCCTTGGTTGACAGTAAAGTAAAAACATGTGCTCCAATATCCTCATGAAGCACATGCTGTAATGGAGGGTTAGATTTGAACAATATTACATCGCAATAAAACAGGTACTCATAAAGAACCATTAAAATAAACATATTGGGGCCGAAAGAGGAAGACAATGCACATTAAATTCTGCAGAAATTACAAGCACACATGCATTAATCAGAATAATAAACACTTTTATTACATTTATCCCAAAAATACTTTTTTGTTGTTTTGTACATTTTTTTCAACACAGTTTAGTAGAATCATAATGCCTATGTCAAACTGGCAAGTACCTAAACACTGAATAAACAAATAATCTCATTGCTTTAATCTTTGTTCTCTAGGAAACAAAATTAGAGCCTACCTTTCGTGGTCCATTACTCTTCAGTTCAAACACGTCCATAGTATAATTGACCCTCCGTCCATAGTGATCAAACTGAATATTTCCAGTAAGTCCTTGAATACGCACCTAGGTTCAAAGCAGAGATAGTGGTTGGTACTGATAATAGTCATAAAAAAGTATTTTTTACATATGAACCTTTTCTGAGTGTATGAAAACATCACTGTTGGCTCAAACCCATTCCTAAAGTCAAACACAGCATAAACGGCAGCTGCTGGCCTCCCTGATAAAGATGGACTTACTTTCTTAAAATAAAATAATTTGTATTTAGTGTCGTGATTTCATATTTTTTAGGGCTACTTTATATAACAGTCTCGTATTGAATATGTTTATATAATCTTTAGTTAGTATTCAGAAAGTAAAAGTCTGTTTTTATTAGCTTGCATGATAGTAAAGAAATGTTTGTCAAGTATGGTTTATGGGGGAAAGCTTTTAAGTCGTAAAACTCTAGGCTAAGATTATTGCACGTTGTAAAAGTGGGATGCGGAGATAAGAAACAGAGTAGAGAGTAGACAGTCATAAACAGACCGGATGGTTACAGCGATAACTCAGGAAACCTTGAGAATAAACGTTTGGTGTAATAAAATCTAGGGGGAGGAGAATAGACATGTGACTACGTGCTTTGTTCTTCTTTAATAAAAATGGTACACCCCTGTATACGACAGTTCAGTTCAGATCAACTCAGTTCTGACTGTTCTCCATCTGCAGATGTGTATGAGTGTGAAACAGAAATTCTGTGTCTGTGCATTATTTCACTCTCTGTCTCTCAGCTCTGATTTTATTTTGGAAAACTTCCCGCCGGGGTAAATGTTGGCGCCCCTACACTCTCCGGAAGCGAGTGCCGGTCGCATGGGAACTAGGAGCCAACATTAGTAACATAATCTTATGCTGTGTTCAGACCGCAGGCTTTGTCAGTGACAGCAATCTCAAGATTACATGTTAAGTCTATGGTGGAGGCCGTTGGAGGAGCTTTTCCTGCATTTCAAGCTTCAAAGCTCATAACGCTAGCAATGCAGAAGTTCAGCTAGTTGAACTTTTGACGGTCCTAAAGCTCTTGACGCAGCACGGCAACCAATCAGAGCGACTCACTGTAGTGACGTTGCCTAGCCAACCATGATCTGCGAGTGTTTTAAACATCAAGCAGAGAAAGGCCCGCCGACGTATTTTGCGAGCTTCAGCTTAAAAATGTATCTTCTCTGTGTGTATGCGTCGAAATAGTCGCTTTATGAGCATTGTCTGATGCTGACAAAGCCTGTGGTCTGAACGCAGCATAACACTGGTCTTTCTACATGGAGTTTGCATGTTCTCCCTGCCCAGACATGGGTTCCCTCCAGGTAATCCGTCCTCCTCCCAAAGTCCAAAAACGTGACTGTTAGTTTAATTGGTCTTCTAATTTCATTTTAAGTATGAGTGGCTATACATGCATGGTTGTTTGTCCTGTGTGTCTGTGTGGCCCTGCGATAGACTGGTGACCTGTCCCTGCCCTGGGTGTACCCTGCTTCTCACCCAGTGATAGCTGGAAAAAGGCACCAGCCCCCACCCCTACTCTTAAACACCCTGCATAGGATAGAGGTCATGAATAATATATGGATGGAATCTTACGCTGAACATTTTTGCAAACACATTTTAATTTAAGTACCTGTATGTATGGGCAAATATCTCAAAATGGGTGAGACATGACAACATGGCAGTCAAGACAGGCAGGTTTGTGTTAATGTTCTTCTCCTTGATGAAATGGCTAAAACAATGCTTGGGCTTATTTACAGTCCACTGATTATTAAGATCATTCAGTACATTGACATTTCTTGACAAGTCTGGACAAGGACCCCCATGTTTATTTTGCCTGGAAACACAGTGAAGATTATATGTAAAGAAAAAGCTCCTTATAGAGAATTGCAGAGTAGCATAGGGTAGTAAGTATCACACAGGTAACAAGCATCAGATGCCATCTAAATGCAAAGATGCAAATGTTTGTAGTGAATATCAAGAAAAAGTCATTTCTGTACTTCCAACCCAACCCTTAAACATTTGCTAAATGCTAATGAGACTGCATTTGCAACTCTGTGTCTCTTTTTCACATGTGACAGAGCTTTCAAGCAGCAAACACCACATTTCTGTCTGAATGAATGAATATGTGTAAAAGGTCCCCATGTCTACTATTAGACATGGTGGAAGATTTGAGATCCTGTGGGCCTATTTTTCTTTCAAAAGCCCAGGAAATCATTTTATATGACCATGGTGTGGCATTCCGCAAAACTGAAAAAGACAGGTCATTGGGTCGTTCAAGATAAGAATTATCTGAAAAATATAACCAAATAAGCAGCGAAAAAAAAAAAACTTTTGGTGAGCTCAAGAGAAGATAGAGAACCCGGAATATGAAACATGTAAAACCTTTAAGTAAAATAGAACGAGAAAGATCTCTCTCTCTCTATGCTCCAACCTTATTTAGTCTTACTGAAGAACTTTATGCATTTTAACAAGTGAAAAGAGATTGTAGATTGCATTAACAATTGGGTTGGCAATAGTTGTGGCATATTAAATATCTCTAAACATGTAAATGCACTCAAAGTAAGGGTTTCCATCACATTTTTATGTGAGAGTAGGCAATTGCAATGAAAAGACACATTAATGTTATTTCAAGATATTTTACACTTAATTCAAAAGGGTTTAAAAAATGTTGAACAGTGGCGTATAAAAAATATGACAATACCCCTGTGAAAGTAGCTGTGACTATGTTTTAATTTAACTACAGCTTTGATATACTTTTATTTCATTGGTTGCAAGTGTTTCATCAAATTGCCTAAATCCTTAATCTCTGTGAAGTATCTGAAACACATATTAGACAGAAAAACTTATCAAGAATTATATATATATATAAAACGATTCACAGCAGCAGCCAAAGTTCAAACAAAAATCACTAAGCTCAAGGTAAGGATCAGAGCCAGGGAGAGCAGCTGCAGGTGTGCTCAAGCCAGCAGCTGAATACCATCACAGATCAGGATTTTAAACAGAGCAATGAGGAAAAAAAGCATCATATGAAGTGTCCTATCATTCTCCTTTTTCATGATTTATGCAATGTTCCTTGAATCCGCAGCATGCTTTAGCCTATTGAGACCTGAAGTGTCTTTTAGATAATACAAAGGTCATGAGAGTGCTTTTTAGCAACATAAATGTATTAGTGACTATATATATATATATATATATATATATATATATATATATATATATATATATATATATATATATATTAAAGTCAAGACAAGGCAATTTTATTTTAAAGCATACTTTCAACAACAGGGCAATATTAAGTAGCTTTGGGTGATAAAGGGATAGAGTAAAAACACCAATAAAGCATAAAACACGCACAAAACGTATTTTACATTAAAACATTACTCAAAGGGAAGCTGTAAACAGATGGGTTTTTAGCCTTAATTTAAAATAGCTCAGTGTTTTAGCGACTTTATAGTTGTCCGGAGGTTTGTTCCAGATAAGTGGAGCATAGAAGCTGAAAGCTGCTTCTCCATGTTTGTTTGTAATTCTAGGGATGTTAAGTAGACAGGAAACAGAGGACATGAGTGGTTTGGGGGTTTGGTATAGTGAGAATAGATCTTCAACATACCTTGGTGCTAAGCCACTCAATGATTTATAGACTAGCAGGAGTATTTTGCAATATATTTACTGAGCTACTGGTTCTAGTGAGAACAAGAGCAGCAGCATTCTGGATCAGCTGCAGCTGTTTGATTGACCTTTTAGGCAGACCCGTGAGGACACTGTTGCAGTAAACAATCCAAATAAAGATAAACACATGGATTACTTTTATAAGGTCTTGTTGAGACATCACTTACTAATCCTAGAAATTTTCTTCAGGTGATAGAAAGCTGACCTTGTTATTTCTTTTTATATGACCCTGGAGGTTCAGGTCTGAGTCCATCACTACACCTAGATATGGGACCTTATCAGTAGATTGCAGTTATATTAACTGTAACTGTCTGCTGACTCTTGATTATTCATCATCAGGTCAAAAAATATTTACTTCAGTTTTGCTTCTGTTCAGCTGCAGAAAATTATGGCACATCCATCCATTTAATTGCTTAATGTCTTTACTTAGCATTTGGATGGAATCAAAGTCACCTGGTGATATTGCAATGCAAAGCTGAGTCTCATCTGCATATGTATGGTAACTAAACATATTGGTTGTTATAATCTGGGGGAATGGGAGAATGTAGATAATAAATAGGAGGGGCCCAAGGATGGAGCCCTGGGGCACCCCAAATGTGATTCTGTCTGTTCTGATTAATTTTTTTTTTCTTATTGAAAAAAAGAACTTTCTTTTCTTCAGATAAGAGTCAAATCAGTCAATTACTGTATTAGAGATTCAGAATCCAGCTCTTCAGTCACAATATATGATGATCAACACTCTTAAAGGCTGCACTGAGGTCCAAAAGTACCGGCACTGTGATTCTACTACAGTCAGTACTTATCTGACTGTCATTGAACACTTTGACCATGGCAGTCTCAACGATGTGATGAGCATGAAAACCAGACTACAAAAAACAAAGTAAAGCAACGTTGGACTGTGTCTCTTGACTTTTACCTATTTTCAAACAATAAAACTAAAGTTGTCCAACCTGTTTCAGAGCACGCTCCATATCTATTCCTTGGTTCCAGGGAGCCGCTGGATTAGCAAGGCATTCCCCAGCATTGCCCCGGCGACTGATGTCAATTTTCTGACGACGGAGGATGCGGAAGGCTTCAGCCATTATAAGAACACCATCATACGTTAAAGATGAGGTATACTGGGGGACAGCAAAGAAATACAAAGAGGAAAAAAACAGTACAGTAAATTGTATTATTTAAGAGTTAAAAAGTTGTGCATGCATTTGCTAAATTTTCATGTCACATGAGTAAAAGCCTACAGAACCCTTTTCAGTGCAGTATTCGATTGGGCTGGTTTTAAATGTATTTGCCTTAACAGTTAACAGGACTAAACCTTGGTGCTTTAAATAATCTTATAAATTTCAAACAGTAAATATTAAAATAAAACTATATAGTGAAATTATCTTAATAAATCAGTTAGTAACATTGTAAACTTATAGTAACTTTGTACAGTTTGTCATGTTACAATCTGAAAAGCTGAATGCATTTTACTGGGATGATGTGACAGACCGATATAAAACAGCTCATAATGAGAAAGTGAAAGAAAACCATTCAATCCATGATTTTCAAAATTGTTACAATGTAAAATTTGTATTGTGTGACATGCAGTTGTATTCATCCAAATCAAAACATTTTATAACCACATTTTACTGCAATTGCACCTGTCAAGTTGTGATATGTCCCAACTAGTTTTGCACATCTAGAGGTTAAACTTTTCACAGTACACCTTAAATGTTTTGCTGCCTTCAACTTATTAGTTGAGTTACCTGCATTTGAGCTTCATGACTCTTTCAACTTCGACTACTTTCTTTGTACCAGATGAAAACCATCCTGTCATCATGATGCTACAGTCTTTTACTGAGGGGACAATGTGGTAAAGGACTGGTCCATTTTAAGTTTTCCACCACAAATAGCTTTTCTTACCCAACCAGTTGATTTATGAGGATTGCCATAGCTTGGTAAGGTTGCAGGTATGCCATACTATTAATATTTTTCAGTTGTTCCTTGGTCTTTTTGATTATGTTGGATCCTTAATGTTCTCTATCAAGGCCATTACAGCTCAGCTGGATTTATTATGAGATTAAATTACACACAAGTATCGAATCCACTAATTACGTGACTTCTATAGGTATGTGGTTGCATTGGATTTTATTTAGGGCCATCAGAGTAAAAGTAGATAAATACAAATGCATTTGTATTAGATTTTCTTTCATTTACAATAGGGACTTCAAGATTAATTAGTTATATTGTAAATTGTTGATTATGTTTGTCAAAAGAGTATAATAGAAATATATAAACAAGAAAGAAATCTAATGAAGACACATTCACCAAAGTTATCACAGAAAGGTGACAGAGCTGCTGGAAACAGTAGCAGATTTAGTTGATTTAGTTGCACAACTTTCTCCCAGATCACACATGGAATCCCTCAATACCAGACAAACAGAGGCAGTCAAACATACAACAGGTTCCTTTCACATGACAGCGGACATAAGGGAGAAATGAAAATGAGAAAAAAGACCAAAGTAAGCTGAGATCCTCTCTGCATCGCTGTGGGTAGTTTCTTTCGCTAGCTGACATCCCTTGATTTTTATCTTTCTATGTGTGCGTTGGAGAGCTTCATAACCATGTTGCCCTATTTTCATGTCTTCTTTTTGAAACCGAAGAGGACCTCAAGAGACTGACTGACAAATGACGACTATGGAGAGAAAACATCTAAAGCGGGAAAAAGTAGCTCACTGTAGTCTTTCCTGTTTCTGTTAGTGGCAGGACAGAAACATCTTTGGGACAGAGAAAATAGTTATTTCTTAAATAAGCAGTCTAGACTACAATCTCTACAGTCAGATCTTTGCTTTCAGCTAAAATCTGTTAACTCAAAGTATATCACACACCTGAAAAGCAGTACAATTTCTTTAAAGAGACGCCAACATTTAACAAGTTAAATTTATGTTTGATTCCATTTGTCTCAGGAGTCAGAAATCATGACTGTGAATTATGTCAAATCCTAAGTGCTTTAACTGTGTTTGATCTGTAATTCAACCAGTGGGGATTACATATTGTTGTTCTCAGAGACCAGAATAACTACTATCCGCACTACAAGCCGATAACGATTTCTTCTGGTTGTATGCATTTATTCAAGACCACAAGCCATGCCTTTACTTATAGAGGCTGAATGTGGCTGTGTGTGTGCAGCTTATTTAGTAGGATACAAATCTTCAGAGGTTCAAATCCTACAGATAGAATAACACTTTATGTTAGAGGCAGCCACATTTGTTTTTAAGGTATGAAATGGTGAAAAAACTATTAGTATGACCGATGATGCAAAATTAAGTCTATTCCACTAGTCAAAGATGTGCACATTAAAGAAAATGTGGGAGTGACATTTCAAATTCTTGTATTTGTGTTATTCAAAAGTCTTATTCCTTGTTCTATTTGGTTATCTGGTTTTGCTAAGCAAACATGAAAAAAATTACAAAAAAATTCTTTACTGTGCAGTCATCAGTGTTGCAAATGTTACTTTAAAGAGGTAATTAGTTTTATCTGAATTACATTATAATAATAGGAACAATTTACCAGGGAAAGTAGTTTGTGTTACTGTAAAATAACAGTTGCTATATATAGTCTATTTGCACATAGGTGCTGTGAAGACAGAAACAGTAATCAGTTAGAATACCCTGCTACTGATAAAAGTAGCACTGGTGTAAGGTAACTGTGCTTCTCAAACAGCTTCGTTTTGCACATGAGATGTTTTTGTTCTTTAAAATGAGGGGAACTGCTTGAACCACATGACTTTTAAATTTGTGAGATAGTGGTGAATAACAGGAAATGTGGATCTATTTGATTATTTATTTAGTAAATTGTTGTCAGTCCCCATAATTACATAACTTGGTTTAATAAATATGGTTAGATTGGAAAAACTAGAATTCAGAAATATCTACATGGAAAAAGTGGAACTTTTGAAATAAAGCATTTATAAAATAATTAAATGTATTTCATAGGTCTCTAGAGTTGAAAGGGATAACAGTGCAGGTGAGATAGAAGACGTTATGTAGCTTCCCTTTTTGAAAAGTAATAAGCTTATGAATCTGACAAAAGGCACAAAATTAACTCAGAAATCATAAGACCTAAAACAATAAAAGAAGCTGCAACCATTTGCATTAGTTGCAATCTATGTAATTAATCTTATTTCATAATCATTATACTTCGTATTAAGTGTGCTGGAGCCAGTGGTTTGTATCATTAAAAAGTAAATATTTTTAGACATCAGTCCAACAGGGCAGTTTTGGGGGGGGGTCATGAAAAACTTTGTGTTCTCTAGGGGAGGCATGGCAGAAAATAATTTAGAAACACTGCCTTACACTGTTCTATTAAATGGCATTATTATCAACAATGTCAATCATATATACAGATTGATACATTATGCTAATAACGTTCACATATTGGTATTTGTACGGTTCTTGCAGTGGACTTCAAAAAATGTTATCTTCAGTATGTTGGCAAAATATTCTACCAGCAAGGGATTCAAGGAAAAGGGTTACAAAATATTCAAGTTGCTCTGATGCTGTATCACAGTAAAAATGGATAAATTAAGTTAAAAACATTAAAAACAGTGTGCAAAACATTACACACTGAAAGGACAATGTTTTAATAAGGAGAATATGTAATTATTATTTGTTTAAATATATAATGAACTCTGCAAAAATAAGATGAACCTGTAAAGAAGCTATGCACATTCATATGCACTGTGACTACAAAATGTCATGTCATCTTCAGCATTTTGCAAAAAAGGCAAACATCATTTTCATTACATTTTAACAAATTCTCCATGCACACAAATCCAATCTCAAGACACATATCCAGTTTCTAGGATGGTCTCCAGCGCAGAGTAAACAAGTTAAAGAGGTGCTGCTATTGACAGACCAGAGATTCACTGGATCTGAAACTTTCTACTTTTGGCCCAAGGCAAAATGAGTTGAGCTCTAAAGGGACAGCTTAAATGACAGGGGCTATTTTAAGCAAATTGTTGTCTCTAGAGGATTTCTGTATTTATGTTAAATCAAATTTGCATTTGCAGAGAGGCAGCATAAATCTTTTTTGTGGCTAGCTGTAAAAGGAAATCTTTGCATACATTTAGCTGTCTGTAGTTGCGGAAGACAAAATGTTATTCTTTTCTGTTCATTCAAATCTGATCAAAGTGTTAATCTATCACTTATCATGACACAAAATATTATTTAATTTGAAAAGTACAAGTCATGGAGTCAGTACTGGCAAATGATAATTAATTTGGTGAATGTGTGAGTGATGATTAGCAGATTAACAGCCCGCAAGTAACAATAACATATGAAACAATATATTACAACAAATATTTGATGGGATACCTTATGGTAGACCAGATTACAACACAGTTTAGTTTTACGGTTACTATGCTTTGTTTATGAGCTAGAGGGCAGGAGGTAAGTAAAAGCTGCAGTATGATGTATTTTTAATGGGTAAGTGGGCATATTCCCTGTTAATATATGCATTTCTGCTTGGCTCCCGGTCACTAACACGTCAACAGTGGTCTACTTTGGAGTAAGAAGGGACAAAGACAGGGACAGAAGGGGGGGAGGTGTGAGAGTTTAAAAATAGAAATATTAACGTGGAGGAGGAAGGGACGTGAATTCTGAAACGAAACATGATGCTTGATTCAGAGATAAGGGGTATACAGTGAGAACCATAGGAAAAGAAGAAAGATCTAGGACTAGAAAGGGATCTAACTACTCCCACATTCTTGAGCTGTCCATGAAAAAAAAACTATTTTAGGTTTTCAGTGTATTCTTTCAGCCAGCTTGTGTTTAGGTGGTACTAGGATCTTTCAAATTTGATAATTCTTTACTGTGCACAAGTTGATCAACCAAACCGTTAAGTATAGTTCCCCCGAAAAGTTTTTTAACTCTTACGATTTTGGTTTAAGTTTGCCCAAAGGAATTTATGTATCTTTAAAATCTAGCAACTTTAATTTGATTTCCGTCAGCATGCTTGAAATGTCGGGTGGAAAGAGCTTTTTCTGTGTAAGCCCCTAAAAAGGGAAATGAGCTCCCACTTGAGATATGACAGTACTCTTCGGTTCACCTTTTAAATCTCGACTGAAAACCTACTATTTATTTTAGCTTTTAAGTAGCCTTATTGCTAGCTCAGTTTTAAGGGGTTCGTCTGTCGTATGTGGTCTAGAGCATTTTTTTACCAATTTGTCTAATTTATATATTGCTACATGTAGATTTTTTCTACTGTGTTTTATGTTTATTTTGTATTTCAGTCTTTGTACTGCGCTTTGGTTGTCTCCTTGACATGTGTAAAGCACTTTATAAATAAAGTGGTATAGTAACAGTATAGTGAATACATGGAACAATTGACTAAGATTTTATTAAAAATGATTCTACCTACAGCTTGTTTGTTTGGCACTTCTTAGACTGTATGTTATAATCAAGAGGTAATTTGAAACAATGCTTAATATTTGATATATATTTAATTACCTTAGGTGGGCTTTCAGATCCAGGATATTCTCGTTGGTCAAGTTTGTTCCACCGCTGCATGAGCTTTATAGCGATGGGTTTGCTGAAGTCCACTAGTTGGAAACCAGTCACATTGGCGCCACCATGCATGAATCTTTCCAGGGAGATGTCCTTAAATCCCTGAGAAGAAATTAAAGAAGTATAAGAATTTAGAAATAAAAAAGGGAAAAAAAATATTTTAGATTGGCAGATGAATAGTTCAGTCGTATATACAAACTCTAGAGGTATTTTTTATTAAAGATTATTCCATATATAAAAAACAAAGAATCAGCTTCACAACTCCAATTGTGACGGTATGCAGAGAGACAGTTCATTGTGAAGAGGTTGGGAATCAATTTGGGACAGAGCTAAAGACAGTAGCAGACTATAAAGACATGTAAGCATTATCCAGGGTTGATGAATGCTAATGGCTAAAAGCTGTGAAAGCCTATTTAGCCTTCAATACGCTCAAAGGGACCTTTTTCACTGTCATAGAGAAAAATACCTTTAAACAGATTTAAGGGATTAGGTTTGAAGTCATATTTTATTTCTCAATATGGAATTTCAACAGCTCCTGACAGCTATGACCTTGTCAAGAAAAGACAAATGGAAATCTACTAGGAATATAAAAAGCGGTGAAATATCCCTGTTTTTAAAGGACCAAAGACCCTAACCAAAATAACAAATTTGTAATGTAACACAATACAACAACATCCACATTTAGAGAAAACTGGGCTAGTTACTGAGGTATAATCTCAAACTTTATCCTAAAATGAGCTCCGTTGGCATAATATAAAGTTTGCTGTTGCTCTGGTGTAACCAATGGAAAATGAAATAACAGGATAAAGCTTAATTTAACGCCATGACTTGTTTACCCAGCACATTGGTGAAAAATGAAAGGTAGACGTGCTGGAGAAGAAAAAAAATCTAAAGATGAAACAAACTACTCAGAAACATATTATATAATATATATTCACATATTTTTCTCATGCTAGATGGGTCAACAATCAAAGGGTAATAAAGAATCTCACAGTGAATAAGGGCAATTTAGAATAATGAATTAACATAACAGTCATGGTTTCGGATTGTGGGAGGAAGCCTGAGTACCGCGTTAGCACCCAAACATGCAACAACATGCAAACTCCATGCAGAAAGACCCGAGACTGGAATTTTAACCTAGGACATTTTTACTCCCAAGCAGCAGTGCAGTATCTTTGTTTGAAAAAAAAATTATGTATTGGAAGAAAAAATAATTAGTTTCTTTGAAAATGACAGTTCAAGTTTATGGACGGCTACTATGGAGTTAAAAAAACACCCAACGTTTCACTTTTTACAGAAGATTTTCATTTGCTCTGTTTCCAGCTACATCAACCTACTGTGCTGCTCAGACAAATTTATAAAATTCTTAAATCGTGGCAGCACAAAATCTTTCTTTCTTTGCTGCAAACGGTCCATAGGCTGCACTTTGGGTAGCCCTAATTGAGATGTAAAAACTGAATAAAGGGTATCAGGCAAGGAGAAAAAGCCTTAGCCAGGGCGTATTTCAAGTAAGAAAGTCTCCTGCTTTATTTTCTGGTTAACAACTCGATGAGTGCAATAGACATTAACGGGATGTCAGGCAAATGTCCCTTAAACATGTATTCTCTTGCCTGATCTGAAACCACTAAAAAGGTTTGTTTTTTTATTTTGTGCTTCAGCAATAAGATAAACAAGTCTTGTAATCCAGCTTTAAAGATGCAAAGCTTCATCTTCATAATGTTTGTGTGTCAGATACCTGAGGCAAGAGGAATAAATAAGACAGGGAAATAGAAAATACAGAAAAAAACGTATTCCTGCAGAAAACATTTTTATGCAAAATAAATGTGCTATGAGAATGTACGGACCTCAGGCGACTGTTCAAAACAATGGAAATAGATGCTTAGTTTACAATTTAAGCACATTATGGTATTGTGACAATAGAAAAAAGTGACCAAATTTAGTCTAAAACGAAAGTAAAATCTTCCTATTTTTAATGTCCATATTAAAGCATAGGAAATAAAAACATTTTACTCAGTTTTTCTGGAATGTCATTTTATGTGACTTGACACTTTGAGGCATCATGAAGACCAAAATTTAATCGTTGTAGGGTACGTTACTTCTATAGCTCTGAATACATATTTTTACTCAGCATACTGTATATACTCCACTCAATCTCTGCAGACATGTCATTTGGATAACCAGTATTACCCAACCATACACTGTACACTAATTATATATTGTCTACACTGCCATACTCTACCTGCACTTGGTACTTAATGCTTCTTTGCACTTCTGGTTGGATGTCAACTGCATTTCATTGGCTATGTACCTGTACTTTGCTGAATGACAATAAAGTTGAATAAGAATAAGAATAATACCCAGAGTTATTTTGCTAAGGCCATGCCGTGAAGTAACAGCAAAAAAGGAGGAGGGTGGTTAGGATTAAAGAGTAACAGGGAAAGGTTTAGGATTGGACAAGGATCCTAAACACCAATTAAAAGTGCCGTTGGAGTGGACAAAACAGGATAACAATAAGCCTCTAGAATGGCCCCAACCTCAACTCTAATGGAAATGTATGGATTATGCATAAAATCCAGGGGAATGGAAGGAAACCGAGCAATTCTAATGAACTGTATCAATTTCTGACACAAAAATTGGTCATAGACTTTTAATCTGTTGCAAATGTGCTTAAAGCATGCTTAAAGGCCTAGACCAGAAAAAAAAAAAAAATTAATTTAAGTTTTCTCTATATTTTGCTTTGAACTGTTAAGCATACATGTTTTTTACTGTGCGGATAAGAGGGAATCCATAATACATTTTTACTTTGATGAGCTATTCTCTTTAATAGATAATTAAGTTATTTATTGAATAATAATTGAATAATAAATAAACTAAATCATTAAAACCTCAAAATTAACACCGCATTGATAATGGTAACGATACACTTCTCTTTGGAATTGTACATATCTGCGCCTGAGAGGAAGTATCCATCAGCCACATTCAGTGTCATGAGAAATGAGGTTTACAAAGGGAGCCAGAAAATAACAAAGCTATATAAATGTGACACAAAGAACAACATTGAATTTCATGTTTCTGGGTCCCGGTGTCTGACCTCGTCAAAAAACAATCCATCTTGCAGCTTCCTATCAAATCCGCCCAACAATAGTGGACCAAACTTGTCTCAGTATAACAAAAAAACAAAAAACAAAAAAAAACTTACCAGGTTTGCCATAATGTAATGGTATCCTTTAACATGTTTCCCCACACTGACAGCCTGGAAAGAGAAAAAGAGGGAATGATGCTGTTTTTCTATTCCTTCTTGTGGGTGTAATGTGGAACACCACTGGCTATCTCGTTGAGGGGTAGGATGGTTATATGTCAGACATAAATCATACTTTCTCCATTTTCAGCTATTTTACCTCAATACCAGTTGTGCTTTGGTTGTTGTCAGAAACAGCCAGAAAATGCAACCTCACAGGTTAAAAATTACAACTCATTCAAACGATGCATTTAACTTTATTCAATAATTAGCTTTTAAAGCACCCAATAAATGAACTCAAAAATTAAACTCTATTTGCATTTTACGAGAGCGATAGGGAAACACTTCGGGGTTTTTTGACATAGAAGACATTTGCAAATTCCTATTGATGAGATGCAAAAACCTAAGTAATAAACTGTTGACATTTTTACTCCTCTCTAGTCTCACCCTCATATATCAGCAACAGCATACTGACACACACACATACATGCACAGATCACAGCTGGCAGGAACAGGAAAACAGAGCAGTCTCTGTCTTCGAGCAGGGATGCTCGCCAGTGCCGGTACCGCAGGATCGACTGTGAGGGTAGTGTGTGTTTGGGCATGTGTCCCTGTCTAAGTATACGTTAAAGTTAGTGCATTTGTGTGTGTGTTCATGTGGCTGTGTTCACCACTGAAGCCAATTAAAAAACAGTCTGTCTATTTGTCTGTCTGACAAGGAGGCTGCTGATGGTGTGTGTGTTTCTTCCTAAGAAAGTAAAGCCTAGAACACATATTTGGGTTAACAGAATACTCTTTTTCATTATAGTTATATTATATATATATATATTTCATTATATGGGTTAACCCATTAATCCACAAAGGGTAACTTTAAGTTATTTACTCTATTTATTCAGTTTTATTTTGTGGTGTTTTACCCCTAAGGAAATCATCTTCAGCCAGTCTTGGAGCACTGTACAATACGTTCAATTTACCCTTTGAGTAACTTTCAAAGATGCTATTATCCTTGTTGCTAATGCACCTTTTTCTACCACACTTTCTCCCTCCACTCAATCTTCTATTAATATACTTTGTACAGTACACTATAATCAGTCAACATCTTTTGCAATAACCAGTTATGATTGGTTTGTCCAAGAGATTTTTTTCTCCTTTCGTTGTTTTAATGGAAACCTTATTTTGGTACAAATACAAAGAAAAAACAAACAACAAAAAAACACAGGCACAGTTATTTTCATCAAACCTTTCAAAGTTAAATAAATCTCTGGTGCTCTTTGATCATGATCTATAGTGTACCACTGACCTCGATGTTTGATGAAGCTTCTTTTCTACTATATTTGTCTTTAATATTTGTATAAAGCTAACATATCTTTCTACCTGACAGGCTGCATGGCATTCCCATTAGTCTAGCACTTATTATTCTGCTTCACTGTGTCTAATCGGGGAATTTTGGTTCTATCACATGATTTTTTTTAGAAATAGTGCCATCTACCAACAAACATTTTACACTGACCATGTGTCAAAGAGACATTTTGTACTTGTTTTAAATACAGGTGACAAGCACTAGATAAAACAAAATATAGTAACTTTTTCATCAGTTCCATCTTGAATGAGTTTTTATTTGCTTTAATGCATATACAGTCAATGGTGGAGTTGGCGTCTCCTGCTTACATTTTTACTTGCTTTGAGCATGACTGCAATGCATTTCATCCCACCCCATTTTTTAGATGATTTCCTTCATTTTGATTGGTTGATGGTGGGTGGGTTGGAATAAAGAGTTCATCCAGGGTGACATTCATAGTACTGAAAACTATAGCTTGAAAGAATTTATGCTAAATTTTGAGAGAACGTATGTCCAGTAAAAGTCACATTTTCTAAATATGTTTCTGGGCTATAAGTATGCTAGAAAGCACTCAGAAAGCACAGACCTCTGCCGAGGCAACTCAGTCCTCCCACCCCATACAGTGATGTAGATCACTAAACACTAAAGAACACTAAAATCTAATCTCTTGATCCTGTTCCCAGCGCAGCATTTCCTAAAAAAAATCATCAAAATCTTTCTTTACCCTTTTGAGTTATGTTGCTAACTCACAGACAAACAAACAACATCTGAAGAAAACATCACCTCCTTGGCAGATGTAACAATGTCAAGCTAGCCTGTATTAGCCTTAAAAACATTTCCTTACTTGTCATTTTGTTTGGATAAAATGTATTTGATATTTTAGTGTGATTTTAGTATGATTTTAAAAACGTGCGCTGACAACAACAATGCGGCAAGAGAAAAACAACTCCTGTTCTATACTCTTGTTCATACACATATTGTAGTGTAAGATATATTTAATCGCATTATGCATTGGGGAAGAGAAACTAGGCAACTCCTTTTTGATCTTTCTTTAAATAGCTTTGTAATTATCTTTTTTTTCAAAAACTGGTGAAATAGTTTGTTCTTTAAAAACTCGAACCCATACCTTATCGCTATGTCTAAATTTGTGCAGCTTTACATTTTAAAGGATTTTTCTGTAGCCTAAAGTATGTGCATATTAGCAAACAAGATTAAGCTTTTTGAAGAGAGAGAAAAAAAGTGACCTCATGCTGTGCACAATCACATAAAAGACAGGAATAATATTTTTTTTCATAAAGCATAATCTGTCCCACTCGATCTTTTTCTGATTTGGACATGTAATAGGGATTTTCACAAATTAGATTTTTATGTAAATGCGAACAATTGAAGGGTATCTGCTTGCATGTGTCACTGGGTTTGTCAGATGTGCATACATGGGATCAGATGTGATGACAGGTGGCAGAACTGATGGGATGTCACACTCCAACCTGAAGTGAAGGGTTCTCAAACACACAGTTACGCTACCTGTCAACGCAAGTCACAACCATAAAGCGAGACAGATAATCTAATGAACTCAGACAAGCACAAGGTGTCCGAGTACATTCCTTAATGTCATGTATGCGTGTGTGTATGCTCTAAATTGCTGTTTGAACGGATGGTATTGTTATCACTTCAAACACACACTAATGTAGCTGCTGCAGAAGTCACATTTCTCACTCCACAAAATAAACTCCAAGGAAAACACAAACCGTTTCTCCTTTCCAGATGTCACAAAGCATCTGGAGTGCTGTTCAAACTAGCTGAGTGGAGCAGACAGATGCCTCAGAGAACACCAGCAGTAAAGTGAGAAGAACACTACTTATATAATCTAACAATAATTAGCAGTACTTCTTTAACAACAATTTTCTCACACTACCTGACTTCCATTATGTATCACATCTTATTCCGTGGTTCAGGCTATTAATAGCAGGGACGTTTTATCACATTATTAAAAGTTAAATGCTGCTAAAGTCAGAGTTAGTGATGAAATCTCTGCACAACTTCCAAACCTCAGTGATAGTAACAG
This sequence comes from Apricaphanius iberus, assembly GCA_028564705.1. Classification (NCBI taxonomy): domain Eukaryota; kingdom Metazoa; phylum Chordata; class Actinopteri; order Cyprinodontiformes; family Aphaniidae; genus Apricaphanius; species Apricaphanius iberus. The sequence continues at coordinate 1,582,700 of JAPXFQ010002633.1, forward strand.
TGTCATATAAAACTACCCTCTGGCATTTATTAAAGTTGTATCCTGGGAAAAAATCTTGCTGGTTTTATTAAGTTTCGACTCCATATCAATCTGCCGGCTGTCATAAAAAAAGTGTTCTATATGAGGATTTTCTTCACCTCGTCTAATATTGACTATAGTTTAAAAAAACCTTTGACAATAAATGCCACTAAACTGAAGATCAAAGTTGATCATTTTGAATTTTCTTTAACCTGTTATTGTTCTCAGTACTTCCTATTGTATTCTTTACAAGCTGTCTGAGATGAAAAATGTTTGAAAGAGTCAAAGTTTAAGTCCTGAAGACAACTTACCAAATTGGTGCTGATATTATCATACTGCCAAGGGTACTGCACAAAGTGAGGTGAAAAAGGGCTACCTAAGTGCCTTAGCCTTACATCAATCAACAACTAACCAGTTAAAATAGACACCACTGGGTGTCCAACATGACAAATAAAAACAAAAAACAACACAAATAAACCAAAATAAACCCCAAAAGAGTAGATCTTGATTATTTTTTAAAATAATGTTCTAAAAGGCATGATCACTTTCAGAAAATGTTTCAATCTAAAGGTCCAGAACGTCTGAAAAACAAATGGCCAAATATCCAGCCAGAATGATCCCAGCAGCTTGCTGAGCTCTACAAAAAGCACATGGTGTCTCTGCAACTTTGCTCTAAGACATTTGATCAAATGTTATTGAGGGTCTATAAATATATTTGGAACAGTAAATATCATTTTTCTTGTGTTATAAATTTAAATCTGTGCACCCACTTACTGTTCTTAAATGTCATTGAAGTTGCTTTTTGTATGTTCATACCAACCCTAGAAGAAAGCATGTATGTAATGCATAAGTAAAAGTTCTTAAGTGTACGTATGTATGAATGTATGTATGTATGTATGTATGTATGTATGTATGTATGTATGTATGCATGTATGTATGTATGTATCTCCCCCATAACATTTCTAGCTCTAGTACTCTTATTTTCACACATGAACTCACCTCTAGTTTATCTGGAAAAACATTGTGCACTGTATTTGCAAAGTTAGTTTTTAACGGTGATATTACCTGTTCTAGGATGCTCTGTAGTCTCTCAGGCTCTAGGTCAATCACATATTTCCTCTCTTGTCGTCGGTCCAGGTCTTCTAGGAGTCTGCGGTAGGCTGCGTCGTTAAAACTCTCCACACAGATTGCGCTCACCTGTTTTCACACACATTCACACAGAGTATTCATAAAAATATCAGCATCATAGGAGAATGGGGCCAAACAAATAAATCATGAGCAAATTTACAATGTGTGCTTATGTCGTTGAATGACTGTGCGTATGTTCCATGAGAACATCTTGCTTAAGAAGTTTGCTTTCTGGCAGGTTTCCAAGAATGTTTCTGTTTGTGTGTGAGTGTGTGTGTCCTGACCTGCCATGCATTCTGCCCCGCTCTCTCCATAATTGCCTGCAGTATTGCATAACCTAAACAACAGAGAGTTGGGAACAGAAGGAGACAAAGAGAGAATTAATGCTACTACATGATAGATGCAGTAGTTTGAAAGCTGAAGTATGGGTATTTTACAATCTCAGCTTGTGATCTGAAATAAACAAAGGCTTTCAACAGAAGTACAACTTACAAATCCTTTTCAGTTCTCCAAGCAAGAAGGTAATTTAAAGTGGGGTTACAATGATTAAAGAAACCTTGAAAAAAACTCTGCTTTTTATATAATACTTTATCATTACTTTATTATTTTTTTGTATTTGTATCTTTTTAAATCATGAATCTTTCACTTACCACCTCACAATTACATGTACTTTCTTTTGGTCTGTAACATAAAATACATTTTAATCAAATGTGTTGTTGTAATGTGCTAAAAGAATGTAAGCTCTTTGAAGTCTTTTTTAAGTAACTTTTTGCACTGAAATAGAACACACATGTGGAAAAAACCTTAACATGTAACTTAAAGTCACTTGTGCATAAAATTAAAAGAACCAAGGTGTTTTATCTAAAATAAATAGACAAACGCAACAAAAAATAAGTTTTAGTTTAACACTTTATCTCCCTAATAAGGGTAAAAATCAATTATCCTGTGGTTAAACAAATGCATGCGTGTTTACAGCACCATTTTTCTGTGCATTTTGTGTGCACGTTATAAATGTATTTTGTGCATAGATGCTGTCATTGGTCTACATGCATCCATTTAATTGAAGAGAGTCTATGCTCACTTTGATGAGTGTCTGCAATTAGGTGTAAGGATTGCATTTGTCTTTGCATGCAATTAAATGAGTACATTTATATTTGTGTTGGAATGCATGTGTCAGCAGGCTATCGGTGGAGCAGAGCAGAGCGGCGGACATAAAACAGATAACAGCATTACAACCCATTTTCCAGCACATTACTAGTAGCAGGCCTGATGGGAGCCTATAATGAGGGGTCCTGCCTTGGCCGAGTCACGGGTGAGTACAGTCCAAACTCTGCGAATCTATCCTTTTCTCTGTTTCTCCCTCCGTTCCCTGTGTTCTCAAGCCTTACCTCCTTCCTCCTACGATGAATCCCCTGTGGCATGTGATCCTGTCTGTCCTTTTACTCCTCTTGTTTGCCCTTTCAATTATCTCTCTCCTACCTCCCCTCTCCAGTCACACACCCACCTCAGCTTTCTCCTCATCCCCACCACCTTGTGTATCTCCTCCCATGACTCATGTATTTTGGCTTCCCTTGTTACTTTCTCTTTCTCTACCTACTCCCCTGGGTACTAACCTAGACAACCTGGACCACATGGAAGTTGGCAGAGGCACAGACAGAGCCCACATGTCTGTACACACAGTGCAGCTCCCTCATGCTCCTAACACACAACCATACAGTGGTCTGTTGGGACTTTGCGTCATGTTTGACCTGTGTTTCACTCCTTGTTGCAGGGAATTTGTCTGTGTGCATGCATGTGTGCAAAAGAGAGAAAGTGTTCCAAGGATTCCCATGACAATGGCTCACAACCGGGGGGCCTAATCTGTTCCTGCTCCACTAACTTATGCACACTTCATGACTGCATGGTTAAATTAAAGGTAGGTGAACGCTTGAGGAATTGGGGCCGAACTCTTGCTTCTTGCTGAAATGAGACAAATTACACCTCATTTCTGTAACTTTAGTAAAGCCAATTTAGATCCATTGGCACAACCTCTATCCTTTCATGGAATTTGAATTTAACTCAGATTAACCTTGGGAGTTTAATAGGACTTTCATTTGGAACAATCAAAACAAAAATTGTCCTCAGCTTTCAAATCCAAAAGAATAGGCAATTTGTGGTGTCACACCAAATGAATTTGGGAATCTGTTTCTACCTCCCACAGCTGAGTATATGGGTAGAAAGACAGTTCTAGAACAGAATACAGAATGAGATTTAACAATTACTGCGCTGGCTATAATTAAGCACTAAAATCATTTGGAGGATTTTAAATTAAAGTGGTACTTGAAGGTTTTTTAATCCCTATTAAATAAACGACTGCAAACAACAAAAAGTTAAAAATGTACTATGATTGTCACATTATCACCAGTGTTCCCCCAGTTACTTTGAAATACTAATCTGATTACTGACTAGTGAATACTTCTTTCCTAAAGTAAATAAGTACCATTTTTGATTATTTTAAAAGTAACTAAGTTACAAGCTCTACCTAGTGGTACTTAGAGGAAAGTTCTAAATATTTTTGGTATATAAAATTAATTCAAAAATGTATAATTCATACAGTGTGGCTGTAGCTTGCAACAATTACCAATAAATAATCCTTATTATGAATAAATAAGCCCCCTGGGTTAATTGTCTATAGTTAAAAGGCTAAGCCTTCTCTACTGCATGCTTAGGTTAGTCATGATCGTGGTACTTGGAGAGCTCATCATTTTCTCAGGTTGTACCCACTTTAAAAAGTTCAAGAAATACTTTATTTAGAATTGCTTTATTAGTTATTTTCAGCAGCTGTCAATAACTCTCCCACTGCCTCAACATAAAAACAATAAACTGTTTTGCCAATACTCACTTTATTGGAAATGCATTTTAACAGTAAGGCCAAAAATATACTTTCCTTTTAACCCTAATGTTGACAACAGCAACCAGGCAGTCTCTTGGGTACGCACTTGCTTGAGCACTGCATGTACTACTGGCTGCACAAACAGGAGCTGCACTAAGCTCCAAGGGCCTTTCGAGGCTGCTTGCAACTTTAATTATCATTATTATTGCTTGTTTTCCTATGACTTTTTCCACCATAACCAAATATATTTTTTTGCTTAAGAAAATTACAAAAATAGTAACGCCCAGTGGCTTCAACAAGTGACTTTAATTTTATTACTGTAATGGAAATAGTAACGCATTGGATAAGTCGTTACTTAAAAAGTGGTCATATTAAGTAATGCGCTAATAAGTAATGCGTTACTGGCATAATTAAATATCACTACAATGTATTTGACATTATGTAATATTAATTAGCTCCGGGAAAAAAGCTGTCCCTCATTCTGTTTGTCCTGACTTTGTGAAAAACACAAAATCTGATTATTTTTTACAAATTACAAATCAGGATGCATGTGTATTATTTACTCTGACACTCCTAAATAAACTTAAAGGCCACCAGTTGCTTTCTGGAGTCTGTTTATTTGTAAAAAGAATCCATCTGTGAGAAAAATAACCTCACAAAAACCCAGCTGTTCTTTATAGGCCTTCGTCTGTTAGAGGACATTAGTCAGCAAACTGCACAAGAAAGCTAGGTTGTTCATTCCATAAACCTGAACTATGTATAAGAGCAACAAGAAGAAGGGGATTGTGGGAAGTAAGCCATCAGAAGTCACATTTGCAGCGTGCCACAAGCCATGGAGGACAAATCTGACTTTTGGAAAAAACAGTCCTGGTGGGATCAAGATGGTGGCAGCATCATACTTTGAGAATGCTGTTTTTCAACACAGAGACAGAAGCTGGTCTGAGATGATAGGAAGATTGATGGAGTTCAGAAAATATGTTAGATGCTGCCCTAAACACACAACCAGAGCAACACTGTAATGGTTTAGATCAAAGCATGTGTTAGAATGGCCATTAAAGTCCAAACCTAGATTGTATTGAGAGTCTCTGCCTTTAAATTTAATGTTTACAGATGTTCTCTATGCAATGTGATGGAGATTAAGCAATTTTACAGAGAATGGTTAAATATTTCTCTCACTAGATGTGCAAAGTAAGTAGAGGAATAACACAAAAGACATACAGGAAATAAAGTAAAAGCTGGTTCAACAAAGTTCACTCATAGGGGCTGAAAAAATATGGATGCCGAATATTTCTGAAAAAAATAAATAAATAAAAAAAATTCATAAAATAGTAGTATCGCACATAAAATCCTAAATAAACAGTTTTTTTAATTTTAATATAATATAATATAATAGCATTTTATTGTCATTGTAATTAGTACAACGGAATTGGAATGCAACCTCCTAGGTGCAGATAGCAGCAACGTAACATTAAAATAAATAAAAGTAAAATTAACAATTAATAAATTAAATCAGGAAATAATAACATACACACATAGATTTATATATATATATATATATATATATATATATATATATATATATATATATATATATATATATATATTACATTTGATGTAAACATATATGTGGATATATGTCAATAAGTGGCATTGCATATTAACCAGTTTTTGCTTTATTGACCTCATTGATAGCTCCGGCAAAAAAGCTGTCCCTCATTCTGTTAGTCCTGACTTTGTGTAACCTGTAACACCTGCCCGAGGGTAACAGTTCAAACATATAATTAGCAGGGTGGGAGGAGTCCATGATGATGTTTCCAGCTCTGCCAATGTAACGAGTGCTGGCGATATCTTTAAGGCTGGGCCGAGAGCAGCTAGTCATCTTCTTGGCTTTGTTAATGAACCTCTGCAATGCTCTCCTATATGCTGCAGTGCACCCTGCGTACGACGCTGTAATGAAGTATGCCAGGATACTCCCTATGGTGGCCCTGTAGAAGGTCACCAGTAGCTTCTCCTCCAGGTTGTTTCTTCTGAGCACCCTCAGGAAGTGGAGACGCTGCCGGGCCTACTTTACCACCGCTCTGGTGTTTACAGTCCAGGAGAGGTCGTCGGACAGCTGCAACCCCAGGAATCTGATGGAGTGGACACTTTCCACACAGTCCCCATTTATGTACAGTGGGGCTGGATCTGCTCTGCCCTTCCTGAAGTCCACTATTATTTCTTTGGTTTTTGTGGTGTTGAGTTTGAGATTATTAATAGAACACCCCTCTGTCAGTCTGTTGACTTCATCTCTGTAGGCAGACTCATCACCCTCTGAGATGAGCCCCGACCACGGTGGTATCATCCGCAAACTTGATGATGGTGTTGGAGAGATAAGTCGGGGAGCAGTCGTATGTGTAGAGCAATATGTAAGCAGTAAGAACAATTTTAAAATTTTTCAAAATGTAACAACAGGTATATACGCATTTAAGTTCTGCTACATCCCTCAAAAATGTTGCTCCAATTCTAACTGTAATGACAACAATGAGTGATAAATAAAATAATCTTAATGTGGGACACCTTGCTAGATATACCTGTCCGAGTGTATTTACCTCTGTCTGTATCATAGAGGAAGACAAATCGGCTCCAGTCATAGTGGTCAAGCAGGGATAGAAGTGCTCCTCTGATGGACGGCCTGAGCTGCAACGTGAACTGTCCCTCACCCTCGGTGGGGAAGCTGGGCGTCACGAGGCTGATGTGCAGGGCTCCACAAAATGACGTCAGCGTGTTCACTGACCGCTTGTCATAAAGGCCGAAGATGGCAAAGACCCCCCTCGAATACTGTGAACAGACTGATGAGACAAAAGAGGAGAAGAAAGGGTGAAATAGGGAAGGACATGGGGATCAAGATGGCAAATTGAATGAAATTGGAAAAGAGCAGGAGAAAATTAAAGAAACTAAAATTGAAAGTTTACTGGGTGACACAAATTTAGAAAAAAAGAAACTTTTTAAAAACGTCTTTTGATTTTGCAAATGAGTTCTGCAGAAAAAGACCAAGAGGGGGAGAATTCAGAACACATGGGTCTTAATTAAATTCGCTCTGTGGAATATGTTTAAATATGCCAACCATTTTAATGAGCTACCACTTCAGCTTGTGTCAGCCCTACACTACCTTCTCTCTCCTAATTAGACTCACAAACTGCATATTTTGAATGGTTTATGTGCCTGAAATTTAAAAGTACCTTTTTGACCTCAACAGAAATTAAAACGGCATCAATCAAATCTATCTGAGAAAAAGAAAAAACAGATTCATAGCAGCATAAGGAAAATTGTTTCTGCATCACAACATATTGCACAGATAACCACTGAAGAAAATGCCAAGCACAAATATTTTCATGTGCATATGTTAAAATCTGAGATGCCCACAAAGCAGTAAATTTCAGACTTTGGTTAAAATAAAAACCATAATTTATATCAGCTACAATTGACCAATTTCGCTGCATCTGCAGTCATTAAGGAAATTACAGTCAAAAATCACAACCTGCTCAGTGCTAAATGTCCTTAAGAGATATGATTGAACATACAAAGATAAAAAGACGAAAAACTCTTGACAGAGCTACAACCACAACAACCAAAGATTGTGTCATTTGACAGAACTACATGCACAGCAAATAGGACAACCAGAGTTTTAATTTAAACCGATCAAATCGGAGAATGAGGCCCAAAAAGGTATCTGCTTTTTATTTTCCACAAAGTTTTTGTCCGCAATCAACATCAGTAACCCTCTTATTATCCTCCTCTTCTTTTACTCTGTTTGGCTACATTTATCCTTTTGGCAGATTCTTTCAAGCAGGCTTTTTTTTGTTGGACTCTGACTTCGTTCTGCATTATAATTCACTCTCTACCCTGTTATACGTCATCAAAGAGTAAACACTAAGACAGAAAGACTGCAGGCTTTGCTTTTAGCAACAACTACACATAACTCCAAAAGCATTTTCCCTCCATATTCTTTTTTTTTATATTTTCCTACATTGCATCATCTATATCCTGGGATCCTTTCTTCTGTTTTCAAGGCAGACTCCCTTCATCTTCTCTTTCAGCTTCCACCATCCACTCTCTCTCATCTCTTCTCTCCTTCTGCATTCACGATTCCCTACCCTCCCTCCTTCCTTCTCTCCTTCTTCTGGGACTGAGAGTAATTCCATTATCAGCTATAAGCCTCAGTGGGGGTAAACACTGAGGGAAATACAGCTTTGACGGTTCGGCTTGTGGCAATTAAACAAAGCCATGGCCTCTGCACCCGGCCAGCGATAAGGCAGGGATTTAGTCTTAGATTATGACAGGAGCTAAATGTCTTCAATTCAGAGAACTCGCATATGAGCTGTACTTAGCGTACGTCATTCAGCTGCTGCTGAGTCATGCCATCCTTAGTGACTTTCGTGTTGGTTTTTACAAAGACCACATGTTTTTTAATGTTTCTGAGGATAGGAGAGACAGGTGAACAGATGAGACTGAAGTGTCTTATTTTTTCAAAGACAAAACTGAAAAATGTCAGCACCGAATTACTTATATAGTTTGAAGTAAATCTGTGAGGAAGAAAAATTTTAATATACTTATTAAAGAAAGTTTCTATCGAAAATGACAGTGCAAAGGATTAAAGTTTACAACAAGCAGGGATATGTAATTACACTAGACCAGTTGGGAAAAATTACACCTCCTGATCTTTGATAGAAGCCAACTGATAAAAGCGGCAGCGGGTAGAAATGAGCAATAACAAACCGAAAAACAAAAAAGAATCAATATACACACTCTAGCAGCACTTCATTAGATACCCATGTTAAATTGGGTTAACAAAGATAACCAAACAGACAGTCTCATGATAGCAGCTCAATGTGTTTAGGCATAGAACAAAATTATTGCTTCTTGCTGTTTTTAAACTGCAGAACCTGCAAATGATCTCCACTTTTCGGGAATCCAAGATTGTCTGCTTTGTCTGTCAGTACAAATATTTAGCTTTTTTTCTTAATGATTCTCTTTCTTCTGACGTAAATAAAATTATAGTCCAATTGTTATTTATGTAAATGCATTATCATGGATGCAACTTGTCATGGTTATTTGTACGGTTGATGTGTTCCAGGGCAGTATTTGGGAAAGTATTTTTTAATTTTTCCTGATTACATAAAGGCTAAACAAAAATCTAAATATGCTGACGATGATTTGCTGCACTGTAAAGCGAGCATACCAAAGAGAAAGCCTGCGAGTGTAAGTGACATTGACTGCAGCATAATTATTGGTGCTACACTAGGCTGGTCCTGATATATCAGAAACTGCTGATCTACTGGGATTTTCACATCAGACTAGTTATCAGGTTTACAGTGAATTACCTAAAAATGGAAAATGTCCATTGAGTGGCAGTTGTGTGACTAAAAATGCATTTTAGTGTTTTTAGGAGAATGGCCAAGGTGTTTCAAGATAGTGAAAAGGAAATAGCAGCTCAAGTAACCTCTTGTAGCAATCAAGATATTTGGAATAGCATTCTGAACATACATGTTAAACCTTGAAGAAGAAGGGCTACAGCAGGGGAAGAACACTGGCAGTGCTATCAGTTAAGAATAGGAATACATAGCTACAATTCAAAGCCAAACCAAAACTGGACAATAAAGTCAGAAAGACGGTCCAATGAGTCTCAATTTCAGCTGGTAGGATCAGAGACCCTGAGAGTTTACTTTTGGCCCACTTTGTGTCACTCTATAAGAACTGAGCAGCCTACTATTTAAATACAACTAAATCCCTGAGTATTGTTGCTGATCATGCTCACTTCTTTATGAACAATGTGCACCAATCTTCTGATGAATACATTCAGCAGGAAAATAGACCATGACACAAAACTCAGATTAACTTACATGGGTTTGTTAAACATGAAAGAGTATAATTTACTCCAGTGGCCTCCCCAGTCCCAATATAACGTAAGGTTCAAAAAAGTTTATAATGACAACAAATTCAACAAAAAGGAAGTGTAATGAGGCTGAAATAACTAAAGATAAAAATAGTCAAACAATCAGGACGTGGTAAAAACCAAAGAATAACACTGATGGCAATAAGTTAAAAAACTAAGGGGAGAAACAAAAACAAGGCAGATCCTAGCCTTATTAGACCACTCAAAAATAGCCAAAAGAATCTTTCATAGATATATCATGTTTATGACATATATTTTTTTGTATTGAATTGATACATTGGGCACTTTAGGGAACTTTTTGTCAAAACCAATGTTATTTTAGACAAAAAAATGAGTTTTGCCCGTAACATTTTGAAATGATACGTTTTTTCCTCTTTTTTCTTTTTTACATAACCCTTTTTACAGCCTTTTTATTTCACTTTGTGGTGGACAGAAAAAAAAGTTTATGTCCTTGTTCAGGCAAAGACGCACTTTACACTTCCCACAGTAGACATGTAAAAAGTTATTGCCTATGCAGTGCTTGCCTCTCTGTTGGGTTTCCCAAATAGAAAAATTGGTTGGGTTACACTGCAGCTTGGGCTTTTACAGGATGGTGTTGGAGTCGCCTCAGGGCAGGATAGTGGTCTGCTATACTTGGCCTTTCCTGCTCTTGTGGCAGAAGTAGCAACCAAAACCTGAAAACGTTACACAGAACCATGGGTTTTTCCAGGGGCTCAAGCTTCTTCTGGTATTTTCTGTAGACATTCCAAACATTGGTGACTGCCACTGTAACAGTGTGCCACCACCAGATATACATGTGCCATCAAGATAATCTGAAGCTGAACTTGTAAAGTGCAGACAGCATATCATGGAGATCAACTCCTTCCATGAACTTGTTATATGTTTCAACAATGGCTGTGCTGGGAACCACTATGTGAGTTTTGGATTTGCGATCCCAGCATTTCACATTCTCCACAGATTTAATGACAACAAAATAGGAAATCAGGCTCACTTGTTTGTTGTTGTACCTTTTTAGAATTATGTTATTGTCCTGGTTCACTCTTAAGTCTACTGAACCTCTTCCATTTTTCTTCAGTTTTATCCGTCCATTATGTTGCAGTCTTTCACCTTGTTCATCCAGATCCTAACAATGTCCTGGATTTTAAGGTGTTGCACCAGAAGAACTGATTAAAAGTAGTTGTTTGCAAAGACCTTGTGATTTTCTTCCCGCTGGAAGTGTTGATCTCATTTTCAGCACAACTTCTCCTGGAACTATCTCTTTTGCACTGGTGTTAACGGACCTGGGGTCTCATTTATAAAGCTTGCTTACACACAAAACGGGATCTGAAAACTACATAAACAACTTTATACGCAACATTTGGCATTTATAGAACAAAACATGGCGTTAAAATGTACACAACTTTAAGCACACTAAGGAGCTTGCTTACGCACTCTTTGGACATGGAGGACACTGACAGTGCAACAGGAGGTGTACCAAAATTGTGAATTTAAGCCACATTTTAAGACTTATAGAGCATTGCACACACAAACGAACACAACACAAACTTCTCCCCCGTCCCGTCTATAGAAACTGAGAATAAAAACGAGAATTTGATTAAAAATATGTTACATTTATGAATTATGTTCATATCTATGTCTTCAGACTGTATTGCAATTGCACGTATTGGTGCATGTGTGAAGAACAAATATGCTGCAGCGTCCCAGCATAATTCTGCACAATTAGAAACAAGCATAGCATTAGCATTTTTTTTAGCATCAACACTGGTCACCTGCAGCTCTTCCGTTTATTTTTATGACCCCAAATCAATATTTCACTAGCAAGGACTACGCCACAGATTGAGAATTTTAACAGTTTATTGAAGGGGTGGAGAATTGAATAGTCTGAGGAGGGGCATCGTCGGAGACCCAGGGAAAGACTCAGTGTGGGGGTGGAGTCTTGTAGAAATTGTCTTTCCGAGCCTGCTCAGGACCCCCTCAGACCAAGCCGATGCAATGTACAAATGCGCCGAGAAAGTCATCTCAAGGCCCTTTACGACAAAAGTCATTGCAATCAAATCAGTTAAAAGTTTGTCTAAGTAAGGAATCTCAGCAGATGGCTGAGTGTTCAACATGGGGTTGAGCAATTCCTCAGCAATCCCTCATACTGAGCAAGAATTTATCGACTGTGGAGAGGAAAAACTCCCCTTTAACAGGAAGAAACCTCTGGCAGAACCCTGGCTCAGAACAAGCGGTCATCTGCCACGATTTTTTTATTTGTTTAAATTGTTTTAATTCCAGTCTTACTGTTGCTACAAGAGAAAATAATATCCGATAAATGAAACTCTATGTTTAATGTTCTTATTTGTTTAATCTCTTGTACTGCTGCTTTATTTTATTTTTTAAGTTGTTGTTTTTTTACTCTTGTCTTCTAACATTTTTTTCGTAACTATATTTTTTCTTTTTATGTGAAGCCTTCAGCTAAATAAAGCTCTATATACATCAACATCGATTTATTGAAATAAAACAGTTTTATCTGCCTCCGCATGCCTGCAGCTGTTTCTTTCTCCGCCTCTTGACACTTTGGGCCTGTTTAGTCTGATACAAAACCTTTTCTGTCCCCTCTCAAGTCTTCTTTTTTTAGAGATAGAAACTAAAACGTGTTCAATAAAAAAAAAAAAAATTAGAATCAATCTGAGTCCAGATAACAGCTCGTTTGAGTCTGGATCAAGACCAAAGTCCACCATTTAGGGATAGGGAATACACTGGTAGACTGCTTTTGTATTGCTAGCTCCGCTTACCACACTATTCACTCATGAAGTATGTCATAAAAATAAAAAAACATTAAAATTACCTTTTTTTTAAAAAACATTAATGACTTGCTGCACCAAACACATCCAGTGAAAAGTGACTCAACATGGAAAGAAATAATCCTCACAGCAAGGTTCCTTTTCTTAATATATGCAGTGCAGAGACACTCCTTAAAACTGCAAGCTTTATCAGTAAGGACACAAGTTTGAGATGACATTTTTAAATCAACACGAGTTGTAATGGGTACTGATGCACTGACAAAGATTGCAAAAAACTATAGCAATGTTGCATCAATTAAAAATATTCCCACAAAAACACAGACTGAAGTTACAAAATAAAGTTGAACCAACATTATGCATGATCTCCACAAATGTTTATGCTCTGAACAGGATCATGGAGGATGGATGGTCCTTATCTCCAGCAATCACTAAACTCTTCCTGTGTTAGATTTTTCTTGGAACCAGGAGCTGTGAGCTGGGAATGATGTCGCATCCAACTGAAGACTACTTACTTGCAAGCCAACAAAACTGAGATACAAAAATGAGAACACATGACAACTTGAGATACGATGTTTAAGTGAAAAAGCAAAACAAAAATATATTTTCTGCTTTGATTATTTTCCCCACTCAGCTGTGTTATATTAAAATTTAAGAAAAAAATAATTGAATACTAACAGAGGAGTGCATATAGGTTGCTTTCTCTCCCCCAGTTGCAACATTCAGCGCTTGTTCAGTCCAAGTTGATGGGAGTACTAGTTGGTGGGAGTGTGTGCATTAGACAGATGTGTAGACCCATTTCTGCAAATGTTTTGTGAGAGCTAGGACTGAATAACCCTTCAGTGAACCAGACTGTGTTTGACTATTCGTTTGTTTTAAGTCACATCATTCACTGTTCTAAAAGTTCTGCAGTTTTTTTTTTTACCTTCGCCCAGCCGCTCTATGAAAAAATATATATTTTGTGGCTTTCTCATGAGAAGGGAAGAAAACTTTATTGCATTTCATGCATTATACTGACTCAACAACAAAAAAGCCCAAACAGATTTGACTGGAGCTCTGTTAACCTCAAAGCAACTAAAAACATCCTTTTCTTTAAAAAGTTTATTTAATCAGCCTACTGGGTCTCCATTACAGCTTTCTCTGACAGTATAACCTCCCAACCAGTCATTTGTAAATAATCCCGAAACCATCAAAGTTTGTTGCCCACAGCACAGCACAAAGGACAATCTTTCCCTAAGTATTTTTAAATTGTATGCTTCATCAGCACTGGAACTTTTCTTAACTCCCAAGTACTTTTTCTTTTTGCTTTTTTTGTTGTTGTTTTTGTTTGGAATTTTTTGGAGGGGGGGAATATTATTATTATTTTTTTTTTGCCACGATTTCCCATTTGATTTATTTCTCTGTGGAGCTGTTACTTTACAACCCTATCTACTAACACCAGGCTGCCGCAAAGCTGAAATGTGCCAGACAGTGGCGTCACTGTCATAAAACGTGCACTAAGCTTGGTTCATAAAGCTTTAATGAGAGAAGAGAACCAACGGCATGGTGTATCATCACTACAGTAAAAACACTGGATTCAATGGGTCCTGTGGGACTATCTCCCGATATTTGCTTTTTCTTGCTGGAGAATGTGTACCAGTATAATTTTTTGTGTGTGATTTTAAATGTTCCCTTATTATAAAACAGTTACAAAATGTGTTATTCATTCCTAATATGAATATCCAGAACTTCACTCAGATCTTCATCAACTGTGAAATCTCTTAAAATCTCATCTCAATATGCTTCCATGTTACAGAGCAATACATTAACTGTTATTCTTGTTCAAGAATGGTGCCATGGAAATGTATTTCCCCACTTACAGATTTATTCAGTGTTTTGTTTTTATTTCACATTTATATGTTTCAGACCATTTGACCCAATGTAATACTAGACAAAGATTTCAAGAGTAAACACAAAATGAAAAACCTACCTGCCAAATGTAGGCCTGATTAAATCAAGGCAAATCGATAAATTACCTGAATAGAACCTCTCTTCTCAAATGAAGTAGGCTAAAAGATTCTAAAAGCAGCATGCCATGCTGTAATCTCAAGAAATTCAAAAGAAGAGAAGAAAGAAATATAGGTTGTTCTAGGGGCAAATGTGGCCAATCTACCACTGTGACATAATTGTAGAGTAGTCGTCTTACAATTAGATGGTTGTAGATGTCAGCTTCCTCCTGTCACATGTACCCCTGGACAATGTACTTGACACCAAGTTGCCAACCGATATTTGTATCAGTGTTTACATTTATGTGTATCTGTGGGTGCAAATTGATGAATCTTGCTGTAGTGTGAGGCACTTTGGCCAGGATAAGTGCAACAGTTCTATATAGATTTTGTCAGTTGGAAATTTATAAGTCTGGAAATTGTTTCCAGAAACCATTTCTAAGGCTTAAGCATAATAAGCTGTGAAGCTTCTCAGGAGTGGCCATCCTACCAGAAGTGCTCCATAAGAGCACTGAAAAGTAATCTTGAAAGTCACAAATGAACCCCTAACGTACGGCAGCTCTCAATTGCCTTGGTTATGGTCAGTGTTAATAGGCATGTTTCCACTATCTGAACTTTTGAGAAATTTGACTGGACTTTCCTCGTTGGGGTAAATCTGTTGACCCTCTCCTCTCCGCCGTCGTGTCACCATACAAAAGTAGCCCTTTAAGGGCTGACTCTTTTGGCAGTGGGCACCACTGCACTTATCAGCTCCAAAAGGCCCCCATAGCAGCAGAAATAGTAACATATATGCATGGAAGAAGCATAGATTGCTGTTGTTTCTATTTGCTATGTTGTTATAAACACCTTCACCAGTAACTCTTCTTATTTTAGAAAACTGGTTGTTTGAAAATGTTTACTCATTTTCACAGTTTTGTGACCTTAAGATGAAGTTTAAAGAGCAGATCAACCCCAAACAAGAGTCCCACTTCACCAAAACTTCCTGTTTGAAAATTGCCCCAAAGGGAGGTGAGAGACATGCTTGGGGAAAGGGCCAGGCGTAAACACTTGCTTGCTATTCCAACAACTTGCTACTGATGCATGGCCAATACTTTTATATGGCGTTCACTCTGCACACTTTGTCGCTGTGAAAAACGCTCACAAAGTGACTAGTCTGAAGCCTATACATTTTTGAGGCTGAAGCTGAGGAAAAAAAAGAAGGCATGGGCAGGGCTTTCTCTGTTGCCAGATGTTTTAAACAATGGGTGATTATATTGAGAGAATGGCTTGGCTTTATCTGCTAAATAATTCTCGTTGATGTCCAGCGGCGAACATGTACGTTACTGATTGGTTGACGCTCAGGGGACAGTGCCTGAGCGTTCAACTTCTGCATTGGTAGCTTTTGCAGCTTTGACACTTGGAAACCAGCTAAAGTTTTAACAATTGCTGTGGCCAAAGCACATAAAGCACTGCAGCCTTCTGAAGGCCTCAACCGTACCCTTTTTATTTAATCTTGCCGTTCTGGGCATTGGCGTTTTGGGCAGTGTGAACAGACCATTATACTCCACAACAGCAGTGCAGCTGACATTACAGCTACCGGCCAACATCACATGTTGCAGCAGAGCAAACAGTAATGGCTGATTAACATTTAAATGAAGTGTAGACTTTTAACCTGAAGAGGACGCCACACTGACGGTTTTAGCATTAAAATTGCTATTTTAAATAAGATGAACTGAAATGCCCAAATAATGACGTGTACACATTAAAATTAGACACTCATTTATACAGTTTATCAATAAATCAAAGCTGACTAGAGGGTGTGTTGCTTTTTAAAGGTTATACAGGAAGACATCGATCCAAAGCACATCATCAAGTCTATTTCTGAAACCAAAAACCAAATGAAAGTGCTGGAGTGCTCTAGTCAAAATCCAGACTTAAATTGAATTAGATGGTGTGGTGTGGCATAAAAAAAGTAGTTTATTGTTTGAAAATGGCAGAATTTTAGCAATTATGCAAAGAAAGCGGGCTCAGGTTCCTCCACAATAATGTAAAAGAGTAATTAATAATGTATTAGATTTATGTAGCACTTTTCAAAGCCACACACTGGTGGAAAAAGTTGTAGCCGCAGCAGACTGACAGAAGAAAGGTCTCAGAGCCTTTAGGGCTCCACCCGTGATTGTTAGTGTTTGCACCTGTGTCCCTGATTGTCCTAATCCATTTCTCCTTGTCCTCTCTGGTATTTAAGATCCTTTGAGAGCATCATGCCTCGTCGGATCATAGATGTCTTTCTCCTGTGTTAATGTCTTTACCGTTGCTGATCACTCCAACGTGGTGCACGGAGTGTTACCTATAAATCCATTCATCTAGCACCATTATGCTCACCTGCTTTTGGTCCTTCCATAATCCACAGCAAACCCTGACACAGGGGTGCTATATCACATATATATCACATAATTTGCCTCTCTGACCGACACTAGTAAGTGAAGTGTCTTGCCCAAGGACACAATGACCAAGATAGACAGTGCTGGGTCTCGAACTGGCAACCCTGCGGTTACAAAACGAATTCCCACAGTTGTAATACAAAACCACTCAAGGCAAATGCTTGATGCCAGCTTTGCTTCAATGGGTGGCACAACTAAATATTAAGTTTAGGAAGAAATTATTAATTGATATTTGTTTTATGATTTGAAAAATTTAACTGTGAGGAAAAAAAAGCATATTTTCACTTTATGCATTTAATTTTTTTCATACGCTCCCTCATCTGCACTACTGTGTTCTTACTTTGGTTCTTGTGTGTTTAGAAAATGCTCTCTTGTCCACATGATGAAATAAGAACAAACACAGATTAACCTGCTGCTGATTAAACTGTCATACATATCAACACAGCTCAGGATTAAAAAGTTCTGCACACACATAAAAAACACAGTCGAATATTACAGCATTCATGAGCACGTTCAGCTCCTCTTTGTCATATGCAAACAACCTCCAGACTTTCTGTCCTGATACTGCAGTTGGTTTTCCCAGTCGTAATAACAGCCCTGTAGCGGACGCATTAACCGGATAGCTTACATGGCAAAATACTCTGAGCTTGCTTGTTACCAGAAGGCGAAAATAAAAAAAAACACATTAGTCTTACTGAAGGATATAAGCTAGTTTAAAAGCAGTAAAGTGCATTTTTTTCTTAAAAAGGTCTGAAAGGCCAATAGTGCGGCACAGTAATACTTGTAGGAAGTGGGGCCACCATAAACGCTGATAACAGTCTTTAAGGAGCAATGTAATTAGTGGAAAATGTACTGCCAAATGCCTCAATCCAACATTCAACATTCAGTCTGTTTCCAGTTGTAGGTTCCTTGGTGGAAAGGTGCAATAATTTTATTCAGTGCTGAAAGAAAATGCTAATTTATTCATCCTTCCACAAATAAGCAAGTGAATCCTAATCTATGCAGACAGAGCCTCTGTATAGGATAGCATTAGAATAAGTAACATATTGGACCATTGCCCCGACATCAGCATAGCACTAACATACATTTTGTAGTGGTGGAGAATGTGTACCATTCATATGACGTGTCGGAGCTTTGAAACCTTTTATTTTGTACCCCGTCCCTAAAACTTTGAGGTAGCCTGGAATAGCTAGATATCACAGTGTGCATGGTATACCATCAAATGTGTAAAAAGGAGGAGAAAGATGCTAGAGCATTAAATTCTTAAAGCAATATAACATTGTTGGCATAGAAATACAAGGTAGAAATATCACTGTGATAAAGGTATAGCAATCCAAATTTCTTCTTTACGACAAGCAAAATGATATAATTAAAAGGAGTAATAAACTTTATTATGTATTTTTTAAGGAAATAATCAGAAATAGTCCTAAAAGGCAACTTTATTAATTTGCTTATTTTTAATGCTGTTTAGTCTTTAAAATGTTACATAGGACATTCACACCTTGAGTGCAGTTTAGGTCACATATGTTTCATGACCCACCTGACAATCCTGTGTGTTATCACTTTTGAGTTCTTGCACTACATGGCCTATATCAGAGATATTTTGATCACATGACTTTAGGTGTGAAAGGCTGTGAAACTGCCTGGGGAGGCAGTTCTTGTTGGACACTTTTTATTTTAAAGGTGGTGTGAAGGAAGGTATCCATATTAAACAAATATTATATATGTTTCTAAGTGAGTTTATCAGCCTGTTTGATTAAAAAAAATAAAACGTCCTAAATCATAAAGACCAGGGGAAATTCAAAATTACATATTAAAACTTTTAGATTTATTTTTCTTATAGCTTCATACTTTTGGACATACAGTTTTGCTATATTTAATAAACACTCACAGCTGTGAGGTTGCAGTGAAGTGAAAATTATCAGAAGGAAACACAAGCAGTGCTAATTACAAGCCACAAGCAATGCTGGGTAATGGGTGGCTAAATGTGAGATTCACTTTGCAAGGAAAGGACAATAAAGGTTCTCTTTATCCTGAAATATCTCAATATTTTTAAGTCAATAACATAGTCAAAAACTAAACTGAGAATAACTGAAATAATCTTGCATGAGTTAAAACATAGAGAGGTCAACACAAAGGAAACACATAATTTGATGACTCTATCAAAACAACTACAAACATAGCCAAATCTGAATAATCATATTTGCTATGTTGAACAGAGCTATATTAAAACAGAAAACTTAAGAAATGAAGTGCCATCACATTGTAGATCTACCTATAAAAGACAACGATTGCAGGATAGAAATTTCTTTTTATTTTCTTTTTTTATTTGACCAAGGAAGACTAGTGTCAACCCTGCTAGATGGTCTGGTGAAGAGGAAGGTTTTTTCTTTTTTACTGTACTCCCTTTTTACTTTACTTTACTTTACTTTCTTATCCTGTAATTACTTTGAAACAACTGATAAAAAAGAGGTGTTGGGTACCACTGCTGATGAAGCCTTTAAAGGTCAAAGTTAGCAAGTTCCCAGCCATCACTTTCAGAATGAAGGATGTTAGCTTCCAAAAATGTTGTCTGGTTAACCCTGGTAAACTGTGCATTAAATAGGTGAACCTCTGAGACTTTAGCAGTTTTGCAATAAGCAACGCACTTTGTTACCTTGCCTGCATCGAGATGACGCAGGGTTGGCAGAGTATAATGTGACAAATGAAAATGATGAAAAGCTTTTCATTGTTCTCAGATGATTAACAATGGCAGTTAGAAAGGTTAAATGTATCTTAAAGCAGAAAGTGGTCAATGACAACCCACATTACCTAATGATGTGATGCTGTAAATATACTTAAGACAGCTTTAGGAATGCTTGCTTAGTCAAAGCCCAAATACAGTACATTGAGCCAAATGCAATGATGTAATGGACACTTTTGTAGAAATTAAATCATACCAGTTTGATGCATTTCATTTATATTCACAACAGATGTCCTCTCAAGGCACTTTACTAGAAAAATCATTTCAATTCGTTCATACACAATCCAATTAGTTTAAAGGTTTTCTATTTAAAGGGGGGTGGGGGTTCAATACAATCAGTCAGTCTAAGTTGTATAAGCATGCTGCATATGAATATTTTTCTCCAAACTCCATTTCCTGAATCAGGTACGGAAAGAAAATAGACCAGAAAGCGACTGAGTCTAAAAAAGCCTGTCCTCTGAATATTTGGCTTGGTGCCACCCACAGGAAGGCAGCATTGTTTTGGCCAGGTAGCAGAGCAGGGTTGTAGCTACGAGAAGCTAACAATTAGCCACTCTACAACACAGCAGAACTTGATCAGTATTTGTGAAGATGATGCATAATCAAAATGTTTTTTGTTTTCTTTTTCCCATGGAAGAGAAACTGAAGAAGAATGGTTGGAATGTCTTATTGGAAGAACAAAGGAAAAATGCGACGGTTGGTTGGTTGGTGATTTTTTCACTTTGAGCAAAGTGATTCAGATTGAGGAGGTAATGGCCTTGTCATGCTACGGTCTGTTCTTGTTTTGGAAAGCAACATAAACTGGGTGGTAAACTCCATCTAATGCTAAATACCGGCATAATTTTGATTTCACATTACACGTTTCTCTTTTTTTATTTTTTTATTCGCATTACACTTTTCTAGTTTTTAGTAAATGGAGATAGTATAAGAGTTCTGTTGCAGTTTGACAACAAAAGGACAGAACTTGCATGTCATTAATCTTAACAAGCAAGCCTACAAATCGTGCGTTTACTCCCCGCCCAGTGCCAAGAAAATGGTGAGTAATAGGAATTTTTTCACACAAACCGACACAGACAGCAGTCTTTCATACAATAGAACACGGAAAAATTAATAAAAAAGAACAGTAATTGAGACCTTTGAGGAATCCCAGCAGATTTCATCAAATTATTTACTGGAAGTTGTGCTCCGTTGATTCAGACTTCAACCACAACACTCCCTGGTACTGAGCAAGCATGTAGTGACAGGCGAGAGGAAAAACTTCCTTTTAATAAGAAGAAACTTCCAGCAGAACCTAGCTCAATATGAGTGGCTATCCACCACGACCGTGTGGGGGTTCAAAAATACAGACCAGAGAAACAGCAAGAACAAAAGAAGTGATATAAGAGTACTTTCTATAATAAAGAAAATAAAAAGTTGATACCAGTAAACAGAGGAGGATGTATTTCTAGGAGCTTTATCTCAGACGATTCCTCCCTCCAATAAGGCATTGCAGCTACACAAGATGCCAGACCCGGTGTAAAAAAAGAATGAGAAGAAACAAAGCTAACAGTTGAAATAACAGCAAATATTGCAACTGGAGAGCAGTATAAGAAAAAAGTAGCAGAAGAAGTAGCAGCATAACTAGAGAGATAGCCTAGTATAAACCACATCATTCTAATTATAAGCTTTATCAAAAAGGAAGGTTTTAAGCCTGGTCTTAAAAGTAGACAGGATGTCTGCCTCATGGACTAAAACTGGGAGCTGGTTCCACAGGAAAGGAGCTTGTAAACTATACAAATCTGCCTTCGATTCTACTATTAGAAATCCCTGGAACCCTCAGTAGGCCTGCAGTCTGAGAGCGAAGTGGCCTGTTAGGAACATGTGGAACAATCAGATCCCTGATGTTTGATGAAGCTTGATTATTAATGACTTTATTTGTAAGAAGGAGGATCTTAAATTCTATTCTGAATTTACCAAGGAGCTACTGAAGAGAAGCCAAAACAGGAGAAATTTAAATTATTTTTTATTTTATTCATCAGAATTCTTGCTGCAACATTTTACATCGACTGAATGCTTTTAATTGTATTCTATGTGTACTTCCTGATTGTAAAGAATTAAATTAGTCCAGCCTTGAAGTAACGCATGTATGGACTAGTTTTTCAACATCACACATATTTATTAATATATTCAATATGGGATTTGAATGTCAGTATTTGTCCAAAAAAACTCCGCCAGATTTCTTTATTTTAACAGCAGTGAAACCAGAGACCAATTAAATTCCAACCAGATTATTTAAAAGCAGAAGATTTAGAGTCATACAGGTTTTAGTATTCCAGGCATGTCTATAATCTACCTAATTGGATTAATCAGGGTGTATGGATTAATATAGTTGTGTATCATCAGCATGGCAGTGTTTATGCCATGCTCTCTGATTATTTAACCTATTGGAAGCATATAAAAAGTTTGAAGAAAATAATTTGTCCAAGCACTGAACCCTCTGGTACTCCTCAAGTAACCCTTGAATATGAAGATTTATCTTATACATTAACAAACTGGAATATATCAAACAAATATGACTTAAATCAGACTAGTCTTTTTCCCCTTGATTTCTGCAACATGTTTAATCCTTTCTAAGAGAAATAATGGGATCAACTGTATCTAACAAGAACAGAACAGTCTCTAGTCCATGTTCGGAGGCCATGCAAGTATCAGTAACTTTCACCAGAGCTTCACCAGAGTGTTACGATGAGCTCTAAAACTTGATTTAAATTCTTCAAATAGGTCTTAACTGTTTAGAGGCTTACACACTTGATTAGCAACTATTTAGTCAATTATTTTAAATAAGAAAGGAAGATTAGAGGGGCATTGTTTAACTGAATGATGCAAAACAAACTAATATAAAAGTTGCATTTTGAAGATAAAAAACACAGGAATTTTCTGATGACAGAGAGGGTGTTATTTAGGAGATGCAATATAAAGACAAAAAATGAAGACAGAGTCTAAAGATCAATAGAATCCAGCAGCATTATACAGATTTCAAATTTGTTCAACATGACATAATAAAGCTGGTGGTAGTGCAGCAACTTAGACATTTAAGAGGTGATTTTATCAAATGTTTTAATTGTTTTTAACTTAACAAGTGTTGTGTATTGTGAATACTAACATACAATGCAATACACAATCTCATCACAGCATGCCTCATTACATAATAATCAGTATTTTCAAGAAACCATGTTAAAACATGAACACAATTGAAACGTAAGTTGGAAAACAAAATAAAATCCCTCCATTTTTAACAGCTACGAGAAGCGGAGTCGAAGATCTACATGTAAGTAGACTTTCAACAACTTGTAAATTCAGTTGATTTTAAGGTGACCTATTAAATCAACCTTAAGTCACAGGAGGTTAAGGTGGTAAGTGTTTTTCAAAGCATTCAAAAAAGACTCCAGGTTTCATATGAAAATGTTTGGATTTGTTTTGGGTTTTTTTTTTGTTTGTCAAATGTGCCAATGTTAAATTGCTGGGGATTTATTACAGACACCAAGCCTCAAGTGCTCTCGTCAGCAGCTTTACGAAGATAATAGATAAAAGATAAAGCTTGGCAATCAATGGTCTAGTAGAATGGATTTCATATTAGGTCTTCTCTTCTAGAATAAAGTTTACAAGATAACAGAGCCACAAATGTTTCATAAACAGGGCAGTGATTAAGTAGTAGTGATAGAGCACCATGTGCACTGTTGGTTTGTGTGTGTTTCTCGTTTACTGTCATGTGAGTAAGACGATTCATTCCTCGGTCTGTTTGCTTGTCCTGTCCATTTCTGTCTAACTTCTCGTTTCCTCCCTCTTTCACCAAACAGAAGAAGAGAAAGAAAATGTTGAGGGGAAAGGAAGAGTGTTGTTCCAAAACTCACAAGGGAATCTGAGAACAACTGAAATTTACCAAGCAGACTTGCAGGGCTTGGGAAAATAAAGAAAAGTCATATGTACCGAAAGACAATCAGAAATGAAGAAATGACCATCTAAACACAAGTCTTTAAATGTGCACAAAGCTTTTCTATATGTGTTAGGACTTTCGTCATTAAATGATTGCACATATACACATTCAGGATTCTCATCTTCAGTTAAAACATGCACAGATATGCCTCCTGGGTTAATTCTAATATTGCTTTTTTTAGCTGCCGCATCTCAGTACAGGGTTGAATATTAGGTCACAAGTAGGGAGCATGGACAGAAAAAAATGGTTCTTTGTGCAGCTCTTGTAATTCACTTTTTGTCCCCAAATTATAGATATTTTCTTTTAATTCATACTGTATGTACTTTTAAGCTTTGAAGAAAACTGATTTTGGTAAAACTAAGGATAGTTACCTGAGAGAAACATACACAGCCTTTTTGTTGTCACAGTTGGTAGGTATAATAACACTGTCTGACATGTAACTATATTTCTTTTGCCTCTATATAACAAGTGAAATAGATTATTGACAATTACCTAAGATATCCAGTTCACGTTGATGCTTATCTTAGAATATTATAATTTGGCTTAAGCGTAGCACTAAAAATGTGGTAAATAAGTATACCTAGGGGTAACAGTTTTTACAATCTAGTCTATACAATGAATAAACTATTGGGGATATAAATTGGATATTCATCACCTACATCCTCAACTTACTTTCCCAGTTTTCTAAAATGAATACACTTTACACTTAAAGGGATAGTGTGTAGTTTTTAACCACTAATCTCTGGAAATATCTATAAAAATATTGTTGAAAATGAATAAAACGATGCCCAACCATTGAAAAGTATTGGCTGCTTCATAACATATAACTAGGGATGCACCAATACTGATACTGGTATCGGGGCCAATATTGTTCTTATGTACTTTATCGGTATTGGTTAACTAACTGATCAAATGAACCAATACTTAAAATGTGGAAACTCTGCAATAATTTCACAGCAAATGTTTATTTTTCACTTTAAATTTTAGTTTTGTGGTCATTATCATTAATATACTTTTTATCTAATTCGCCATCATTTCTTGTAACAATCAGAGAAGAAAATAAATCCTGTCTTCCAATTCATTGCATTTATTTGTGTGATAGAAGTATCGGTATTGCTACTCATTATCTGCAAGTGCTCAAGTCCAAGTATCGGTATTGTATCGGTTTGAAAAAAGTAGTATTGTTGCATCCCTACATATAACCATAAAAAACGGGTCTAAAATACATGGGCATGGGTCCTAGTGTATGGGGGCCGACATATTGGACGCTGTGTTTACTTCTACGTGAGCCAATGTGGGCAAAACAACTTTACTGATTTTTTTATTCATAGTTACATCCCTTTTCTGCATCATTAAAAGTTTTTTTTTTTAAAAACAACTTTTTCCAACCTTTACTGACCGACCAACCCGATCCAAGATGCACAAAACACAGGTTGCTGTCCCTGCTCGGGGAGACGCGGCCTCAGAGACGACGGGTACCTGCTCAGGGAGTGGTGCAATCTCAGCTGTTGTGTATAGCCTTCGTGACACACGGACACAGCTGGAGCTCCACGTCAGAGGCTGAAAGCCCAGAGACTTCCAGAAAACTAAAGTAAACATTGACATTGCATTCTCTTAATGGAAATAGCTTAAGGAGCAGCAAAATCTAAAGAAAAACAGGCTGAGATCGCAGGCTGTCTGCTGGACAGGTAAAAACCAGAGGTTGGTTACACCCTTGACAAGTCGCCAGCCCATTAAAGTGTATAAATCGCAGAGCCTGATTCAACCACCAATCTTAAGGACGAATCTTCACAGTTGAAACAAGCAATATTCAGTTTTGACATTAGGGGGATGCTTGTTGTCTAATTCCGCACAGAATTATCAATAATATACAATTTCATTAGGTTTTAACAACTTGTTAAAATAATAAACCTATAAAAATATTGTAAAGGTACAAATAATTTAATTAATATTGTGACAACAACAAGCAAAAAGTCGAAAGACAGAGCATTTAAACTCCAGTTTACTAGGGATCAGTGTTTTATACAAGTCCAGCATGGGGAAGGCAGACTCATAAACAATGGCCGCTGGCTGCTCTGCTTTGTGACCGCATACCATGGAGGCCGCCATTGCACCTACATTGCTGTAGGACCTTCATTGGCCGCCAGGCCCCCATTGAAAAGCTTTGTACTTTAGACACGTTAAAAACTACTTTAATGCCTGGTGTCCATTTTTTTTAAACTTTCTATGACTACATATTCCACCTGAGATAACGCTGGGCTCATAAAAAACCTGGGCACCAGACTGGTTTTCGTAAGATAATTTTTTGAAATCTTGCGTAATTAATGAGGGGGCCGAGCCAAGTTTAGCATGAGAGCTACAGGCGCGGGAGCAGAATGGGCGCGATGAAGACCGAACTACATGCCCAAACACGCCCCGCGAGGGGAGAGTCTACAGTGAAGATCCCGCCCCTATGCCCTTTTTAGGAACATGCTTTGTCAGAGCTGGGGAGGGGGAGTCTGTGAATCCGGCATGAATTCCCCCATGAAAGTTTGTCATTCTGGTAAACGGGGAGGAGTGAGGAGGCGTTGTCTATTCTTTTTTACTGCCTATGCTCATAACTCTGACAACAACATAACTCAAAGGATAACTAAAAAACACGACTACATTTGAAATCCCAAACTATGCAAAAAAAAAGCTAAACGGAGAACTTCTACGATTAACATGAACACATTAACCATATATATATATATATATATATACATAACTGTTGATCTGCAGGCAGAATCCCCGCTTAGCTCCATTGGAGACTGCAATTACGTTTTTCACTTCAGAAAAAAAAGTTTAACATGAGGAAATTTTTCTCCCACTGTAGCAGCGATAATTCGAAGATTCTCAAAACGAGCTGTTTTCTGACCTGTAATTAACATAAATACAACGAACGCCTCTCTCTCTATATATCTATATATATATATATATCCTGAGGTGTTATTTGTTTTTAAATTAAACTTCGTTATATTTACTGTTGCGCTAAAGGTAAAAAATGAAGAATTTATGTTATTTATTACTTGATTGTTCAAATTATCTCACAGATGTGCTCTGCTTTTAAGAGATTTGTTAAATGTTAAAATACAGTGATTTAAATAAAAGATAAGGAACATCCAGGATTTATTTGCGGATCTCTTTCTTCTCTTCTTTCTTCTTTTTTTATATATTATCGAAGTATTGGATCATAACTCAAATCAAATGACTTGAACCTTCAGTGGGCAAAAAAAATTATCTGGAAATTCCCACTTATGAATGATCAAAAGGCTCACTGATACTAGCATTAATTGTCTTTTGAAACAGGATCAAGAACTAAATTATATAACTAAAACAGAGAATTGAAAGCTCCTTATGAAAAAGGCAAGTGTTGTTTTCATTGCTTTTTTTTTCCATTTGCTAAAGCCAATTCTGAAAACATGCTAAATCTTGTCAGATAAGGGACAAATAACCCTTCCTTTCTTATAAATGCAAGAGATGGAAAAGACAAATAAACGGACACATACTTCAAAACTTCATTCTTAAAAAGTTAGGTTTTTGACACTGTATAAGCCATTCAACAGTGCAAGTGTACAGGGATTCAGGAGAAAATGGGATGCAAAGAAATGACATGCCATTGGGACTAACAATTGGTATGTGGGTTATAGATTGTTCTATTGTATCTCCACCAAATGAGCCATAGAATCTTTTCAATCATCACTTCTTTCCCCTTCATGTTAGTTTATGAGCAAATTAATTAATTCTGGTACCATCCCATTAATATATGTTCATTTCTTTAGGGTCAGCAAATTGCTTGAATTATCAGGCCCACATGGCAGAAATCTTAGTTTCCCCCCATCAAACAGCAAAGTATCACAAACAAAAGTGCTGACTCGAGAATATTCCACTTTAATGGAATTGAAACATTTTAGAACTAAGAACTCTAAGAACTAAGAACTGCATCTCCACATAGTACGTTGATTTGCCCATGTTCAAATAAACATATTCATGAGTATCATTAAGTTCTGTGAGGTTTTACCTTATCAAGTCTTTTTTTAAAGTAAAATCAAAAAATGAGAACAGCTTACTCAACCAACTTTAAATCCTATTCTATTAAAAAGTGAACAATAAACAATAAAAAATAAGTTAAAACAATATTAAATAATAAATGTATTTTATGCATGTACAGTCGTTGTCTTTTGTGCTCACACTTTATAATCAGGCTGTTGCATCCCCACAGTTAATTGCAAATTTTATACCCCTTCTACTTTTTTCACATTTTAGCTGCACAAAGTATTAAACTAAATTAATTAGTATTACAGTAGACCAATTGTTACACAGCCAATCTCGGGTGTACAAGAGCATAAGCAGAGTGCGATTTGTGCAAAAAGCAGAGGGGGAGATATTTAATAACATATGTATAATATATGTAGCCTATGTACTAACAGGTTTGTTTATGCTGCCTGCAGGCCATCTTGCACATACGTTTACCCTTTCAAAACAGACAGAACATTTTGAAAAACAAAATGATTGTTGACATAAAAAAATAGGATAAGATTAAATATAATAAGATGATTAAAATTTAAGATAAAAATTCACTTGACTAATATATCTAGTCATAGCAGGTGAGATTATTTTTTCCACATGGCAGCATCAGCAGCTACCTCTCAGATCCACAAATCTGCATATTTTTCTGTTGAGAAAAAAGTCCACCTCTGGAGCAGAGGAGTCCAGCCGGGGTCAGGTGCAGAAAGTATTTTCAGGTGTAAGAATCTATGCCCTCATTTTAATAAATCGTGCAGACCTGTGTTGGACATGGGCCTGGCTCGGACAGAAAAATGTGTCCCCAGCCGCACTCTACTGTGCATGCGTGGGCATGTTTGTCTGTCCTGTCTGTCTCTATGTTGGCCCGTGATGGACTGGCAACCTGTCCACGGTGTACCCTGCCTCTCGTCCATTGAATCCTAGAGATAGGAAAAAAGTCCCCCCGACCCCATGAGGACAAGCAGTATAGGTAATGGATGCAACTATTTATAGGTGGCTTTGGTCTCTATCTCTCGCTAATACCAGGGGTACACTGTATATTATAGTGTGTTGCCTCTAAGAAATGATTTTTTTTCAGAGGTCACTTAATTAGCAAATGATCATCTACCCGTATTTAGTTTATTAAACAGCTATTATTAACAGGTATTAATATTACAGAACGACCGTTAGTGAGTTTGGCCGATAGCCGATAGGATCAATAGTGATTATTTTGAAAAAGGCAGATAGGCAATTAATGTGCCAATATTTGATTACAGACAAAAAACTAAAAAAAAAAAAAATAAAAATAAAAATGAGTCTTCAAGAAGAGACTGTAGAACATGTTATATTATTTTGCCTAAAGTATACTGTTGGGAATAGGGAACTGGTACAAAACATCCCAAACTTTTAAGTAAAACTTCTAGTTCTGACAACAGAAACACAGTTGCTGAGATATGTAAGGAAGAAAAAAAAATAGAAATAATTTAGCTTTCGCTTGTTTTTTAGTACTTTAAAAAAAAAAAAAATTAGGTCATATTTAGTATGCACCAAACATTGCTTGCCAACTGCCACTAAACAGAAGTTCATGGTTTATGTTTTTTTGTTTCTTTTTTTACATGTTTTTTGACAGGATATGTTTGGAACAACTTTCTTTCATGCGTGGCAAGAAGAAAGCGTCCAAACTCGTTTAGCTCCCCTGTTACTGTTCTCTAGAGGGATATCTAGTATTGGAGCTGGAATACTGAATCAGAATCACCTTTATTGGACAGGAAGTTATGAACAAACAAGGAATCTGACTTTGAATTTGAGCCCTCACAACGTATGTAGAAACAGTGATATTTAAAAACAATGGCAAATAGATTTGAATCACTGTCTAACATGCAGTTCTTTAATAATTAAGATATACAACTTTTTAAATAATTAAAATATGCAAGTTTTCCTGTTGAGGATTAAGTCAGTTATAAAAAAACAAAACCCTTAGGTTTCTAAGAATCTGTTGACCTTTGAGAACAAAAATTTTCACTTCAATATGGTCCTAGAGATTTTTCTTCTTTTTAGATACTGTACAGTAAAAAAATGTCTCTAGGACCTGTAGTCACTGTAGTCACTGAGGCATGTTATTAAGCTTGTAATATTAAACTTGGCATAAACGCTTGGGGCAAAATTGTGGTCCAGAACATATCTGCTCACAGCATGATCTACCAATCAGACATGCATGCACACAGAAGATAAGCACGCCCACAACCACACAATGCACTGCATAATGCTGACAATGTGCCTCAGTAACTTTGCCCCCACTGATAAGGTCTGGAATAGCAGAGATAAAAGATAGAGGGGGAATGAGAAAGAAAGGAGAGAAGATGAAAGAGAATGAAAGAAGGAAAGTGCATGTCACCTGTCACAGTGCTTTGCCGGGAGCCCCTAGGACGCAACCTTTTAAACAGGAATAAATGCGTTTGTGTATGCGCGCGTGTGTGTGTGTATGTGTTTGTGAATCAGGGAACGAGAGATAGAGAGATATAAAAAGCGCAAGAGAGAGAGAGAGAGTGTGTGTGTGTGGGACAGAGATGTGACAGCA
The DNA here is from genome assembly GCA_028564705.1 of Apricaphanius iberus. Classification (NCBI taxonomy): domain Eukaryota; kingdom Metazoa; phylum Chordata; class Actinopteri; order Cyprinodontiformes; family Aphaniidae; genus Apricaphanius; species Apricaphanius iberus. The sequence goes on from JAPXFQ010002633.1 coordinate 1,613,155, forward strand.
AACCTTTTTACTCCAGTCATCTTTAAGCACTACTAACAGTAGCTAAAACCCTCTGGGCCTGTCCAGTGTGAACACGGTCATTCATCACACGTACACACACACACATATACACGCATACACACACACCCACACGTATACACACACACACACACACACACACGCACACATACACATGATATCAAAACCATTCATCACAGCAGTAGGACTAAGAAGTACAAAAAGAAGAAAAGGGGAGTAGGAGCATGCACAGAGCTGCTTTCTGATGGAATGATGCTCTTGATCCATCTTGTAGTAATGTCCTGTTTTTATTTACCATGTTATGTTGAGGTTGTACTAAACCCCCAAATATTCCCACCCTCTTAATTTCACACTCTGGTACAACAACCCCAGGTGCAAAAAGTCATTTCACCGGATATGGTTCACCTATAGGTGGTTTTAAAGGGGCTAGCTCTGCTGTCAAAACGCCTCAGTGTGATCACTTCTTAAGAGTACCTGCCAGAACATGATACGTTTTCTGCTTAGCAAATACACAGAGAGCTATCTAGGTCAAAGAAAAAGGGTATGTATCTAGCCCAGTGCTTATGAATATAACAGTGAACATAGCTAATCAAACTACATTGGTAATTCACTATAGCACATGTATTTTGGAAAATGAACACAGTTATTGTTTCTCAGATTTTGAAACATCAACCTTGTATTGGTGCTATACTTGTCCTTGTATTTCAGAGTTTAATCCTCTCTCTCTCCTGGATAAAGCTATTGCCCGAGCTTTTACTGTAACCATCTCCATGTGCTCTTTTTCATCCCACAGACTTGAAAAGCACTTATCTACTTAGCTGTGTTTCTCTCCTAGATAAAGCCCCTAAATCGTGGAGCTACTATTGCAATTAACTTTTTACATTTCTGTGACAAAGAAAGTACCCCTAAATTATTGTATGTGCGTGTATCCTCACCAAATTGGAATGTATGTGCTTAATTTAGAATCTGTCTACTTGATTAAACGGAAATTACTTTTTTTAATAACGTGCCTTAAGACAAGATTTGTTCTAAATTAGCGCTATTTTAATAAAAGGAATCAAAGTGAACATCCTTATTAACCAAAGTTTTCAGCAGGGTGGTAGTTATTCACCATACGATCCAACAGCTTTTTAAAATAACATGACTGCAAGAATAATAACTTGTGGTCAAATTTGAGTACCGCAGTCCATGTAGAAAAAAAAAAGAGTCCACTCTCAGCCACTAACCCCTCCCCTTCGTGAGTTTCATGCTGGGTTGCCAGTTACGGATCAGTACCAGGAGATTCAAAATGACGAGCAAAGGTGAGTCATTCGCAGTAAGTTGATAAGTGGATAAATACATTTTACTGCAGTATTGGGTTGTTGGTCAATGAATAAACTAGTTTACGATATTTTTAGAGCACACTATTTTTTTTCTAAATTACTGCTAGCATTGTTAGCTCAGTGTTAGCCTTTAGCGCAGTCAGTGGCTGTGTCCAAATTCAGGGTCTGCATCCTTCGGAGGACTCATTTGAAGGATGCCACGTCACAGCGCCGCAACGAAGGCTGTCCAAATTCATAGGATCTTTCAAATGCAGCCCAAAAATACGTCCTCTTTTTCCCCGAATTTGAAGGATGGGTCTGGTGAATCCTTTAACGTCCTACCTATCCCATAATTCTTTTTGGCAAAGAGCTTCAAACAGTTTGAAATAATGGCGGACGAAGCGAGAGGTACAACGATGGGGAGGTTTATGCTTTCAGATGTACGTTTTTTTAAATCTGGCGATACAAAAAGCAAAAACTTACAGCTGTTGTGTTGTTATGCTTTGTTAGACCAATCGGGACGCCTAGCGAGACACTTTTGCGGTTTGGTTCGGTCCCGTCCCGGTCGGGTCTAATGCGTCTTTTCCTCTTTCTCGGGAGGCGCCCTTATTTAGCATTTTTGGTACATTTACATCTGTAAATTTCGTAAACTAGCTTGTTTCTTATCTCCCGTGTGAATATCCCCTCATATACAGCTAATTTCTTATTAGTGAATTAAATATTTCCTTATATGTTTTGGGGACAACGGAGCAAACTGCCACATTCATAAAGCTCCGAACTATGAGCTCTTTAACAGGAATAAAAAGCTCCGCTACTGTGGCGTGGATCGATAAGATTACATTTATTTACAAATGCTATTCATATGAGTACGGTTTTATTCACCCTCATACTACTTATAATATCGAGACGTATTTTATTTTGCTTTGAGCAGTACAGAAAAGAAAAAATATATGAAATGAATATTTTTGTTAGTAACACAACTTAACAAAGAGCAATTCCTAAGTTTGAGCTTACTGTTTTGTGATCTGTCTTTAGGAATGGAAGTATCCAGATTCAGAGTAGGGAGTGAGTGTGAAGCCCACTGCAGCTAGCTGGTCCTGGTTTGTCCCCATGGATGAGATGTTAGGACAGAGGTCCTTCTCCGTATTGCCTCCATCCATGAGGACACGCCAGGACCAAATGCAGCAACGAGTTACCAAAGAGGACAGAGGAGGAAGAGAATGATGGAGACAGGCAGCCACCAGAAAGGAAGAGGAGAATGAAGACCTGTTGGACCTCATTAGGGAGGATCCATTAATCAGTCAATCAAACTTTATTTATAAAGCACTTTTCATATAAAGATTACAACGGGGAAGAGACGCAGAGAACACCCTTGACAGGTCGCTGATCCATCGTAGGGCACACACACACACACTCACACCTTACTCCAATTCATAAAAATAAAAAAATAAATAAAACACAGAATGTTGCTAAACATATTTGCATGAATAAGATCACCGCTTACAATGTTAAGAAACCTGTTCTTCAATTACTTGTTCAACTAAATCCAAGGTACGTAGTTCCACCCAATGTATTGACACAAATCCCCTGCAATTGTCGCATTGCTATGGTTTATATTTGCTCTAATCTTTTCCAGCCCTGTATAACTATGTGGTTAGAGGAAAAAATCTGGTTTAGGTTAAATTGATCAGGTCAACCTTAATGGTTATAAAGGATCTATACAGCCTTTTTCAAATAAAACAGGACCTATCGTTTTAGACAGTTTAGCATTAACAGTTACATTATAAATGACCACAAAGCTTTCCATGTATCTCTAACTTTGGAAGTAGCTGAAGGTGAAAATACTTATTAACTCCAGGTTTTGATTGTGTGTGCTACATGGAGACACTGACCACTAATGGCTTTATAAAAGGCAAACAGTGCAGCAGATTGAGAAACTGCTGGAGATAAACATATCTTATAGTTAAACACCTGTCACCTGTTGTTTCTGTGAAACAGAATACATATTTTTTTTTATGTATGACCATTCTTCTTTCTCTTCAATCATAAATTGATGGGTTTAGTGTAAAAGTAGTGGACCCGGGACATTAAAACTAACACAAAGGCAAATCCACATTTTCTGTTTACGTGCTCATCTTTTATGATGAACCTTTCCTGGCTTTAAAACCATGAAGATTGGAGAAATTATACGTGATAGACCATCACAAAAAGTAATGAAAATATCCCCTGGCATTTGTGCAAGTGTATATCTGGCACACACAACCAGATACACACAGACGCTTACAGGTGTATGCCCTTCCAGCTTGCAAACCAAATAAACCTTTAATAAAGCCTCCAAAGTTCTGCCTCATTCGTATGTTGAAATTTTACTCTTACTTCACTAATACTGAGCTATTAACAAAAAACACTAATCCGTGAATGACCGTAAGAGTATTGTAAAAGAAAACAGAATATGAATGAATTGCAGTGTCATTATTTTCATTTGTAGTGTATGCTTTATATGTTTTATAAAGTTCTAAATTTTCTGTCTTGGTCGGGTCTCCTGACCAACTCTCCACCACGGGAACAGAAGCAGAAGAAGAGTTACAGGAGAGCATTCACAAAGATTTATTCTTTTATCTTAACAGATTTCACTGAGAAAAAACATCTCAAAGTTGATATATTTGGATTCAATACACACAAAAAAACTCCATCACCACAGCTGTTGCTCCTCTGTCCATGTTTTCAAGACAGTGAATCAGTGCAATTAGTTAATACTCACATACCTACTCGTCAGTTTACTAGGCAATCAAGGAGTGGAATAACAAGCAATCATGTTTGCTAGATAATACTGTAAATTCAAGTAAGTCTTGTGAACAATGTTTTCTCTTTGCAAAGGAGTGTTCGATGTTCAGGCTTGACTCTGACGTTGCTGTGCTTCTTGTGGATTCTTCACCAACCTCTTGACGTCTTTGTTTGCATGACGAAAGCTTTCTTTCTTCTTAAAGTGCTAAGAGCTGAGCTTATTTTTACTAACTGTGTCAGAGTGATTAAAATTAAAAACAATTTTACCCAAAGAGCTTAATACTTTGAGTAGTCTCATATCGTCTCATAGCAACTGTGGGAATCATGGCTAGCACTTAACCCAAGCGTCTTTATCAAGTGCGGCTGCTGGCTAAAAAAAGAGATGTATTGTTGAGAAAAGCCTTAAGTAAGCCTTGTGTCTGCACTAGAATGTGCTGAGACACCCATTTAATAAGGAGTACCAGACCACGTTAATTTTTATTTATTCAAATTTTATGATTTTGACTCCAAATGCACTGAGATCACCTCCTCATTCTTGAAGAAGATTTTGCAGTCTTAAAACTCCTGTCAGGGATTAAAAATAATGCCTTTTTACCACTGCAATCCACACAATATGTCTTCCTTCCAAGTGCTTTTCATTTACATTAATGTATTAGAAAAGCAAAGTGTTATAAATACAGTTAATTTAATAGGAACATGTTTCAGCCAATTGAAACATCCCTGCACAAATGAGTTGCACAAAACAGCAACTGAGAGAAATCATTTTAACCTCTTACTCAATGCTTACTTAAGAATTAAGAAAGCAAAGAATGTATTCATTATACAGTAGTTGATCCAAGTAGGATTAAACCTTATGTGTACCTAACCAGAATCCAAACTCTCACCAAAAGGTTGTGGTGCTTCTCTCTTGTGAGTAACAAACTAGTTTCTCACCACTGCATGCTCCAGTAGGTAGCATGTTTGCATCACGTCTTTCAAATGACAGCATCACAACAGCTAGGCAAGTAGAGGGTCCCCATGCACTAACATTTAAATTAGACAACCAAGTCTATCTGACTCTCTGACTACCTTTGTTGTGCTCTCAAATATCTGACTGAAGAGGATACGATGGCCTTCTGTGTAGTTGTTCGTGTACGTCCACACCAAAAGCGAATTAAGCAAGCAGCAAGTCAGGTGTACATGTTATGTCAATGGAGGAGCGCAATGACGCTTCAAGTCAGAAGCAGATTTGCATCACGAAAAACGCTTTTCTGCCTGAACAGTTCGCGCTACAGATGCGATGGAAAATTCGCGCTGCATTTTATATGGTGCATTCTGTGCATGGCGCCTACCGCTCGAGTTGGAAAAATCTGAACTCCAGCGTCAAATCGCGCCACGACAACCAATCAGGGGACAGAGTTTCAGTGATTCTGTGACTCTCATGGAGTCACAGCCTCAGCAGGACATGGAGGAAATACTGATAAACATCTTGGCTAATCACACCGAGCTACATGACACAAGCTGTTTTCAATACAGAGACAGAAATAAAAAAAATATTACAAATAGGTTAAACTATTTAGACAGGAATGCTCTGAAGAGGTTTGTGGGTGGCTCTTAAAAGAGCCGTTGTTGTTGTAAAAGCACCTCTCGGCCTAGAAGTCAGCCTTGAAACGGCCTCCTCACCTGGTTTCCTGGTAGCAGCTCCCGCGCCACAAACCTCTTAAGAGGTTAACCTCTTGGTTAACAGAGTGGAGGTCAAAACCCCTCAGTGGCTCTTTAGAGACATAGCTGACAGTCTTGAATAATAAAAACAAGTGATTGTCAAAGTCTGGACTCAATCTAGATCCAGACTGGACACCAAGTCAATTCAGACCTGTTTCATAACCCTAATTTCAGGGCATGCTTAACAGAGGCTCAGCTGACAGGTGTCCTGAATGCAGCATGGAACTCTTGTCAGCCTGAAGAGATACATTCAAAGTAAAAAACTTTATGATGAAAGAGAACAACTCCTTTGGAAAATATTGTCCAAACATGATTATTTAGAACCAATAAAAAAGCATTTTATTAGGTGACTTATTAGTGAGCCATATCAAAACAGAACAAGAAAACTGGGAAGTGAGTAGCACCTTAGCAAACCTCTACTTGTGCAGAGATCCTTATCATACAAAACTGTACATTGACTGGAACTTTCTGTAAATGATAAAGCTAAAATTGATTAAGTGTGTTTAGAATAAAACCAGGTAAAACTCTGTGTGTACCAATTATAGGTTACTATAAAAAGGCAAAACAGCATCCTGAATGATTATTAGTGCGTACAGTCAATCACAATCCTATTGTAGACAATGTAACACAAGTATATTTCTAGAATATTAAATCAGAAGAGTATTTTTCTAACATAAAGGTCCCTGAATTAGTAAGAAATGGAACAGGAGATTGACAGATTGATGCAATATCCAGTGATGCAAGAATTGGCCTTCGTGGTGAAGAGAGAGCTGAGCCAAAAAGTGAAGCTCTCGATTTACCACTTGATTTATGTACCCACCATCATCAGTGTTCACAAATGCTGGGTAGTGTCTGAACGAACAAGACTGCGGATTCAAGAGGACGAAATGAGCTTCCTCTGCAGGGTGTCTGGGCTCTCCTTTGGAAAGATGATGAAAAGTTTGGTCATCCTGGAGGGGCTCAGAGTAGAAATGTTGGTCCTCCCTATTGAGAGGAACCATTTGAGGTGTTTGCATCGGGACCTGCACTTTGGTTGAATGCCTCCAGGATGTCTACCTGGTGAGTTGTTTGGGGAACATTCCCAATTTAGAAGTTTCTGAACTAATTTTAGAGGAATCTTGGCCTAGGCTGGCCAATTAAGTACTATTTTCACTCTATGCTGCTATGTATTGTAACTCTATCAGACATTGTTTTGATCTAAAGTGTGTTTATTTGTTTGTTTGTTTGTTTGATGTTGGCTGTTGTTGTTTATTCTTCAGTAAAGAAAGGCTCTATTGTGGTCTAAAAATAATGTATTTATTATTATTATTATTATTATTATTATTATTATTATTATTATTAGTAGTAGTAGTAGTAGTAGTAGTAGTAGTAGTAGTATGTTATTTTTTATTTTTATAAAATTTTGCATTAAGTTAGAGTAGTCATTGAATTTATTTTCAAAGATTAGAGATGCTTAGTCCTACAAACAAACTACTAAAGGCATCAATACTACTTGCTTTGCTTCTAAATTACAGGTCAACCAAAATTGAGGAAAATAAATTACTGATTACGAACTATTATGGACCGCAGATGTTACATAGATATTGTATTTGAAACCTTTAAAGGTTGAGAATCCCTGCTCTAGAGTTTCAAAATAGATTGTCAATTAACTCCTCATTTAATGTATTTTCAATTAATTAAACAAGAAATAACAACAGGAGTCATTAATGACACATATAATATGGCTTGGTCGTTATTAATTACTCATTTTGAATAGATTTTTGGTCATTTTTTTGTATTCACAAGCAAAACTATTGGATGCAGATCTTTGTAGATCAGAATTTGGTAGTTAAAATTAATATAATGTCAGGTTAAGCTTACACGTGGAGCCACATGTGGAGCAAGATAAAAAAGATACAGTCAGAAAAAAATATCTCTTGTGACCTTTTTGTGACTACAGTCAGGCCCGGAGTGACTAATCGGGAGCACCTGGACATTTCCCGGTCAGTCAGTCTGATATCTGGGCCGCAAGGGCCGTCGCTATGGCAAGCAGAGTTGTACTAGTGTGCTAAATGTGCAACTAGTCAAAAAGGAGTTGCTAGTAACAGTAATTATGCACTAGTTTGGCAAAAGTTTAAACTTGTAGGAGAAAATGTTAAACTAATCCCATGTAGGGATGTATACTATTCAGCATAGTAAACAATGGATATAAGGATATAGTTTTTACCGAAACAGCTTGCCATAAAGGGCCGCTTCACTGCTGCCGGCTGGCTGCTTTCATTTTGTTTTGTCTGCGCACATCAACATTAATCATCAGAGCAATCACTCAGTGGTGTTTGAAAGGTAAAATAGGGTGGTGCTGAAAGGACTATTATTATACAGATGAAAGCTCAAACAGTTACCATTGATCAGAAACTGTACTTAAAATGTGGACACTATAACAATTCCACAGAAAGTGTTTATGCCATGTCATTTTTGCTTTTGTGCAAAAAATGAGGACAAAATCAGCCAACAAGGACAATGGAACAGGTAAGACAACATGTTGAACTTTCCCTGGTTTGCAGAACCAACATTCGAGTTAATTTATCTAGTCAATGGTGTTATGTTGTGACAGCAAATATAACAAGTCATTTTAATAAAAATGAGGACGCAACAGCACATAACAGGGAAACTTTGTCTCGTAGCTCTTAAGAGTTAGAAGGAAAATCCAGGATGAAGCAAAGTGAGCTCACAATTCCAAAGTGGACAGGCTTATTTATTGTGTTAATATTATAAAGGAGTACTAATATAATGAAGAGCATGGTGTAGACCTGCTATAAAAAAGCACCCTGCAATGCTAGATAATTCAGCAATACAATAATAAAACTGAAGTGAACTAATCAAAGGCTTTGTAAAAGTTGGAGACTTGTGCTGAGAATTATACATCTTTTTTTAAAAGAGAATCAGTGTCTGTCAGAAGTGATGAGAGGATTTATTTTGTCAGTATATAAGAAATATGTGTTGACATGCATCCAGTAGTTCCAATAAAACACTTTTTATGCCCAAATGATAGTTTGACCTTAATAAAAATTTGCCACAAAACAAAAATTTCAAGTGAAAAATAAACACTTTCTGTGGAATTGTTATAGTGTCCACATTTTAAGTACAGTATCTGATCAATGGTAACTTATAGGTTAACTTTAAACACTACGAGTACAACAGAACAGCATCAGCCCCAATACCAGTACCGTATCGGTGCATCCCTAATTTTAACAAAAATAAGTTGTGATATAAAGTGGGCTCGTCTGAGGCATCAAACTCCAGGGCTGAAAATGAGTCCCACTCTGGCCCTGAATACAGTCAAAGTCTGTGTTGGAAGAGGTCCAACCTCTATGAGTGCTTTTCTAATTTTATAAAGCACCTTGGGATGACAATTGTTGTAAATTGCCGTTACTACTGATTGCTTTGAATAGGCATTGAAAATGAAATGTAAATACGTAATTAATTGTATTTACCCAGTTTAATTCCAAAATCACAGTTATTCATTATTATTACTTGGTGTTTAGTTCCAAACAATAAACCCTGAATAATATATGATGTATTTGTGTCAGCAATGTTCAAAACCTATTGCTTAGAACTCTAGACAAACTGTAGCAGTAGCAACAGTTTTGCTCTGCAGGTTGGTCTAGCCACATTCCATTGTAACCTAAGCAGGTCTACCATTGGCTCAGCCATGTGTAGTTTGGGCAAATCACAGCGCTCTATGTTGGTAGAGACACATTGAGCAGATTTACACCTGATTTACACCAAGTGCAGAACGGATGCGGTCCGGTTTCCTTAAAGTTCTTTTTGTTTTGTTTTTTACTGTGATGACAGAGCTGTGATGGAGCAAAAAAAGGCTCTAAAAATAGGCTCAGGAACAATCTCATTTCAGAACACCAGAAATTCTCATGTTTTTATGACAAAAGCTACATAAGTTGTCTGGCCCATTCTTCTTCTTTGCAGTACATACCGTACTGCTTTCCGTCTGTACAGGGTCAGGCTGTTTTATTTGTGGATATGGCACTTCATTTGATTTAAGGCAGAAAAACAGTTGCTTTGCTGTTAGCTAATCAGAGACGAGACACTTGCATGTAGTGAATAATGAGAGCCTTTCACCCCACCCACTTCTCCGACAAACTGCAACATCCTGAAACAGGATTGAGAGCAGCATTCTTTTCAGGCTCACAAGGCATATATTTGGGCTAGGGACCATACAGAAATTACCTGGATGAACCAATGAGCATGTTTCTAAACTTCGCACAGAGGTAGTTTTGTTCACAGTGTAAAAACAGGAGTAAAGCACAAGTGTAAAATTTGATTTTAGATGGCTAGAAGGAAATAATAAAAAAGGAAAAAAAGGAATGAAGAGACTGAGTATTTGTATCAAGAAAAACATGTTTTCCTGCCTATGTTCTGTGAGTGTCTATGTTTCTCAGTAGACTTTTGGTCCCTTGGGAATGTGAAAATACAGAGACAACTTGCAGGGTAACAGCACAGGGAACAGTCCTCTTCCCCAACCAAAAAGTCAAATTCTTCTAATGAAAGAAAAAAAAAACCCACAAGCACACATTTCTGTCTCATCTAGAACCACTGTGCCCTCACAAACGTCCATCTTTCACTTAAATCTTAGTAGGTGGACTGTCTAAATTTAATTAATATCAATTGACAAATTTACGATTCATTTAAATAACTGTTTTTACGAATGTACTGTTCTAAGAAAAGAAAAGTATTGTAAACATTAGCAAGCAAAATGAGGTGTAACTGTAAAAAATTATCACTGCAAACATACTTTTAATAGTTCAAGTATGTTTCATTATCTGAAGGCTTTTTTATTTTCAATAAAGATATAAATAGATAAATATATAATACTTAGAATAAAAAATGCATTGCACTTAAGCGTTTTCTACTTCAGGGGCTCCCAGGAAATGGATGTAGTGAGTCTTCTTAATTTCAATCCCCAAAGTCCTCTGCGGAGGTTGTATTACTCGCTAATGGCTCTGGCTTTTAATACAAAGCAGAAAAGATAAACTAAGAAAGATATTTAATACGTTTCAATTTGTAAAAAAATAGAAAGAAACCAAGGGGGAAAATAAATACATCACAATACAGCTCTCGAAGGACAGTTAGTTTAGTTAAGTGTGCGTTACGGACAGAAGACAAATGTGATTGAATATGATGAAGATAACCTTCCAAAACATTGTTAAAAATACAATATCAAGGAATAGCTCCTAATAATATTTTTAATGTCATTATGTTGAAATAACAAGAAAAATGTATATATATATATGATAAATATCACTATACAAAGATTATCACAACATTGCAAAATTTGTTTTCCCTGACATAAGACGTTTGCTTTGGAGATACATTTTCTGGATGAATATGGTGCAACAATCAGTGCTTCTCACCTTCTACTCAGTTTAATTGCTCAGTATTTTAATGCTTGCATATCATTAGAGCTTTTGTCAGCCACACAAATGGTTGGGATGATGCATTTAAGTACCGAGGTCAATGTCAAATGTATTTATATAGCACATTTAAAAACAACATCAGTAGACGGAAGTGCTTCACAGAAACATCAACAATCATATAAATTATTGAAATTGATTAAATACATGTTATGGATGACTAAGAACTACTTATGTGCACAGTTACTGATAAGCTAATAAAACCTGATTTAGCTAACATTTAAATGTCTGGACGTACCAGTCGTAAACTAAATAACGTACACTGAACTGGCCATAAAACATTAGCCTTTAACATTTTTCAGAAATTTTAATTGCATTCTTTTTGAAATACTTTGTGATCCTATGAGATTTCCAAAGTGTTTAGTGTTGCTAAAACACTGGACTTTTATATGCATATCAAATTGCAAACATTCTTGTTAAAACCCTTAAACAAAAAAAATCTATGCAGAAAATACAGGAGGCTGGGAAAGACCTGTATTTCTACCTTTAAAAATTCTAGATTGATTTAAAGTATCCCTAAATGGCAGGTTTACAGTCATTTTAGAAACTTCGACAGAATAATATCCTAAGACTTTTGAAAACCTGCCGGAAAAAAATAACATAATGATAAACATACTAAAATATATAAAAAATATATAGTTCAGATTGTGTTAATTCATAACAGGTTATATATACATTCCAAAGAAGATTATATTGTAAAATGATGCCAGTATTCAGTTTCCAATGTGCAGGAATTTCTCCGGTTAAAAGAAGTTTGCTTCCTCAAAGCAGTTTAAAGTAAAGGCCCTGCAGAGTTTCCAACTACTTACTACACTTTAAATAACAATAAGGTCACTGAGTATTTGAGAAGCCTGATAAAATTAGCATGTATTAGTCAATTTATCAAAATGGCCAAAGTTCGTAATGTGAGCTGATGGGTATGTGACCCAAGACCTTATGATTATATTTCATCTTAATAAGTCATCCTTGAGGATCATGCTTTTGATCTTAATGTAACAGCTCAACCTTTAGAGAGCACATCAGTATAAAACATTTTATAATCATATTGTATCTGTTTCTATGGAAACTTTTCTTGTATGGAGCCAAGACTACAAAACATATTGTGTCTTACTTTCTCCATGCTGTGTTCACCATGACTATATTCAGTAAGATGGTATTTATTTTTTATTTTTTCTAACAATGCATTTTCTTAAAAGTCTTTAAGTAAATAAAAAGGACAAATTCTCACCTTTTAAAAATCATTTTTATCAGAAAATGTGGCCAGTATTATACAGGTAAAGTTTCCTCCTTTGTAAAGGAGCTCTGATATGATTATTGATCTTCATGTTGTCTAGTAATGATCCATACTATCAATTTAAATGTAGGATTCAGTCCAAGGTCTCTGTTAAACTTGGTGACATGCTGGAAAGGTCCCTTATCCATTTGATTCAAGTGTGTTGGCGTAGGTACGTAAACGTCTAAAACCTACTTCATAGGTTGTGAACACTAAATTAGTGACGCTGTGTGACGGAGGGGCCGTTTAGAGCTCACCCCATCTTATAACTATTCAAACTTAAATGAGCATGCAGCCAGGATATCTACTAGAACACACCCTTTTCTAATAGAAAAGCCCTATCTGTTTTTTGTTTTTTTCAGCATGACCTGAAGTGATTCATTGAGTGTGCACACACGTTTCTGCTTTGTTTGCTGAAATTATAATTCACCAGGTTATTTTCTGTGTTATTGAGTTGTTAACTGATTAAAGGGAAGTGTGGAAAATATTTAGGTCTAAAGAAGTTCCTGGATTGAAGTGTACTGTAGATCATGTGATGATGTAGTGATGACATCATCAGGATGTATTGGTAGTATTTGTGATTTGTGGGTTAAATGTTTTTATTAAATTTTTTTTTGCTATGGTTCTAATTGTTTATTTTTTTTATTGAGATATATAATTTATTTATAATTTGTAATTTAAAAGGTTTGTATGGGGAGGGGAATGTTGTGGGTTTTTTTTTCTTTAGGGGCGGAGCCAGGGTCTTTAAAAGGAAGCTCTGCTCTGTCGGGTGGGGTTGTTGTTGTCAGAGCCTAATGGTGTGTTCAGACCACAAGCTTTGTCAGCATGAAGCAACGCTCATAAAGCGACTAGTTCGACGCATTTACACAGAATATACATTTTTAGGCTGAAGTTTGCTGGATGTTTCAAAGACTCGCTGATCGGGGTTGGCTAGGCAGCGTTGACGTCGGGCACTACAGTGTTAAGACTGTGAAAAGTTCAACTAGCCTAACTTCTGCGTTGATAGCGTTATGCACTTTGAAGCTTGAAATGCAGGAAAAGCTTGAAAAGTTGACAGAGCCAACACTAACAAAGCGCAGCAGAGACCATGACGCTCCTCAAACGGCTTCAACCATAGACCTAACATGTAATCTTGACACTGCTAACGCTAACAAAGCCTGCGGTCTGAACACACCATAAGTCTAGAAAGTTCCAACGAGGGGGATGGTCTCTGAGCTGCCCTAAAGGCACTGTCATTTTTTAATGCCTATGGATGTCCTTTGTAAACAGACTGCAGTTTTTTTTACTGGGATTCACCTGAAGATGAGCACAATAAAGGGTCACCTAAAGCTGAACTTCGGCATTGGCGTTTTCTTTTTATGCAAAGTCAATAAAGAACCCCGTCACACGCAGTATTTGCACATAAGTGACAGAAAATAAAAAAACATCTAACCTATTAAAAAGAAATGTAACCTATCAATGAAATGGACTCATAAATGAATATAGGAAGAATAGTGGATTAACCTAAATACTTTATAATTCAGTTTATACTTTAACGGGAACCCAAATTTGGGTGTTAATGATTATTCTCTCTCTAATGTGAAAATATCTCTATTTAACACTCAGTATATTCATGACATATGTTGGGTCAGACAGTAGATTGTCCTGTAATGGAAACAAAGCTAGTTAAGTATACCACTGGGGTTATATTTTAAGCCACACATGCTTCATCAAACATTTGGAAACACACTCACAGCCTTATCTCTACAAGAAGGTTTGCAGGAGCTTTGTTTGACAACTGTATAACTCAGTTTCTTTGTCTTGAGGGTAGGCTGCTGGCACGCACATAATGACAAACAAAGAGATCATTACATCCACCAACATGATGCAGACAAATACTCAAACAGACAGTGAAACCAAAATAAGTGTAGAAATACACACGGCATCACTGAACACTACAATGTACTCTCTGTAATGTATCCAAGCGAAAAATATCTGTCATTGTAATGACCGATAATGATTTGTGTTTCTAAAGCTGAAATGGTACCTAGTTGGTCATGTTGTACCCAAATAACTGTCCTGAGTCCTGAAAGCTCTAAACACAGCGTGTTCATAAAATATAGATTTGTTCTATGAAAAGAATGTTTAAGCTATAACTATATTTTAGAAAATAGTTTACTCTTAGATAGATAGATAGATAGATAGATAGATAGATAGATAGATAGATAGATAGATAGATAGATAGATAGATAGATAGATAAATTCAAATTAACTATGAAAAAACATTTAGTGATTAAATTGTCAAAGAAAACCTGGACACGTCAGTTTTTCTGCTCAGAACTGCCTCAGCAGAAGAAGGTTTCAAATGTTTTACATCCAGGTCAAGATCTTGTTGCGTACTGTCTCAATGAACCAGATGGGGGGTCTTGACCTGCAGTTCTCATGTTCCATTTCTCAACTCAGCTGAAAGAGAAATCTAAGCACAACATCTGTTTGACCTGGCCTGAATGTTGTCTTGTGGCAGAAAAAGAGCTACTAGCTTTTTTGGCCCAGGTCATTGTTTGCTTTGGTGGTTTTCACTCTGGAAATTCGATGGAAAGAACTGGAACACTGTTATAAAATGAAATATAAATATATATAAAATGCATGCTGATCGTAGCTAAGGTATGAAGGTGTATATATATATATATATATATACAGTGTATATATATGTATATATATACTGTATATATACACTGTATATATATACAGTGGAGATCAAAGGTTTGGGCACCCCACGTAAAAATTTGTATTAATGTGCATAAAGAAGCCAAGGAAAGATGGAAACATCTCCAAAAGGCATTAAATTTAGATGAGACATTCACATATAATGTTTCAAAAAAGTTATATTTTATTTTCATCAGTTACACTTTCAAAATAACAGAAAACAAAATAATGGCATCTGCAACCGTTTGAGCACCCCACAGAGTTAATACCTTGTACATCCCCCTTTGGCAAGTATCACAGCTTGTAACTGCTTTTTGTAGCCAGCCAAGAGTCTTTCAATTCTTGTTTGAGGTATCTTCACCCATTCTTCCTTACAAAAGTGTTCCAGTTCTCTTAGATTTCTAAGCTCGCTGTCACGCACTGCTCTTTTAAGATATATCCATAGATTTTCAATTATGTTGAGGTCAGGAGATTGTGAACGCCATGTCTCAACCTTCAGTTTACGCCTTTTGATGTAATCCATTGTGGATTTTGAGGTGTGTTTAGAATCATTATCCATTTGTAAAAGCCATCCTCTCTTCAAGTTCAGCTTTTTGCAGATGGCATCAAGTTACCGTCCATGCTTAACAGTTGGACAGAAGTTATTTTCATTAAATTCTGTGCCCTTTGTTCTCCAAATGTACCTTTGCTTATTCTGGCCGAAAATTCTATTTTAAGCTCATCACTCCACAGAACTTTTTTACAAAATGCATCAGGCTTGTCTATACGTTCATTTGTGTATAGACAATTTGCGTATAGACAATTCAAATGTTGATTTTTGTGATGAGGATGTAGAAGAGGTTTTCCAAATTTATACATGTATCTCTTTATAGTGGAATAGTGTACCACAACTCCAGTTTCTGCCAGATCTTACAGGAGGGATTGTGCTGTCAAACGTGGGTTTTGACTTACTTTTCTCACAATCCTGCAAGCTGTTCTGTCGGATATTTTCTTGGTCTTCCAGATCTGGCTTTAACTTCCACTGTTCCTGATGACTGCCATTTCTAATTTACATTCCGAACAGAGGATATTGGCATCTGGAAATGCTTTGCTATCTTCCTATATCCTTTTCCTGCTTTGTGAGAGTCACTATTTTCAGTTTCAGGGTTCTAGACAACTGCTTAGAGGTGCTGATTGTTGGGGCATGGACAGATGAGTCTGGGCCTTTAAAGCCTTTGAGATTGACAACGCCTGGACATCTCCATCTCTCCTTGGCTTCTTTATGCACATTAATACAAATGTTTACCTGTGGTGCTCAGATTTACATTTTCCACTGTATATATTTATTTTTATGTGGTAGACAGAGGACAAAACCAAAATGCTTTGCAACCAAAGTGAGTGTCTATTCTTTGGGTAAGAATCTTGATATTCAACACTGGAACCTGTTAAAAAGACACCAGTTATTTAGATCATATCGTCCATCGGCTTGGAAGAGGAAGCGAACACCGCAACGATACCTGCCATACCAGCATCTAATAAAAAAAAAGTTATTGTCAGAAACAGAATTAGGTTTCTAGATCTGTTGTTAAATTGGAAACAAATATAGCTAATGCTAAGGAGGGCTACAGCATATGGCTAAAAACACGATGCAGCATATTTACCTTTCTCTGCAAACTTGTTACTGCACTCTGTGCCTGTAATCAGCTTTTGACAGAGCAGCAAGAACATGTTCTGCACACATCTTTGATAATACAGAAAAGTGTGGAGCACAAAATAACCATTTGAAGGGTATGATAAACTACTCTGTTGTTAAAATCTGTCTCTGTTTGTGATTTCTCCTTTCCTCTCCACACAAGGACGTAGCCTTTATAGTTGTGTTGCAACGCTTTAGATAACATTGAGACGCAGCATCGACTGGACTCCGTGTCTGTGGAAATGCAAACTGATTATTAGAACGAAGCAGAACGCTAAGAACTCTAGCAGAAGGCTCTAGCACCTACTCTGGTTCTTCCCCAATGGAAAAACCCTACACGACTCAGCACAGCTGACAGCTTGCAGGTGAGGGAAGCTGATTAACTAATCAGATGTGGACTTTGTGGAATGTGTGGTTACCTTACATTACACAGCCATTAAGTACATACAATTCTAAAAAAATGTCTGATCACATTTTTTGAACTCAGCAAGAGAAGAAACTGACAATGTACATAAAATACACTTGGATGTACTTATTCCTTTATATTTTTACACAAGACTTCATACTAAGAAAATAATGCCTGGTAAACACACTGATCGGTCTATAAAGTTAATTAATCATGTGTTGTTTTAAAGGGTTTTCTGGGGTATTATGTATTATTTAGTATTTCATTGGCCTTAGTGTGGCCTTGCGGTGTTCGACTCCCATCCCGTGGACCTTTACCGAAATTCCACCCCCCCCCACTTTAAGTACTATCCTCTAACAAATAAAGGCTACTATGGCCTTTATCTTGTATTTCTACATCACAAAGATTAGATAATTCCTCTAAGGAAATGAAAATGTATTTAGAACTACTCAGAATATTTTTTTAAGCATATTGTTGTCAAAATAACAATAACACTATTGTAAATACACGTGTTAAATTCTGATTTGATAGAAAATATGTTTTGCATATTGTGGCAGAAATATATATATATACAATAACAATGTCAATGAAAAGCTCATGGTGCTCGTTTTAAGTGATATATAATTATATTAATTTCTATTCAAGTTATCATAAGCACTGGCTACCATGCTGATTTTATCATATCTCAAATCATTCACAAGAAGGTGATGATTTCACAACACGCCATGTTTCACAAAATATATAAGAATAACATAGCATAGATCATTGGCCATTTTAAGTTAGTCCAAGTGTCAAGTGCAAGAATATATTGCTGGCAAAGTTGAGTCCAATTGTTCCTCTTGGAGGTTTGGCTTCTTTCCCACTGTAGATTAAATCTTTATTCTTCCCTCACCCCACATGGCTGCTCTGACAGTATTACCTTCCCATACGGAGGAGAATACTCTAGAATGCCATCTGTACTATCATCCCATCATTCCCTGGAGCATGTAACTGTGTGTGCTTTTATGTGTGAGGATGGGAGCCTGTGGGAAAATGTGTGAGGAGAGTAGGACATGTGGGTGTGCACGAAAGTCTATAGTTGCGTGAATGACTGAGACTGAGGGCGAGTCGAAGTAAATGTGCATCAGTGCCAGTGACTCACAATCAGTATTACACTGCTAAGATAAGACAGGGTGTAATAATCCAAACCCAGAGTTGATTGTCACAGCAATAGTGTTTTGTCTGTCCAAGAGCTTTTACATCAACTGTGCTCTCATCCACATTTTTTATTGTTACTGTCAGGGATTCACTATAGACAAGACAGATGTATTTTCTAAGGATAAGAAGACTGGAAGCTATCAACCAAGGTGTTTTCCACTGAATCACAATACCCGTCACTCTATTTTATTAAGGAAATACCAAACACATTCCTGAGAAGTTTCTTTTACAAGTTACCTAATTCATTATAATCAGAAAGGAAGAATGGGAGAGAGAAAGGAATAATAAAGGATGTAAAGAAAACCAGATGGAATTCATACAGGTAAAAAAAGAAAATAACATAAAGGGAAAAAGAAATAAATCAAAGAATGACAAATATAAGGAGGGAAATATGTTTGAAAGAAAGAAAGAAAGAAAGAAAGAAAGAAAGAAAGAAAGAAAGAAAAAGAAAGAAAGAAAGAAAGAAAGAAAGAAAGAAAGAAAGAAAGAAAGAAAGAAAGAAAGAAAGAAAGAAAGAAAGAAAGAAAGAAAGAAAATACACATGGCAAGAACGGAAATAATGGAAGAAAAGGAAGGAGGAAGGTAATCAGAAATGAAGGAAAAGAAGAAAGGAATAGAGATTAGAAAGAGAAGATGGAATGGAAAGAACAAACAGAAACATGAAAGAAGAAAGAAAGGAAGACATTCCAGACAGAGAGCACAAATTGAATTGGGCTCATAGAAAGTTTTACATCTACCTAAGGGAAATCTATAGAGGCAATTACTAACTGTTCTGACAAGTACTGCAGTCAAAGGCCTAAGACTGTTTCCTTCCAGCTGCTCTGTCGACAGTCAATAATGGCCAGAGATGAATAGTATGTAGGCACTTTAATTAAAATGCCTCGCTACAGGCAATTGCAAGGAAGGACACTGGTGGGTTTTGAATGAATGAGAAATGTTTGAAACTATAATAACATACCTACTTATTAATACTCTTTAAACTTTAAAACACCGAAAAGCCTGGCCTGTCTCAAAAATGATAAAAAGAAGAAAAGAAAAAAGCATAGCATGAGGGCAGCAGCAGTGAGTTCCTCAGAGCAGAGTTTGTGATCCCATTTAGAAAGTAGCCTCTGGTGACTCCTACAGCTAAAAGAGCCCCAGATGGGAGGGCTCTGACCTTATTTTGAACTCTTTTGGGACTGCTAAGAGGTAATGTGTGAAGCTTGGCAAGTTTACACTTCCAAACCTGATTATACACCAAAAAGTACTGTGAATTTACTGTGAGTTTATCACTGTCAACATAGCAAAAAATATAAACATGCTTTTACTATTGGGATGATTTTGACAAAATTAATTGTATTGCAGCCTGCATAATATAATCTTTTTCAATTGTATGGCATACAGGGAGAAAGGAAACATGCTACGCTGGTTATGATTTTTTTTCTTCCTTACTATCGGCAAGTCCAAAAATCTTGTTTTAAGCCTTTAATATTTACTATTTATTTATTACTATTTATTATTTATTTATATTTTTCTAAGCACTGGACCATGACTGATGATTAAAAGGAGAAATCACATTTTTGTGGTTTAAGCTCCCTGGAAAATTCAGAATATATTTTAAACTTCTCCTTCTGACCCATAAAACCCAGAATCATCATCATCATTACAACCAAACAGTTTCATATATTTAAGAATGAATTTCCCATATGTTTCTATGGCACAAAATACTATCAGATGGCAGGTTCACTGGTGGTTCCCAGAAGCTCCTAAAAGTAATATGATAGTAAATATATTTTCCGTTGCTTCTCTCTGTGTAACCATCTTTCATATTTTGTTTGAGAGGCAGACTCTGTATATACATTTAACACTGGGCTTCAAATGCTCTTTTTGTTAGAGTTGGTTAAACTGAGCTATCTGTAGTTATGCTACTATATGATTAAGCTGCTAGAGAACATACTGAACACTTCCCTCAATCTGCTACTTTCTCCTACCAATCTCCAATTAAGCAATAACAACAATTGTTGCTGCCAATAACTTTTTTTAAGTGTTTGTGGTGCTTTGGCCTTTATTTATTAGAAGATTGTCGGGAAGAAAGGCATAGAGGAAGACAACCAGTTACAGATGCTGGCTGTGAATCAAATCAGGTAAAGCTATGTAGAGGACTATATTCTCTGTATCTGTTGTCACTGCTGAGCCATGTGGTACCCCACTGCCATTTACTGTATGTTTTTATTTTCCTTTCATAGATGTCACACCAGGGCTGGGAGTTCCTCTTGGCTTTCACAGCTTCCTGGAGGGGCCCATCGGCTGAACTGTTGCTGCCAATAATATATTAAATGAATCATTGTTCTATGAAATATACACTGGACCCTGTCTTTCTATGTATAACTACGTCACTCTCTTAGACAAAGCAACTTAACTCTATTTGCACTAAATTTTTCATCCAATAGACTTGATTACTGGCTGAGAGTTAATATCTTTAACTGTGTTTCACTCCTAGATTAAGCCACCAATCAAGCTACAGGCACCATTTACTCTTTAACTGTTGATGCAGGCTATATTTCTGAACCAGTGCTTCTGTGTTTTTTGAGTGTTTTCTCTCGTCTCAAACCTCAGCCAGTCACTGCAAATTGCAAATTACAATGAGCCAGGTTTAGCTAGAGGTCTTTTCCTGTTTAAGGGTATTTCTTCTTTTCCCTGTTACCACATGTTCATTCAGGAGAAGGCATTGCAGCAAAGTTGGTCTCTCAATTCAGTCAGCTTGGTTTCCCTTAGATATAAACCATTTCACCAATTGGTAGAGCCAGCTGAATTCGACAGCATTGTTTTATATCTGCGATCAAATTTAAATGTATGTAATTGACTTAGATTTTATTTAAATTATTTAATTGACTATAAATGTACATATACTCATTGGATTTGGTTCTCTTGTAAAGTGCCTTGATACATTTGCTTCTCTTTACTTAGCCATTAAAGTCACTACATTATTAATTCTATGAAGATTTTTTAAGCTTTGTGTGATTGTAGAGTGAGCAAAATTATATAACATCTGTGACAAAATTGTCTATTACGAGCTCCGAATTTGTCAATACTGAAGCTAGACATTTCTACAAACATATTAGCAGGTTCTGTTTTGGTAACTTTTCGTTTATAAATTTCTAACAATTATTTGTTCCCAGTTACAGTGAGTTTCTCAGCAGCTAGGGAGAGACTGGAACAAGAGAGGCATGTGCTTTGGTCTGTGAAAAGAACAGAATTCCCCTGTAGTAACTGCAAGGAAGAACACAGACATTGGTGCAGAGATTTGTTTTGGACTGTTTTGTTCAAATAACTAGAATTAACAATCCATATGGTGTCACTACAAACCACAGCAAGCTAACATGTGGTTAAGCTCGGATTCAACACAGCTAATGGATTTGAGGTGATAGACCCAAAGATAGAACTTGGAGACAGGCGATCAGTGTGCACCAAGGAATCTGTAGTCAATGTGGGGCAAAACAAAGGACAATACAGCAGGACATCCTTCACAACGAAAGAGTAGGAACATGCACACTGAAATACAGCTTGGCCTAGACAAACAAGGAAACTGCAGTTATCTAAAATAAGCAAACAAATAAATACATTGGGGTTTATCAAATATTATTATAAATTTAAACCTATCCTGTATTTGAAAATGTCCAATCACTGACTACATTGCAGAGGAGTAACATGGACACGATTTTACAGAATTTAACAAGAAGCTATCATACTACTCAACGAGGAGCTCTCCAGTCATTCCAGTAGTATTTTATGATAAACAGTGTCAAACGCTGCACTGAGGTCTAAAAGAACCAGAACTGTGGTCCTATCACAGCCTGTATTTATGTGGATGTCACTGAAAACTTTGATAAGGGCAGTCTTGGTGCTGTAGTGAGCACAGAAATAAGACTGAAAAATATAAAAGCGGTTGGTCATCGTTAGAAAGCTATTTAACTGTTGAAATAGTTTGTTCAATAATCTTGCTGATGAATGGGAGATTAGGGATTGGTCTGTAGTTCTGCATTAATGTGTTGTCCAGGTTGTTCGTCTTTAGTAGTGGTTTGATAACTGTTTTTAAAGCCTAGGGGAAGACACCTGGCAGGAGGAAAGTTTGAAGTATTTGAATCAAATCATCGTATAAGACTATTAAAAACTATATAATATATTCAACTTTTAAGGTCACTGACTGAAATAAAATTACTGAAACAAATGAAAATTTGCATTTTATTCTATTTTTCGAGTTTCATTTGTACTTTCTCAGACAAGTTATTACCATATTTAGTTTCCCAATAAATCTTTTATATATCTCTGGATGTTCGTTTGACCTCTTCAGCCCCAGGGTTTCTCAAAGCTCCTAGCTTGAATAGGACACGGTGTCCCATAGTGGGACTGTGTGTGGATAAGATTAACTTTTCCACAGTTTTCATGGTATTGAATCTTTACTTGTTAGTACATTTTCTTTTGTCAGAGTGTTGAAGTGAATGAGATGTATGCTATGGACCATCAAATTACCATATAACTTTGTGTTTCACATTCCAATTTTTTTTTCATTACGAGAAAAGAAAACTCGTAATTGAAATGAAAAATGATGAAATGAAATCATGCTAGACCTGCCACCAGGATGCATGCAGTCCTACTCATCCTGTCTGTCCAGACATGAAGACTTGTCTAATTATGACACAGAGACCTTCTTTATATTTCTATACTAGTTAAAAGAAAAAGGCACACCCACGGCGTCTCAAGAGGGTAAAAATAGAAGCAAACGAACATCCATCCATCACTGTGACTGTCTGAAGGGCTAAATCGATTGAGAGTGTGTGTATGTGTGTTTTTGGATGCAGCTAAGTCCCTCTGAAAGGAGAGCCAGAATGTGAGTGGGCAAGCTGTGATAGGACAAGTTTAAAACATACACACATTCTTCCTTCTCACACATGTACAACCGCAGAAGTGAGGAGCTTAAGGAAATAAGCACCATGCTGTCAGTGAAAACTGACCTCCAGGGCTATACCACAAACAACTCAGAAAACATCTAAACACCCCATATGGCCGTCTCACTACTTCTCACAGAGCCTGGATGACTTGATTGCATTGTTAGGTATGTGTGTGTGGCTTTGTTCAAATGCTCTTGTTCATGAATGCCTACTCTCCCTGTATCTTTATGTGTATCTACCTCCTTGACAATCACCATAGAGTGTATAATTAATTATTTTCCTCCATTTCCACAATAGCCTTTTTCCCTGTCATATGAGCCCTGTTCCCACTCTGATGACTGTAATAGCTTTTTAGCTCCCTTTCCTGTCTCCTCCTATTTGCAAGTGCGATGAATTACTGGCTGGTTACTTAGGAATCTATAACCTGTCCAGCATACCGATGGGCAATCAAGGATGATTTGGTTCAAATCAGACGCCGGCCTTATAAGCTAGTTTGTAGTTTATAATCTATATAGTAGATTGTCAAAGACAATTTTAATTCATACAAATCAACAGATTATTGTTTGTACATATCCATCACTATACACACTTAGTTTCTTGTAAAAAAAATGCAGGTGTTGATAGTGTACCTCTCATCTCTAAGTGAGTCCCAGTGAGAAGGGTAGAGTGGCAGCTCTCATCAATATTAACTGATGCCCTTTCTTTCATCTACATCATAAATCCATGGAAACAAACACACACACACTCACATCTTTTAGTGATCCAGAAACTGCTTGATGTAGACGTGTGTGTGTAAAGGATGCTCCTACTGCAAGCCCAACCTTGTTTTTAAGCCAAAACGTCCAAATACGTTTTATTCAGGAAAAAAAATTGAGCATTAAAATGTACGATTAGATAAACACACAATTTCCCCATGTCTTCAAACTTAATATGTTTACTATACCCTTTGAACGTTTCCACATTTTGCCATGTTGCAACCACACATACATGCATTTTGAGATGTACCTGACATACCAACGCATGGTGCATACTTTTGATTTAGAAAAAATATTTTTTTAGAATAAAAAACTGAATTATCTGAAGTATAAACAGTACAATATGTATTCAGACCACCTGAGTTAATATTTTGTAGATCTATATTTTTCTGAAATTACATTAGCAAGTCTTTTGGGGTACATCTCTAACATATTTGCACATCCGGAGACTAAGATTTGTGACCAGTCTTTACATAGGAGCTCAAGCTAAAGGACCTAGAGCATCTGTAAACATCAATATTTAAACCTATTCACAGGATTTAAAACTGTTGTTAAGTCTGCACTTGTACTGGGACATTCCAACACAAAAAAGTAAACATAAGAATTTTGTCGTAGTTCTAGTAGTTTGTTTAGAAATAGTCCTAAGCTGAAAGGTGTCAAAATAACCTGAGATCACCTCCTTATCCCATACTGGAAATTGTACTTAACAAGAAAAGAGGAGTAAGATTTTAAGAAGTAAGGGCTGCATGTTTTTTATCTAGATATACCTGAGCATGGCTAAGTCATAAAACTAGTTTAGAAACAGTTGTTCTGTCAATAAGTTCTATATTTTAAGGTTAAATTATAGACATCTCCTTTATTTGGCTTTTCAAATTCAAACTTTGAATTGATCATAGAGAGAAAAAATCTAAAACAGCACAATACGATTTCAATACCATCAATGAGATTATACTTATGCATTTTTCCTTATCCAGACACTGCTTTAATTCTTTCGTCCTTTATCTAATCACAAGAAGTTATAGTCACAAGAGAATTGCAATGATGTAAAGTTGATCTCAATTGTTTAGGCTATAAAACTAAAATTAGAAAGATTATTATATTATAAGGACTTTGATTTCGGTTTAAATCACTGAAATGATTTATTTCAGTTAGGATTTTTATGTATTTTAAAAGAGGCCTTCTTAACAGAGAAGTGTGTAATAATGGTTGCGACAGAAGTAAAAGAGGTCAAGAGAAAAGAAGGAAGTACTAAGGTGCAAGACTGAGCGTAGCTTGGAAAAAGTAGAAGTGAAGGACAAGCAGGTAGATTTTGTAGTCTTTGCAACAGTTAAAATGTATTTTTCAATGAAGACACCTAATGAATAATGTGAACAATTATAATTATAACCATGAAACAACATGATGTTTGATGTGAGCCTTTGTGATTTACATGATGATTCATTTGAAAATGTTTAAGATAAAATACATACCTAAGTTATGGAAAAAAATTGTGAAACTGTGATAAATCATCAAAAAGAAAAGTTGACCGAGACAGAGGGATATGGGGCATCGGAAAGGAAGGTGAAAACAGGATGCTAAGTTTTAACTTAGAGCATAAAGAAGAAGTTCATTTTATATTAGGAAACAAGCGCTTAGCAACAGGAGGACAACAGCGAGATCTTGCCGGGAATTGCAGACCAGTTCAAGTGTGATATAAAGGTGTGCAGAACAGGTCAAGGGTTGCAGAACGGCAAAAGAGGGTCTACATGGTTTAAATTGGGGAAGTAGGTCTGGTCCGGACAGGTCAGATCAGACAGCAGTGACAGAGTCATGGGTCAGAGCTGTTTATGAAGACACACAGGGTCTATTCCATATTAGGACCAGGAATAAGTTAAGATTCCGGTAAAAGTAGCAAACAGTCACATATACAAAGTATGTTACGCCTAGAAGCTATATAAGAATGATCTATAGAACAACCCCTGCAGAGCTTTGAGTCAACATCGGACAGAGATTGTGCAAAGACTTACAGCAAGAACACAGCAGTTTTGGGAGAAATAAAGCCTTTACTAATGACTGGAGTTTCTGCATCAATTGGGGGAAAATCCATGGGCCAACAAGATTTAAAGCTTCTAAATTCGGACTGTCCAAATTGCTGCTCACACTGTGTTTCCATTTTTGGACTCCTGTTCAAGATGTCTTTTCAGTTTGAGGATTTTCATCATCCATCATCAGGGTTCCGTTATTGTTGGGTTCATGGGTCTGACAATTGCCAGTTGGGGAATGCTGGATTTCAACAAGGTTTCCATTCAATGCTCAAATTAACTTCCACAGGAGGGACTGCCAAGATGGGTATGAGCCTCTCTCTCTGTCTCGATTTAAATTTATCTTCTCAGCCACAGTCTTCTCAGCCACAGTTTTAGGGAAAGATACATTTGATTTGATATGTTTTAAGTAGCCTGCATGGTGTTGCAGTGGGTAGCACTGTTGCCTTGGAGCAAGAAGGTTGTGGGTTCGTATCCTGGCCCAGGGCCTTTCTGCATGGAGTTTGCATGTTCTCCCTGTGGGTTCCCTCCAGGTACTCCAACTTCCTCCCACAGTCCAAAAACATGACTGTCAGGTTAATTGATCACTCTAAATTGTCCTTAGGTGTCATGTGTGTGTGCATGGTTGTTTCTCCTGTCTATCTCTAGGTGGTGGACTGGCGACCTGTCCAGGGTGTACCCCGTCTCTCGCCCATTGACAGCTGGATATAGTCACCAGCCCCCCCTGGAGGACTAAGTAGTTCAGAAAATGGATGTTTAATGTAATCTACTCATTTCCAACTTTGGCTGTATTCCTGCTAAGCTTTGCAATTAAATAATCAATAAAAGTTCCATTGGAAGTTGTGGACCTTCAAATTTTTGAGTCATGTCACCTTCAAGGGATTCTTCAATAGTAGTAAAAAGTATTGGTGCTTGGGTTTACGAAATTGTTTTTTATTGGTTGCCTGTAGCCAAATTTAAAACAACACCCCTGGAGCTTCTTGTCCAAGCTACTAAAATGAATCGAGCCCGGTTACCAAATGCAAGTTGTCAAAGAGAAGGCGCTACCATTAACAGGCGTGGCTGGCGGTCTATGGCTGGCTGATGGGCTGCCATACCTTTTATGGTAACCTGGTTCATCCTGCGTTGCAAAGAGCTGGGCCAGGATCGCCGACAAGGATTAAGAAGATCAGCCAGGATCATTCTTAAAACCCTTCCGGCCTAAAGTAACACAATATTAACCACCTTATTCCTTCCAACACCCTCTTAATGTCTCTTCACCCAAGATTAATAAAACATTTCACTCTGCAAAGAAAAGAGAACAATTTTATAGGCCTCCTACTCAGATCTGCTCCTCACTGACATCTGATTAAACATTCTGACGATCATTTGCATGACATATTCCTTAGATGCATTTACAAACATGTAATTAATCAATACATTCCCATTACCTTGAAATATTCCCATCACAAGGGTGAACAAAAGCAAACCAAAACCATGATGTTCCAACATCATTTTACAGAGTGGATGGTCTGTTAAGAATGATGTGCTTGTGCTTGTCTTCCACCTCATTTTTCATGTACTATATGCCAAAAAGTACAGTTTTGATCTCATCTGAACAAAGCAAAATTTTTCCTCGTTTCCAACAGTCACCAATGTTCTCCCACCATATATGATAGACTTGGCTCCAGGTACGTAACCATCCTCTCAAAAGTGAGGGGGCAAACATTTTTCAGAGGTCTTTGAGGCAATGTCTCATCCTCTCACATTCAATCATACGTTTCCTTAGTTGCTAATGCCATGTTTACAAGGAGACAAAATGTTCATAATTTAAATAACAGAATCTGTAAAAAAAAAAATGTCACAGCAATAAAAAGGAATTCTGACCAAACAGCTGATAAAAGTGCTATTATACCATGCTGAGCCCCCTTGTGGCTGTGACAGTGCCAGAGAAACAAAGAAAAGAACACTGAGCATTCGCAGTCAAACCAGTGGTAAACCCGATCTAGCCTCAAATAATATTCTAGGACCCATAATACACTCAGAATTTGCTTAATTAGGACTGCAACACCGTATGGGGCCATGTTTGTTTACTTTATCACAGAGTTGCACATGCAGGTTACATACAGGTATGGGTCGGCAACATCAGCCAGTCATAAAAAATGCCAGAGGGCTCGTAATCACGAAGACAACCGAGCCAGCGTTGTAAGATTTCTCCACTTTTGGACCCGAGTCAAACATGATCATTTACAGTGTCCTGAAACACTGTGTCCTGTGGATGAGACACCATTGGTGCAAAACCTGGTTTCATGCCCATGTAGACAGGGCCTAAAGAACCATTTAAACCATGGTTGCATAATGAATGCGCTGGCTTAGTTATCAGCAATATTAATAGTGATTCAAAGATGATTATGAATTATTATAATTACGGTAAATGGCCTGTGCTTGTATAGTACAATAGTCCGTTGTTGTAGATACAGCTGCCCTGGGACACACTGACAGAGGGGAGACACTGCTGCCCCCAGTCCCTCTGACCACCAGTACGCAACAGGTGAAGTGTCTTGCCCAAGGACATAAAAACCTAGACAGTCGTGACTGGGGCTCAAACTGGCAACCCTCTGATTAAGATCCAAACCCCTAACTCCTGAGCCATGGCTTTAATTTATTATTATGAAATGAGTAGTTACAAGGTCCCGATTTTTCATCATGAACAAATAACTACGCTCAAATGTCAATCTCAATTACCCATTGGAGTCAGTGTGGAAAGATTGACAACAGGGTTAGAGTTTCAGCAAATCACAATATGGAACACATTAAGATGACCAAATCCATATATATATATTTATATATATATATATATATATATATATATATATATATATATATATATATATATATATATATATATATATATATATATATATATATCATTTTGGAGTTTGAGTGACAGTAATTCTGAAATATGTTAGAAAACCCTGTCCTGTTAACTTCCTGGGTTCTCCCAGCAATTGATCTCTTTTTTCTCAGCAAGTTCTAATGTCTCTGTACTTGTGAACACCCTGCATTATAATCCCTGCTGCTGGCCCTTGCTCTCATTTCTCCTACCTGACTTTGGTATTTGCTTTGTGCCAATAAAGATAAATACAAATGTTGGAAGCAAAATTTTGAAATAAAATTAAATAAAAAGCATATTTGAAGAGAGCTTACTGAAATTAACTTCAAAGTCCATGTAATCCAATAGATATTTTTTCTCAGCCACTTATGCTCTCTTTCCACCTGTGCAGACCCTCCCTGACCCTTCTCTGTTTATTGTGGCAAAAATGATTTCTCTAAAATATGTGGAAAGCTAACTGGGTTCATTCCTAGCGTGAATTAACTTGCAAGGGATGTAAAATAGATAATAGATAGTATTGTTAACCAGCCTCATATCTTCAATTAGCTAATATTACATGTATGTAACTGCGTAACTAAATGTACATCTTGTTTGTTCAAACTTCTCTGCCTGGCTCTGGCTGGTGGTTTGCGCTTACTGATGATAACTTGCAGCTTACTAGAACCTTTCAGAGATCCGCCCATGCATGTGTACGCTTAATATGTACACTGTGTCAGTTTTATGTGTGTCTTTTATGTCTTCTCAAGAGAATAAAAATTGACTTATTTAGGGGTATCACTGTAACTGGGCCTGAATACAAACAGCACACATTTCAGATTTTATTTGTAAAATCCTTGAAAGAACATGTACTTTTATGAACTACTTGGTATTAGTTTATCATATACATTTCTAATAAAACACATCAGTGTTCAGTTGCAGTTGAACAATGACAAAGTGTTAAAAGGTTGAAAGGGTATAGATCAATTTTGACCTTTTTTTTACCTGCTAAAACATGTTGTTATTTTTCAAACTCAAACTGGAAAAAAAAACTTATAGAGGAAGAGAGGGGGATAAAAATCAATGTAATGTGAAAACACATTATGCAAAAATGTTAAATGCGTGTAAATAAAACTTGGCATAAGAAAAGGAGGAAAAAGATTTGCATTAAATCCATGAGTTGCTGAATATGTGCAATTGTATATAAGTGCTCATGAATGCATGCAAAGCATGCAGGAGCTAAGCAAAAGAGAGAGAGAGGACAGTCTGTAAATGGAAATTCTTTGATTGGAACATGAAAACAACTAAAGCTCAGTCTCGACAATGAAGAACAACAAAAAAGATGTCAAAGACAATTACAGCAAACATGGTTCCATGCACTGTAAGTACTCCTGGGTTTTGCTAAGGCGACACGTAGCATTTAAAATCCACTGTCGTCTCTTTTCATGTTTTCATCTTCCAAATACCAGAAAGCAAAAACAAACACAGTGGGAACAGTTTTTTTTTCTGTTTACTAAACAATGATCATGTGACATACAGGAACTAAAATAGCTTTTAATGAAGCACATTAGACAGACAAAGGCAGTTGAAACTTTCACTGTATGAGTACCTGTGAGATTGCATGAGCAGTTCAGAGATTGTCTGTTAAAAAGATACATTTGTTATTTTAAGTTGACAAAGTTCGATTACCTGAAGAGTCTGCTGCTATTCACTGAGGTTCACAACATGGTCAAATTATAATATTCTTTCTTCATTACAGTGACAGTTGATAAAAAAAATACGACCGAATATGGTGCTGACCTGCAGGTGAATGATGTCATCAGTCTGAACACCGCTAACACATTAAAAGGTTTTTGTCATTGTTACGTTCTTATCACTTGGCAATGGATCACAATATGTTGTGGGAGGATAAAACTCAGCCTCAGGCTCAGGTTGTAAAATCTGCAAAAAGAAATGTCTCACTCTGTCTCATCTTGCCTTAAGGAACTGCACACCCATAATAAATAATTACATTAATATGAGTTTTAGAGTGACTCACTAAATACTGATCCATTATCCTTTCTGTGCTCCGCTCTATTACTTTGGCATGGATTCGTAATCCGTTCCCTCAGTTCTTGTGCGACAGTGTGGGGGGTCCTGTCACTATGGTTCTGATTGGTAATGCGCCCTGGCTGTTTGGCCACAAAGTCGTCCTTTTGGCTGACTGGTAAGCACGCATGACTTTCATCGGGGAGTCAGGGGATGAAATCCCACCCGGGCCCTTGTATTGTACCTTGCCACACATGCATTGTTTTGGGTTCCTGCAGGAAAGTAGGCAATAAAGATAGGCGTTGTTTAAGCCGGGCACATGTCCCCGGCAATATTTATAAATCACAGTTTGTCCACACCTCTTAAAAATCTGATGAGGAATTTTTTTTTTAACAATGCAGCTCTAAAATCCCCTTATGCTCCCAGTACTATTTTCATATAATCAGCATCCGAGCTGACAGTTTCTTTATGTGCAAATATTTTAGCATTCTGTGCAGAGACTTATGTAATGTTCAATAATGGGTACTGTATAAACAGGTAACTGGTTAACTCATATCTCTTTAATGCAAGGTTTGTTTACATTCAAACAAGGCACATGGTCGTAATTGATTTTTCCTAATAAAAAAAAATTCTTACTATAAATGTAATAAACCTGTTTTTCACAAATAATATTCTTTTTAGTCATATGTGCTTTAGTTTTATTGTTTATTTACTACTGAATTATAACAGCAACAGTCATTAATTCAGGTTGAAAAAAACCCTAGAAATAAATATATGGAATAAGCCACCTCAAACTTGAAATAACTCAGTGTAAAAAGATTACCAATAATAACAGGCTTTAAGGCCAAGAGCTTCAAAGATATCCCACTGATCCAGCAATCATCCTGCAAGATGTTTCAAAGATCCCCTTGTTTTACTCTGTTTTCCCCAGTGGTGTCATTAAAAACACATATGTTATCTAGAAAGTCACAGAATATCGATGATGGCAACGCACAAATATTAAGTGTCACATATCTACAAGAAGACTGAGGCCTTTAGAAAAAGAAACAAGCAAAGTAAAGGCACTTGGTCATGTTTGTGAGGACATTAGATATGTTTAGATGAGTTTGCAAATCAATATTTATACCTGTCAGAAATCTACAAACCTACAGTGGGAGAGAGTGATTATGTAAAAGCATATTTAGGAATATTTTTGTGTGTATATGTGGGGGTTTTTGTACGTGCACAGCTGCACAAGGAATCTATTTAATCAAAGCCCCCAGCTAGGGTATGTGGAGGAAGTAGGATACACTAATGTATGTGTGTTTACATATGTGCTTGTGCCGACTTGATGTCTGTCTGTGTTAGTGGTCATAAATGCATAAACACACTTTCAATTAATGTCCAATTGAGCACAGAACCAGCAATTTACTTGTCAACATGGGAACAAACTCTTGTTTGCGTTTTTTATAAGACATACTGGAAATAATATACAGTAAGACACAGTAAACAGAAACACAGTGAGGACCAGTCCTTAACTTCTACATTGTGTTCAAACACACTTCTTTCTTGTGTGGCACTATGAAGAAATGAGATGAAGATTTCAAGATCTTTAAAAGTTTGGTTCACTAAATTAATTCAAAAACTGAAAATCATTAAAACATTTGTTTTTTTTACACAATACAATCAGTCACTCTGAGTTGTATAAGCATGCTGCATTTTAATATTTTCTCCAAACTCAATTTTTTTCATCAGTGACAGAAAGTTTATACGGCAAAATTCACCTGGTTCTCAAAAAATCCTGACGTTCAAACATCAGAACGCACAGTACTGCCCAGCACCATCTCACATAGTGGTGTTGGGACTGCCTCCTAGAAGGTTTATTTTGGCCAGGTAGCATAACTGCAGCTGTAGCTGTGATAGGCTAGCAGGAGGCAACTATACAACTCGGTGGAACATGTCTAGTGTTTGTGGAGATAACACATAAATGTAAAAATTTGTTTTACCCACGGAAGAGGAGCTGAAGAAAAAACGGTTGGAATTAGTTATTTTTTCTTTCACTTTGAGAATAATGACTTCACAGCTATGAAGCTTTGCCTCAAAGGTGTATTTAAAACCAGGACCTGTGCCAATAGGTGGAACATCAGCTCCCAGGCCACTGTAAGTGAAAAAATAAATTGTTAATCCAATGTTTTACTTTTTAAGTATTGTGTTAAGACGTGCCATGACAATGAGATGTACTACCTTGGCTAATAAGTTAATATCCATGCTAACATCCACCCAGATATGCTATTTGGTTAACTATCCCCAAACAAAACCTAAGTGTCTAACCACAAATTGTAATATAAGCAGCTAAATCCACCAGCAGTTAAATCTCCTGGTCTACATTGCTCACCGTGAGATTACCACGTGGTGTGGGTGTGGAGGTGGTGGCAACGCTTGTTCTGACTATTTGCTCAAATAAGACTATTAGCTAAATTCAGTCAACTTACTGAATTGAAACATACTGCTAAGCGGAGGAAAATAAATCATCAAGGATTAACTCAGTGGCGAAAAGGGAAGAGCATGGTACTGAATATCTGTCTGACTGGCGGGCTTGTGCTGTACAGAACACCATAGGTCTGGTGCATCGGAATCCGGTCTTCTGTGGTAATGCTACCTAAACTGGGTGGTAAACTCCATCTCAGGCTAGATACTGGCATGATTGTTGTCTCATCTTACTGACTTCAGTAAACAGACACAGTGTAAGATTAGTGTTGCAGTTAGCCAATCAAAGGACATAAACATGCATGTCATTAATCTTAATAAGCAAGCCCCCAAATCTTGTTGTGTTTCCACGCCCACTCCCATACTGAACTGGCATAAACTGGTTGAACCAAATTCACATAGATCTGGAAAGTTAAATGAACAAGGTTGAATAACCCACTTCATGAGCAGAGCCCACTTTTTTGAGTGAGATTTGTTGAGAGAACTTAGGTCACGTGGATCTCTTTTAACCCGACTCTGGGGTGAATAAAATATTTTCAAAGTTTTTTTAGGGGCCAACATTGGATTTCTAAAGGGTAAGTCGCCCCCAAACAACTTTGATTTGCTAACAAACTGTATAAATGAGTGCCTAATAGTGCTGTATAAATGTGTGGTAATTTTCCTGGCATTTAATTGAATCTTATTTAAAGTATACATTTTCTGCTCCTCATAATTATCCTAATTCTCCTAATTACTGTTTTTACTTTTTATGCTTTTATCACATTTCTGATGTT
The DNA here is from genome assembly GCA_028564705.1 of Apricaphanius iberus. Classification (NCBI taxonomy): domain Eukaryota; kingdom Metazoa; phylum Chordata; class Actinopteri; order Cyprinodontiformes; family Aphaniidae; genus Apricaphanius; species Apricaphanius iberus. The sequence continues at coordinate 1,647,479 of JAPXFQ010002633.1, forward strand.
TTTCCTGTATATGCCTTTATCATATGTTTGGTTTCTTTACCACCGCATCAGGTAAAGAACCTTGAATTACCTTGTGTTGAAAGTGCGTTATCCAAATAAAATTGCCTTGCCTTGTTAATGATAGTTCTGGTAAAAACTAGGTGAGAGATACAGACAAGGAGGGAAAACCAACCATTGTGGGTGTTAAAAGACTCTTTTTGTTCAAAATAGGTGTTCTGGATTTTGAAATTTCTCTTCAAATGGTAAGTTGTCTTTTATTTTGTTTCTGTGTTGAATGGTTGGATAAAAGCATGTATTGTATCAACAGCTGTGGTAATCACTTCAGATTTTTCTGTAGGTAAATTAAAAATGTATCAATTACATAATCAAACTTAGTAGCCCTCATCCTTTATATTATGTGTTCTTCATGGATGTAAACTCAGTAATATGAGATTACTCATAGCCATGTTCTGCCCCAGTTGGTCTCTTTTCAATTATGTTTCTTTTACATGTTCATTGCCGGATTTATGGTAAAACATTGACCAATATTGCATATCCATAAATATTATAATGGTTAGTTAAATATAACATAAATTATACTTGTAATGTGTAAAAATTTATTTTACACCTATTTTGAATTTTACTCAAATATAAATAAAACTAAAAATACTTTCCCCCCTATACAAATACCGTAACGAATACCATCTGCTTTGCACACTCCTAATAAATATATATATATATATATATATATATATATATATATATATATATATAGTAAGTCAACCATATTCCCTTTAATGGCTCTCCAACAGCTTAACTCATTCTTGATGCACAGATCCGCTGTCTGCATGTAAATGCAATCTATTCCATTCAATATGTAAACTGTATTGATTCACATGGAATACACAGAAGGGCCACATCTATCAACATTAAACGACAGATGAGGTTATGTATCACTGGAATTATATCCTACAAATCTACATTTAATGCATAATAGAATAGAATGTTTCCAACCTGAAAAACTTTCTCCATTGTTTAAGTCTGAAAGACAGTCAAAAAACATGCAGCAGTATGTCCCATAGGATATTATGGTTGTCTGACTGAAGCAACTCAGAAGGATGTATTCCGAAGTGTATTAGATGCTCCATAGAAAACTCCATAGTGATATATGGGTCTGTGTATTAAACAAGACAGATGTGAAGAAACAGCAAAGACGGATTGACAAGAGGAGCCCATAGATGGATATGTGACCCTGGAACAAAAAAATTAGTTGTATTCCTGTGTGGGAAAAGGACAATGATTGAGACTGGGATTTTTATGATCCATTCACGCTGTATGAATACTAGAATGAAAAGTAGAAGGCAAGGTCAAAGGTACAGTATATTTCCAAACTCTTGCAGGGTGTAACTGAATGATCCATTCACCATGGATAAAAGTTTCTTCTGCGTGTTTTTGAATGAGAGATAGATGGGACACATGTGGAAAGTGGTTCAGTTTGTTATGTATATTCTGCAGACAGGCAGGGATGATGATTCACACATAAAAGCTTAATTCTTCAAACAACTCTCCCCAGATACTTTAACTGTGTGTGTGTCTGTATAGCTGTGCCAACACATTGGCCTGGATGTTTTCATGACATATTCTGTACACATTTTAGTTTATTGATAAAGCACATGTTCTTGCATGTTACCAGAGCACATACTTACTGCATATTTAAATTTCTTTTGCTGGATATTGCAACACTTTGTTGGTATTTCAGAAGGTCAAATATGTCTAAATTATACATACAGTATCCGTGAACTTTAGAAACTTCTTACATTGACAATTATACTATTAGACTGCATGAATTCTAGACCCAACTGGACTGGCGATAGGACATAGCGGGCATGTACCTGGTGGCTAATGGTAATTTTGAAAAATTTTTGTGGGCCTATGGGTTTGGGGGATTTTTTGGTATAAACTATAAAAGGTGGTAGATTGGCCAATTGGTCATGATCGACGCTAGGCTGAACCAATTAGAGTAGCAGGTTGGATGCATCCTCCCCCTTGCTTCTCTCATGAAACAAATCATATCACACACAAATGGAAGAAGATGGAGAACAAAAAATGTAAAGGACATACAGGAAAAAAACCTACCTAAAATACGCAAAATGTACAAAAAATAACATAAACAACAAAGCATAAAACAGACAGATAATAAGATACATTAAGATATTACTAAGGGGACAAGTCAGTTAAGATGGATGGAAAGAAAAAAAAGGAGAGGATTTAGTTATATGAACATGATTAAATAGACTAAATATATCAAGATTTAAACTTAACATCAGGTATTTATTTTTGTATGTGTGTGGATGGTTATATGTGCATGTGTGTGTGCGTGTTTGTAAGTGTATGTGTGTGTTTTATGTGTGCATATTATATATATATACATATATATATATACAGTATATGTATATGTCTATATTTTATTAGAATTTATAGAAAAGGTTATACATGGCTTGGATTCATTTAAAGTCAGATTACAATAAGTCGTACTGGGTGCTGTGACGTCACTGATAGAGAATTTCATTTTATTCATGAGTTTAGTTTGTAGAGTTGCCATACGTCCCATGAAAAACTGAATCGTCCTGGAGTCGGAGAAAATATTATGTGCTTCATATTGAGGTGAAAAGGAACTTGATTTGTTCCGTACTTCAGCTCGAACGAAAAAAAAAATAAAATACAACAACACAAAGCTGGAGCTATTCTGTGTCTCTATGCTGTACATCTGCTTCTACTCTCATTTCTCACCCTAATTCTCCTGTTACTTGTTCAGTAATGAAATAGATCACTGATCAGCTTTTCTGTACCCTCTCTCTTGGTTTTGCACTAGAAAGAGGATACCAGCAGATGTTGCTAAACAACAGAAATACGTTTAAGCTTGATAACCTGCTGTTAGAATGTATTTTATATTACTTTCTAGTATCAGCTGATGTTGCTAGAGCCACAGCCGTACAAGCTGCAGTTCATGATATCGCTTTTGATATCTGGTGTGAGCGAAACGTGAAGATGAAAAGGGGAGGTGTCCTTACTGAATCATCAGAGCTGAGCAGGTCATGGAGAAACAGGTTTACCTTTTAGGTGACATAAATGAGTTGAAGGGAAGTTATGAACTGTTTAATGACACCAGGGTCCTTTTGTACGTGGCAGACAACTGGTAACTGTGCAGAGGTCTAAAGCTTGGTTTATGCTTGACTCATGTACATTCCATGCGGAAATGAGACGTGCAGAACCGACCGAGGCGCTTCCAGCAGCACTTATAACTTTTGTGGCTTGTCCCTACAGTTAGCCAACATTCTTGAAGACTCTAGGGGGCGGTGTAGGGCTCTACGGCAGGCATACACACTACACAATAGTAGAGATAGAAATCACTGTTGTTTACAACATGGCAACACCCGTGAGCTTAAACAAAGAGGAATAACTTTTACTACTGTTAGGAAATAAAACGAAAAAGGTGATGGTCGACTCGTCAAACCATATTTTGATCACAGTGATCTCTATAGGAAAAATCATACAGATGTCTTTATTTATGAACTTCCGCCAGTAGGAACTTGCTGGTCCGCCATGTTTTTCCCACGCGGAACCGTCCGTGTGGTTGGAAAATTTCCTAGTTGTGCGGTGCGGACAATTCGGGCTTCTCAGGTGCCGCGGGGAGGGACGTGGTTGCTGAAATGACTTAATTTGGTTGGGCAAAGCTTCGCGGACCTCGCGGATGCGTCAAGCATAAGCCAAGCTTAACAAAGTTTTGCCAGCATGCCGTGCTGGGTATTAACAGGAAAAGGGGGACACAAACAGACACTTTACTTCCTTATTCTCATTTTAATTGTCAATCTTTTATTAAATAATTATTTGAATCTTACAACCAAAGAGGTCATCAGATGGTAAATGTACAGAGAGTGTGGAATTATTAGGCAAATGAGTATTTTGTCCACATCATCCTCTTCATGCATGTTGTCTTACTCCAAGCTGTATAGGCTCAAAAGCGTACTACCAATTAAGCATATTAGGTGATGTGCATCTCTGTAATGAGAAGGGGTGTGGTCTAATGACATCAACACCCTATATCAGGTGTGCATAATTGTGAGGCAACTTCCTTTCCTTTGGCAAAATGGGTCAAAAGAAGGACTTGACAGGCTCAGAAAAGTCAAAAATAGTGAGATATCTTGCAGAGGGATGCAGCAATCTTAAAATTGTAAAGCTTCTTAAGCGTGATCATCGAACAATCAAGCGTTTCATTCAAAATAGTAAACAGGGTCGCAAGACGCGTGTGGAAAAACCAAGGCGCAAAATAACTGCCCATGAACTGAGAAAAGTCAAGCGTGCAGCTGCCAAGATGCCACTTGCCACCATATTTCAGAGCTGCAACATAACTGGAGTGCCCAAAAGCACAAGGTGTGCAATACTCAGAGACATGGCCAAGGTAAGAAAGGCTCAAAGACGACCACCACTGAACAAGACACACAAGCTGAAACGTCAAGACTGGGCCAAGAAATATCTCAAGACTGATTTTTCTAAGGTTTTATGGACTGATGAAATGAGAGTGAGTCTTGATGGGCCAGATGGATGGGCCCGTGGCTGGATTGGTAAAGGGCAGAGAGCTCCAGTCCGACTCAGACGCCAGCAAGGTGGAGGTGGAGTACTGGTTTGGGCTGGTATCATCAAAGATGAACTTGTGGGGCCTTTTCGGGTTGAGGATGGAGTCAAGCTCAACTCCCAGTCCTACTGCCAGTTTCTGGAAGACACCTTCTTCAAGCAGTGGTACAGGAAGAAGTCTGCATCCTTCAAGAAAAACATGATACACATTCAGGACAATGCTCCATCACACGCGCCCAAGTACTCCACAGCGTGGCTGGCAAGAAAGGGTATAAAAGAAGAAAAACTGATGACATGGCCTCCTTGTTCACCTGATCTGAACCCCATTGAGAACCTGTGGTCCATCATCAAATGTGAGATTTACAAGGAGGGAAAACAGTACACCTCTCTGAACAGTGTCTGGGAGTCTGTGGTTGCTGCTGCACGCAATGTTGATGGTGAACAGATCAAAACACTGACAGGATCCATGGATGGCAGGTTTTTGAGTGTCCTTGCAAAGAAAGGTGGCTATATTGGTCGCTGATTTGTATTTGTTTTGTTTTTGAATGTCAGAAATGTATATTTGTGAATGTGGAGATGTTATATTGGTTTCACTGGTAAAAATAAATAATTGAAATGGGTATATATTTGTTTTTTGTTAAGTTGCCTAATAATTATGCACAGTAATAGTCACCTGCACACACAGATATCCCCCTAAAATAGCTAAAACTAAAAACAAACTTAAAACAACTTCCAAAAAATTTCAGCTTTGATATTAATTAGTTTTTTGGGTTCATTGAGAACATGGTTGTTGTTCAATAATAAAATTATTTCTCAAAAATACAACTTGCCTAATAATTCTGCACTCCCTGTATATAAATAAATGGTCATACATACAAAACATTAAGTCTAATTTATACTGTTGTAAGCTACAGTACTTTTTCCTTTGGGAAAGTATCATCTGTGCAATCTGCAAATCTGTTAAAGAAATGTGTTGAATCTATTGAATTATTCTAGAAACTAATGGATTTCTGTGCATTTGTCTTACTTGTGCATTAAATTAAAGTCAATTCAGTCGATTACGCATGGGAGGCTTTATGGCTTTTCCAGTAATACTTGGTATGTAGGTCTCTTGTTAAAGTGCCAGGGCCAATTTTTTTGTCAGTGCTGAATCTAGGGAATATCAAATGTGTGCTCATACTGAATCAAATCACCCTCCCTGATAAATACTTTTTAGGACTTTTTTTTAATCCATAACATTTCTCCAGCAGAAAAGTCTGTTACAAAAAGTCAATTTGATACTGAGATTCACATTGTTGACCTGTTGTACTATATTAGGTACTTTTTTTAAAGAAAAAACAAAATAGGCTATCTCCCAATCCTATCCCAGTGGTTTCTCAAGATGAGTGTTTCCCAACCATTTCTGACTTTTGTACACCCAGATCCATTTTCTCATACCACAAGAAACTCCCTCAGTCAATGTGTTAGTGATTCTCTAGAGATATAATGTCCCTGCCTTTACATTAGCCCTACATTTTAGGATTTATATCAGGGAATATGCGGGATGGTACGAAAAAGGGATGTTATTATCCTAGAAAAAGCTAATTGTGAAGTATCCATTGTGAACTGCAGGGTTGTCCAGTAGGAAGACCCAGTCATCGCAGCACATACGTAGACCCTCAAACAGGAGGATAGCCAGATATGTTTCATGCAACAGGAAAACCAAAATCTCCCATTATCTAAAAGATTCTTACTATTATACACAAATAGTTTTTGCTTCATTTCAGAAAAAAGCTAACCATATCATGATAAGGCTTCCTACACTGTGCTATGTAGATGCACATTCTTGTAATATTGGCAGTACCACCCCAATATTTGTTTTTTAATTGTTCCTTAATTTACTCTGTGACGGGGCTCTCTACTGGTTATTGACCAGAAGAGATCATCTGTATGAGTGCAGGTTAAATATTCTTGTGCCTATCCCCTAAGCTTTTTCTCTTATAGTATTCATAATCCTTTAAACAACTTTAAAAGAACTGCCTTAATGTGTTGAGTGAAAGATCTTTGCAAAAGGCCTCACTTGTGCAGCTCAACAGTCCTGTCACGCCAAAAAGCAGAAAAACTTTTTGCCTTTGCCAACAGGGGTTCATGACAGTGTGAATACTTGAAATAAAATAACATGAAACCCTTATTCTTGCATTGAATTTGTCTTTTTACAGCTATAGTTTTTCATCAGCTGGTGAGCAGTATATTTGAGTTAAAAGCCTGTGAACAGTACTTTTCTTTTCTTAATCTTAATATTCTCATCAGGATGTTTCCAAAGACTTGATAGCTTTCTTAACCAACTTAACCACTGTAGAAGCATCATATTAGAATCTCTAGCGGAAACTCTGGTTGGGACAAAACACAGTATCTGTCTTTGTCAGGAAAAATAGACTGAAGAGACAGTCAGCAGTGTCATGGATGAGGGATCTAAATGGTACACAGTCACTATACTAATTTAGACCATTGTATTGATGAAATATCGTGCTTTGCACAACTTTAAATTTAGTGTATTCAGGATTATAAATACATTTTAATGTATGGCTTATTTTAAAAGTCTCAGATTGGTATCTTAAACAGAAGATCTTGCTGCAGTTGTTCCCAGTTATTAGTAGAAGGTAACATTTGAATGGTTTTATAGTTTCATTCTCAACCATTTATATTTAAAAAAAAGGTTGTTCAACACTAGATGAAACTATTTAAAATGAGCTCTGTGTTTTTCAACTGATCAGCAAAACTAACTGACTGGTATTATGTCAAATGACTCCATTCTAAATATAATACACATACTTTTAATCATATTGCATTCGCCTGTGTGAAACTAAGCAGTTTTAACTGAACTACAAGTAGGTCATTGGGATTAAACTGGAAGTAGCAGAAACAGGAGTTAGGCTACAAAGAGACTGAAAAGGGTCTCTGGTGCCCAATGTAACATATATCTCAGTCAGTCAGGCTTCAGTGCACAGACTGTAAAACTCATGCTGGATTGTTTTATGCACTTAGAAATGAGTGTGCCTTTCCCATGAGCTCACCACTTTATTCATTACTAATAAATGTATACACTTCCTGGTACATTTTGAGAAACCCACCTGATGTTTATTCATCCAGTTCCTTCCTAATCATCCAACTTATGTACACAAATGTAGAATGTGATTGTGTTTGTGGGTGAGAGGTGTTAGATGGCTATTAATTTTTTAATCAGTGTAGGAAGTTTTAAGTAATCCATTCATTCATCCAAGTATGATGTAGGTGGTACAAAACAAACACACTTGGAAATTAGATTACACCATTCTGATTTATGATTGTGTGTGTGTGACTGGAAAACAATCTCCTCTTCAGCAATAATAATTGTCTTAATGTATTTTGAATGATGCTTTAAAGCTTTTAGACACTGAATGAGTAATAATTTATTTTAAAGCAAATGCATAATAAAGAATAACATGTCTACACAATACTTTATTGATCATATCTGCAGTACCTGTGTAACTACCTCAGTTAATTATTTGGTGCACTTTATTAACAATCTCGTAAAATAATATAAATTAATCACTGGATGGTATCAATAACAGTGACATGAAATCACACCTATTTGACAAACCTTTGGATTTCCAAGCATAAAAAGTAAACCTGAAGTCTATAAAATTTTGGTCTCCCTACATTATAGAGTGAAACAATTACAAAAGTCAAAACTATTTTTCGTTTTTCAGATAACTTTAGTCATTAAAAATACATCAAAATCCTAAACATATTTCAGTGAAATTATGTACTACTTTAATCTTGATTTGTGTAATAAAGCAACAGAAAACAGACCACACATGAGCGTGTGAAGGAAATGATTCTTCTTCCATCAAAATGTATCCTTACTATTTTCTGCAACTCTCTATGCATTTAATGTGCGGAATAGGGATGTTCAAGAAAAATAACAAAAAAACAAACAAACTTGCAGCTGGGCAACTCCTGGTATGGATCCTTTTCTGTCTCTGTTGTAGGAAGTGAGTTTTGTTATTGCCTCTACTAGCATTTGCTGTGTGGAAGCTGCAGCCGCAGCCGACTTTTTAGCTGCCAGCTGGCTGTCATGATGCCTTGTTTTGAAGTGATTTATCAAGTTTGTGGTGTTGCGATCTCTTACCTTAACAGTCTCCTTGTAAACTTTGCAAATTATGTTTATTTTCTCTTTGTTGTCTGGTGAAGTGCCCAACCAGTTCCGTACAATGGACGAGGAGTTTCACTTTGGAACGAAATCCTAGTTTTCACTCTCAGACGCGGCCGACGCCATGCTTGTTCACAGGTTATACACACGCGAAGGCGAGGGAGGTGTCATTTTCAATTAATGTCAATTCAAATTAATTCAATGCAGACCAGATTTTTGCCTATTTTTCTTAGAGCATATTTACAATACTAACAAGATAATGTAGCTTGTACAGCTAAAATATCTATGAACAATGCTACCTGACAAACCGTTAGCTGGTGTTTGTAAACCAGCCAATCCAGGAGTGCCATACATTTTTTTTGGAGTTGATGTTTAGTTAATGATCTATTAATATAGACAGCTATAAGCGTTTTTAGAAGGCGTATCAAGTATTCATGAATTTTAGCTTTTTGTGGTCAATAATCCCAGCGAATATCAGTGGTTCACTATATTGACTAATGAAAAAAAACAAAACAAACAAAAAAACATTTCCATTATGAAAAGTGAAGTGAATCCAAGGCAGAGGAAGCATACAATGAAATGATGATGAAACTTACAAAAAACTAAGTAAATAAATTAAAGCATCATATTTTCCCCTACAATACATCAGCGAATACCGCTTTGTATATCGATGTATTAGCTATGATGACTGAGAGATTCATTGTCAGCTATTCATAGATATATATTTTCTTGTCTGGTTAGATTATAATTAAATCTGTCTGGTTATGATATAAAGCTATGTTTAGGGATTCCTCATGAAATTTTAAAAGATATTTCTGGCAAATAAACATCTCTCGTAGTAAAATATACTATTCTATCTGTTATCTGTCTAACCATCATTGGCAGCTGGATTGTAACTGAAGGTATATACAAGTCTGGTTTCACATTTTACTCATGCATATAAACTTTGTTTATAAATAATTAAATATATTATACTTTATTAATTTGAATTTCTAATAATAAAATAAAATCAAAGAGTGGGGATTGGGTGACAAATAGACTGACATGTAAATCTTAAAAAACATACCCCTTTCACCCTATTGCTAATCTGCCTTATAATGGCTTATGAAGGAGTGCTTTAGGTAGATGATGCTCAGGCATGTTTTCCTACATATCTAAGACAGTAATGTGACAGAAGCAAAGCGAGGCTGTCACGTTTGTTTTTTTCATGATTAAAAATCCCTTAGTATAACAGTTGCAAATAGGAGACTTAATAGGATGACTACAGAATTTATGTAAATCCCAATAAAACATTGCAGCAATGACCCAATAATGATGGTACTTTACCTAAGGTTACACAATAAAACTGATCTGCATCTCTCTGTCTGTACTAGTGAAGATTTACTTACATAGGCATACACCTTCACCTGATGACTATTTGACCTCTTGGCAGCGCCAGTACACTGTGCAATGTTTACTGATCATTCAGGCTGAGATGATCAGTTGGTAATTAAGTATGATGAAATAACAAAAAGAGAATCAGTTACTCCATCCTTAGTCAATAATACATCATATAAATCACCTGAAGCACATACTTATGCATGCAGTGTGACAGCAGCTATACTGAGCAGACACTTGAAAAGACAAGCCACCTAGTTAATTTATTGGCAAAGTTGAATTGTAAGCTATGCTGTGACCTGTGCTGTAGTCAAGTCACCATCTCATGACTCCAAGTAACTCTCGATTCCTCAGTGCTGTAGTCCAAATGAAACTACAACTCCCATAGGATTAGTCCAAGTCACTAACTCCTACAGGCCTAGTAGTAGTGCAACTCCAAGTCCCAAAAATGATCTTTCAGTCCAAGTCAAGCCATTATAACCTGAGAACAAGTCCAAACTAAAAGTGCAGTGTGCAACTTTTAACACCAAGTGATGGCAGCCATACATAGTTTACTGAATTTAATTTCAAATACATTATTCATTGCTATTACCAAGTACCACCAGTACAATGTGGAAAATAATAAAACATTCTTAAAATATATTTGAAAACAAAAAATAATCCTCATGACACCTATACAATTAGGGAGGCTTTGGGTAGTTGTGGTTATTAATTTTGTCCAGTAATCTGACCTAATATAACAAGTTAACAATAATAGCTGGCTACATGCTAATTCCAATAATAGCAATCACACATGAAGGAGTCCAAGTTTTAAAATTTCATGTCCCAGTCCAAGTGTAAGTTGTTGTGCTCAAGCAGGTCACAAGTCCCTTAAATAAATAAGTCTGGACTTCAGTCCGAGTCCAGGACTTAAGTCAAGGCTCTGACTCTGGTCAATTATTTACCACAAACTTTTCTATTTAGTTACTTGGAAACACATACTGTAGCTTTTACTTAAGTGATTTTGTGGCTCTTTTTCATTTTAATTTGCTCTGAATGTGTTTAACAATATGTATGCTTCACTGAAGCTAAAAGTTGATAGAATGGTTTTCTAGTTGTTGTTAAAAATTATTAATTTGAACAGATTTTCCAGTAAATTACATTTTAGCTCACTCCGTATTTCTAGTGTAAACAGTCTTCTGGAATAATTTAGACATCAGTGTGCTCAGCTCGACTAACTGACCAACAAATGCAACACAGGTGGTGGTACAGGATACAGGAAAGTAAAAGTGCAAGAGGTTTAATAATCTATTTAACCTTAATCCCTGCTTTTGCATTCTTTTTTAATCCCTGCAACAAACACACAACTTTTATACCCAGTTCGAAAGATATGAGTTAATATATTAGAAAAAATCTTCGTAACCTTTTGATGTTGGATCAGGTGAAAACTTGGTGGATCGAATGGTTTTTTTTCATCAAATTTCAGTAGGTGCCTGAGTATGATCAAATAACCAACCGAACAGACCAAAAAAAGCAAAAAGGAGAATAATTGTACACGTGAAATATGCTGCACATACAAAGCGCACCCAAACAAGCCCCTGACTTTCCTTAAACTAATATTTTTTTAAACACCATGAAACTCTTCATATTTGATTGCCTTCATGATTACATTTTTTATTAAATTAGACAGATACCTTTAACCTTATGAGCACATCTGAACTGTCAGCAACAGGCTGCTTGTAAGCCATTGCAAACACTTCTTTGCCAGCACAAGCATCACAGAATATCTCTTGAAAGCTTGCAGGTTGAGGTGAAGCGTAAAAAATTAGATATTAACTGCCAGAGTACAGACGGGGATGGTGAAAGATTAGCTGTCATCCTTCAACAGATCAAAAAAGACACAACTGCCAAGTGATTCTCTTTGTTACAAAAAACAAAGGAGCTATTCTGAACCCAGTTATACCTGTAATAACTCAGAGCGGTTGTGAAAGATGACGACAGTTGTTTTGCGAAAAAGCGGGAATCTGAACAGACGTAGACAACTGAAAAATTAACCACTGAGCACCACCTTGGTATGCTGCACTGATTTTCAGATTGCCCTTTGTGAAGTATAAAATCAACATTTCAAAACAGCAGTAGCTGTTTTGCCAAAGCCAGTTTTAAACTATTCCACTAAAATATGTCACTGTTGCTTTACAGAGTGACACAATTGCAGTTTCAAACCTTAAAAATGACAGCTTCCTAATTCAACCTACCAAAATGCATATGCTTGAGCTCATAAGATATATAGAGAGGACAGAAGACAGAAATATTTGCTTAAGCCCCTCATTTACAGTACATTGCTAAAGTATTCAGGCTTCTTGAACTTTTTCAGACTTTATCAAACTATAACCACTATCTTCCATCTATTTAATTGGGATTTTACGTACGATTAAAAAAACACTTTTGAAATTTGAAAACTGTAGTGTGAAATTCTACTCAGCCTCCTCAACATGTTGTGAAGCAATCTTTTGTTGAAATTCTTGCTGCAAGTCTTTTGGGTATGCATATAGGTTTACATATGTAGTGACTACATTTTATGTCCATTCTTTTTGGAAAAATAGCTCAAGCTCCATCTTTCCACAGGTTTTAAATATTTTTTTTGCAATGTACTGCATATATAGACTATTTACATACTTACATGCATTGGTCACTGCAAAGCTGTTGGCGGTCTCTATATTGTCAACGTGTGGGACCAGGTTAAAGGGAGCTTCCGTTGCATTAGGGCTGGTGTTGTGAAGGAAGATGGCTAGTCGGAATGCTGTGTATTCCTGATCTGTATTCCTAATGAACAGTCCACCTAGAGAGAGTAAGGAAGAGCGAGACCAGGAAAGACAAGGGAAAAGATGGAGCAGAGGGGAAGTGAGTTATTTTGGGGCAGAGAAGGGTCAGGTGGGAGCATGGTGAGACAGGGAGAAGTGAGGAGAAGGAAGGAGGGAGTAAAGATGGATGGGAAAGGCAGAGAAAAACAGAGGAGGGGGAAGAGACAAGAAAGCCAATATCTTCATTAGCTTTGTTATAAAAGGTAATTTGTCTTTCCTCACATTCTAAAGCTCTGTCTTAGCACACAGGCATGAATACAAACACGCTTGTGGATGCTCAAACTGCTCATTTCATTGATGAAATCTGAGTAAGAGACAAACAGAAAGGAAGAGAGGAAGACATGAGATTTATAAAAGCTGAGAGGGAAGTCTAATGAGTTAGAGAGGATAACCAGTTAAAAAAAAGGAAAAGGGAGTCTTGGGCATTATAAGACAGTCTTTCAAAGTAAAATTTTAACAAGAAAGAAAAGTAAAAAAAACACAAGAAACTACAAGTTGATAAAAAAACAATAAGAACAGCAGAACATTAGAGTGTGGTGGAGATCACCTCTGGACCAGAGGCTCTGGTACAAATAAGGGGTCATGTAAGCCTTTCGAGGCACTCTCAAATAACATGTTCTGTCCGGAGAGGGGCAGCTTCTATTACCTCAGCCTGATAAGATATTAATAACAGTAATCTGACACAGCTAACAGCTACAATCTATTACACACTTTAGGTATGTGCAAGTAGGCTTATTATTCCATTGGTGACACTAGTAGAGAAAATAAACTGAACAGAAAAAAATAGGCAAAGCCAGTGCATAAGCAGTGACTATGACAACCCTTTTGGGAGATGAGTGTTGTGTTTCCAAATCCATGATCTACACAGGCTACGATAAAGGGAATTCGATTTGAGGAAAAAATAAAATTCAAGGCATGACTTAACTCACAAAGATGATATGATTCAAGTAATATTTTTTATTTTTTCATTTAATTATAAAAAAAGAATTTTATAATAGCAATAATTTAGTCAAGTTAAGGATTTTTTGTCTAGCACCTCTATCTTAAAGTTTTCATCTGAGTAATTCATATTCCAGTTCTCATAGCCTTCTACTCTGATGGACGTTTTAGCAAATTAACCATTCATTGATATGTCTTAACCAGATGCTCAGCAGAAAAGGAGTTACATTTAAAGTGTCTCTATATAGTAAAACTACATGCAGTAGCCTTAATCTGCACAATGACGATCTAATGTCTACCCTAAAATTTATTTTAATGCAAACTTAATTAAATCTTTAAGAGCAGCTTTCTGATTTGACAATTATATTTTTTTGGAAGCTAAATAACAACACCCTTTTATTTTTGTTCCGTGCCATCCATCTGTGATACATTCTTAATCTTTTCAGGCTTTCAGAGTACACTATGGACAGGGTCGTCAGTCCATAATAGCGCACAACATAGACACAGGACAGACAACCATGAAGGAGCATAGTCACCCTCTGGAGGACTTTGAAATGACCAATTATAGTAACATAACATGCACTTTTTCAGACTGAGGAAAGAAGGCAGAGTTTTCAGTAAGAACCCACACATGCATGAGGGGTGCCCAGGACCTTCTTGGTGCAAAGCAACAGTGCACCAAAGTACTGCACCCTGTACAGCTTCTCATCATGATTAAATTATTTGAATTATATTCCTAGTAGCTTACCCATTCCTCCTGTAAACTATTTCTAGTGCTGTTTTAAAGGAAATGCGAAAGATGGGAGGAAATGAATCTGCGATGGACTGGTGACCTGTCCAGGGTGCACCCCTCCTCTCACCCATTTACTGCCACAGACCGGCACCAGCCAGCCCCCCACCACAACCCTTCGAGGATAAGTGCTAGGCTATAGATAACTTAATCAATGAGAGGAATTTAATGAGTATGCAGGCAGAGTGTGTTAACTAAAGCTCTTTACCTCTAAACATTGCAATATTATATTGACAATTAATTTAAATGAAAAGTTGTTAATATTTTAGCTGCAAAACAGACAGACATGTATTATGCAGGCTGAGGGTCAGACCTCTTCACTGTTATCGGTTTGGGTAACATGCAAACCCTATAACCAACCAAACTAGTTGTAGACACAATGGTAATTAAACAATTGCTTAATCCATGGCAGTTCTACACCAGTACATATTAGCTGATTAGCTTACTAAGGAATATTGCTTATGTGTGTTTGATTTATCTTAGGTTCAAGTTAATTTTCCCCCTAAAAGGCAATATATATATATATATATATATATATATATATATATATATATATATATATTAGAAACTTATCAAATGATTTTGCATTGTCCAGGGAACATGCATGTTATTCCTCAGGTGGACTGAAGCCAGTGGAACATCTTGTATTTACAGGTAATCAGAGGACTGTGCGTAGACGGGGAGGGAAAATAAGAGATTTTTGTAAGTGTGCTGCTTTGCACAATGCCTGCTGGCCTTTTACTTTCTGTCATGCAAGATATCTTTCTGTAAAACGCTGTTTTGCAAAGACTTAACAAATTTTGAAACTTTACTTGACAATATGCAGAATAAGTAGGGATGCAAACATGCTTGAACATCAGTGTGTTCGTGTGCATGTTTGAGCGCGAGATTGAATATTTTGCGCATTAAGTTTATTGGCAGCTGCAAGGAGACAGAGTCAAGGAGCTGAATCTCATTATAGGACCTCCCAGCTTATCCCCCTCCACCCCACCAAACTCGCACACAATGCGGTTAGTGTAACTGAAGCCAAGAAAAATCAGTATCCATATATGTGCGGTCCCCAGTTACAGAGAAAAACTGATGTTCCAGCCACAGTTAACTTTCTGATTTGTTAGGGGGGGGGGTTATCCCGTTCAAACACGCCGGGGGAGAGGGAGAGAATGAGAAAGCGACAGAGAGGAGGAATGCTGCAGTATCTAAATAGTGAACAAGAGTGGGAAAGGAACAAAGCTCCCTGAAACATTCATGAGGCAAGAACATATTTTAAAATATAGTGAAAGAGTTTGTGTACATTTATAAGACCATCTGAGTCACGACAAGGAACAGAGGGATTTGCGAGGAATCATATGGGTGCGAAAGGTTTCTATAGTTGTACGTTTATCCAATCTATCTTTTTTGAGTTATTTACTGTTTTCACCTAATGTATTTAAGCGCAGTCATTTCCCCTATGCATGACAACTCTTGACCGCTAAACAGCCATTGATATTCGGTGTAGTGTGTCAAGACTATAGTGCCTGTGCCGTGCGTAAAAATCAGTAAACCTCCAACTCACCTATCTGCACTGAGCTGGGGAAAGCCCCTGTCGCCAGCCCCCAATAAAGGGTGGTATACACCCCAAGAAAATGCCAAGAAAAGAGAATAATCCTCATTTTTGTTCCTTTCCTCGAATACATTCAGAAACTGTTGAGAGACATTTAGAAAGAGGGAAAGATGCGCAAGAGATAAAAACGCATGAGAGGATAGAAAGGTTCTTTTATCCTCGTTTTAATTTATTGCTCCCAGTTAGTATTCATATTCCATGTTGAATTCGTCCCTTTTCTTCCCCTGCAGTGTCCGCTCAGGAGAGAGCTGTGAGTCCGGCGCACATGTAAAGACGGGGGAGAGGAAGAGTGGGGAAACTCGCTGGAATGATTGGCGAGCTGGGATAACAGGCTGCATTGAAGAACTGGACATGCGCGACCCGCCGTCTCTTTCTCACCCACACGCCCTCCCCGTCTCCCTCTTTCTGTCTCTCTCAGTGAAATGATCCGTTTTCTCCCTCAGTCCCTCCATTCTTCTGCGTCGTCTTCCGGTTTACTTACTCTTACATACTGATTGTTTCAGATATTGAACAGAAAAATAAAATAGATCGCAATAATATCTCTCTTAAGTTACATACCCAATGCCACTTGTTTCCATTCCCAAACTCCATACAGGTGCAAATAAAAAAAGAAGACTCATTTTCCCTTTAAATTATCCTAATTTAATGAATTTGAGGAAATCCTTAAATTTCGTTTACTTGAAAATGGGATAACACATGACCAGTGACAATAGGCAAGACATGACCTACACCATCATTGTAAAGGCTTCTGACTTCACAGTTGTCCAGTAAACATTCACTGACACCACCCTTAAAAGAGTAAGCCTTTGACAGGCCATTGCTAAAGAAGATTGCTTCTCACCAAATGTATCCAAATAAGTGGATAGCTGAGTGAAAGGAAAAAACTGTGGCAGAAAATGGTGCATAAGCAACAGGGATAACTGAAGCCTAAAGACGGTTGTGAATCAAAGTATTTTAAGAAATACCAAACTCTTGATATAGATATACTTGAAAAAAATTTATGTACAGACTTGAAGGTTCTTTAATACATATTAAGAATTATGAAGGATGTATGAAACATAAATTTCAACTTTCGCCCTAGCAACATACCTGAAAAATACTCTCCTGAGATCCTACTATGAGTTTGGCTTTCGCTGTGCTACCAACCCAGAATTTCTAGTGGCCCCCATCCAGCTATTCTTTATAAAAACCTACTGGAAGCACCCCAGCACCTTTGGCGAAAGGTATTCTAAAACCTCAATCTGCTCAACTGACTGAGGGATGCCTCAGGCAGTCATCAGCTGTGGAATGTCGATGGTCCCCGGGGAATGCACTCAGACCATCAATATTACAACGCCACTACCTAAAGAGTACAAACATCTGGGCAGTGACAGGGGGGAAAAAATTACAGAGAGCCCTGCATGAAAAATGACAACCATTTAATGAAAACCTAAAATAATTAGATGTTATGAACAGTTGGAAGAAAGGCAATAAAATAATCTAGCCAGGAGTACTCTGTTAAAGCACATTATGTTACAGACATGTCCCATCCAGGGTCGTTTAATCTAGTCTGTTGGTAACAGGTCGGTAAAGCTGACAGACGGTCTGAGATCGAGTAGTTACATGGTGGAGAGCACAGTTCCTTTCTTCCAGATGGCAAGACGAAAGGGATCCTTCACGGATTGTCCCAGTGAAAGATGCGGTCTGCGTTTTACTGCAGGGTTTCCCCAGCCAGTGGCAGGGCTGACGAATACATCAAGCTACCAAAAAATGACAATTTAACATTTCACCGCATTATTTTGAGAGTCCTGAGTTATTAAAAAGTAGCATCTTTTTAAATAATTTTTAGCCGTAAAAGGATGGCTGATAATTCACACTGTTCTAAAGCTTAATGGGACTATATGTGCTGCATGAGATACGGTATGAATTATACATTAAATGCATGCTTTAAATCTGCATATACTCGTAATGTGCTGAGAAGACACAGCTTCTAGCTCTCAATCAGTAAAGAAAAACGCTGTCCATGGTGCTGAAGTCAGTGTGCAGATTCAGAGGTGGAACAGTGCTTTGCTTTAATAATAATAATAGCCTCAATTTATATTTTAATTACTAAAATGCTTTACTGTTTAAACTATATTTGAATTTATTAAGATTCACCTTTATATATAAGTATTTTATATTAATTTAAGAGAGAGAAGTACAACATTGGAGGAGTTGCAACTTGAATTATTGTTTTTTTAACAAGAATAACGTTTTTACACATCAGAAAATATTGCAGTAAGAGTTACTTTTATCTAAGTAAACGTATGTTGACAAGGTGCTACTCTTAAGTTAGTATTTTGAGTACTATACCTCACTCTGTCTTACAGTACTGAGGCCATCAAATGGTAGATAAAGCTAAACTCTTTTTCAAAAAGGTTAATAATCATGGAAAATTTGGGATTAAATAAGAGAAACAATAAGGCCAGGTTGGTTTGGATAACTTTTTCCCTTAATAAATTGTACCATGATTTGAAAAACTGTAAACTTCATTTACTTTAGTAATGGTTGTATGATATTAAAATAGTTTGAAACATCAATGAATACAAACATCTGAAACATCAGTGTAGTAACAGCCAAAACAGTGGAAAACTGTGAAAAGCAAATTATTTCAAACCAAAGCATGCCAACACAAGTATATGCAACACAGAAAAGCACTGGATGTGTTTTTTTATGTTAGATTTTGACATTACATATGATACAGTGAATAATAAAAAATGTGTCTCAAATACATATTTTATCAGTTAGAGTTGTTAATTTAATGGGAAAACTTGGAGCACTCTCATAAGTCGTATTTTTCGTGAAGCTGATAACTCACCTCAAGTGAGTTATATATAACATGTAAATAGTAGTAAAATAGTTAAAGTTGACAGTTGCACTCTCCAGTCATTTTCCTCTCAGATTAAATGAGGGTAATGAATACGACCAGCAGTATAACTACATCTTTACTTGCGGGTCTATTGGCATAATGAGATTCACATTTGTAATCACACACATTTAGACACTTGCATTAAGCCAATAGTCTCCATGGAAATATGTTCCTATTGCTGTTGGCAGTCTTATAGAGAGTTTAAACTTGTTTCTAGAGAATGTGCCACCGACCTTCCAGAAACTGTTAAATCAGTCAATATTTTAACTACAATAATTAAGCTCATAAAAACTGGTTGCGTTTTGTGTCCTGTTGTAAAATTTTTAATTTCTTTGATATAGAAAATATTCTTACATCAGTTCCTTCTGTTCTTTCGGTGTCTCAGCTCTGTATTCTCAAACCCCCAGTTCGATGTTGCAGATGGTCACTTATAGTCAAGGCAAGGCAAGGCAATTGTATTTGTATAGCACACTTTCAACACAAAGCAATTCAAGGTGCTTTACATGATTAAAATTAGAACACATACAAGAGAGCATAAATCACTTTGAAGATTAAAATACCGTGAAGCAGTTACAATAAGACAATAATTCTGATAAAAATTAAAAACAAGTAAGTACAAAGCAATAATAGGATCAGTTACTCATCGCGATTCCAAATAGGTAGGTTTTAATTTTAGACTTAAAAGAGTTCAGTGTCTCTGCAGCTTTGCATTCTCCCAGTAGTTTGTTCCAGATGTCAGGGGCAAAGAAACTCAAAGCTGCTTCCCCATGCGTGGTTATGGTTCAAGGGATGGTGAGTAAACTAGACCTGGAGGACCTGAGTGATCTGGATGGTTTGTACAGTTCTGGTAGTGTTCTGGATAAGGTGCAGCTGTCTGAATGATTTTTTAGGTGGACCTGTGAAAATACTGTTACAGTAATCAAGGCGACTAGAGATAAATGCATTGATGAGTTTTTCTAGGTGTCCTTGTGTCATCAGTCCTTTAATCCTAGAAAGAAGCTGTGTTGTCGGCAGTTGTTGTAGTTAATAATATTGGTGGTTAAGATCTGGCTTAGTGGGAGTATGCAGATCTTAAATAGGAGGGGCCCGAGGATGGAGCCCTGGGGGACCCCACATGTGATTTCTGTGTTTTGTGATGAGAATTGGCTAATTGACACATAGATGTTCCTGTTCTTGAGGTAGGATTAGAACCAATCAAGTGCCATACCAGGGAGTCCGACCCAACTCTCTAGACGTTCCAATATATCATGATCAACGGTGTCAAATGCCGCACTAATGTCCAATAGTACAAGTACTGTGGCTTTACCACGTTCAGTATTAATACGGATGTGATTGACAACCCTGACAAGGGCTGTCTCTGGGCTGTGGTGCCTACGAAAAAACCAAACTGATAAATATCAAAGTGGTTGTTCATTGTTACACAGCTTTTTCATTAATTTTACCGATAAATGGGAGATTAGAGATTGGTCTGTAGTTTGCATTAACGTGCTGTCTAGTTTCTTCTTCTTTAGTATTGGTTTGATTACTGCTGTTTCTTTTCTTTGGGGAAGACACCTGATAGGAGGGATGAGTTAACTATTCAGAGATTCAGATTGGCACTGATGGCTGGGATGACCTTTTTAAGAAAACCCTTTCGGTAAGTTATCCAAGCAGCAGGTGGCAGAGCTTAGTTTCTAAATAATTTCATCAAAGCTCGATTGAGCTATTGTTTGGAAATTAGTCATTTTCTCTGTATGGGTGTTAATTGGGCTCATAGTTGGTATTGGGTACTCAGCCAGGCTCTGGTTCTGCTGGAGGTTTCTTCCTGTTAAAGGGGAGTTTTTTCCACTGCACTGATTCCTGTGGTTGGAGTCTGTATCAACGGGGTAGAACTGCAAGTCAATGACTCGAAGCAATCTGCTGAGATTCCTTAAATAGAGAACTTTTAAACTGATTGGAATGGAATGTTTTTATGATTGAAATGAAATTATTTTCCTTGTAAAGTGCCTTCAGATAACATCTTTTGTAAATCGATGCTATATAATTAAATTGAATAGTTAGTGAGAAAGCCTGGGCAGTGATTTTACTCAAGAACACTTTGATACAAATGAGTTCATACCCAATTTAATGAATACGGGATGCCTAAACCCATAAGCAACAAAACTTCTTAGGAGTTCAGTTTTGACTAAACTTGTACATTACAGCCAATCATGTCTACTCTGCTGTCTTGTCATAAACAAATATGAATTTGGGGGGGGGGGGATTTTGGCAAGTGTATATCTGTAGAACACTGGCAAGCAAATCTTGGCTGGCTTGACTGGCAAACATGTTCTTTAGATGGACAGGTTAGAACAATTGCCTTTGTAAGATTGTTATTCATGTCTTCCCTTCTTGATATTATGTCACCACACACACCTATTGATCATATGAATTAGATTAGCAGCATGTGCTAGTTAGTTTTTCTATATACAGTAACCTGTAAATGAAAGCTGCTGGTTTATTTCATTACATTGACTGTGTTAACAGTCAATAGGACAAATACACAATCTATTTAGGCATGCACCGACTTCATTGCTCTATTGACAATCATGGAGGGCTTCTTTTCACAGTAATTGTTTTTCTCAACTTGAAGGGCCAAAAGTCAAAACAATTTTACATAAATTGAGATAAATGTTTTTTCATTAATATCTTATATAGACTTTACTAAAACACTGTTTTGCTGAAAGTCATAACCTGGACATCTGACAGACATGCTTAAAATCACAACTAAGGAACATAAAAACAGATTGTTGATATACTTCACATTTGTTAAGGTAAAGTTGATGCGTTTCAGATATCAAAATGCGGCAGGGTTAAATACTATAAGACTTAGCATTTCCTGTACTCATGGCTCTAAGTTTTTATTTGATCAGAAAAAACTTTATTAATGATGCATATTCCCTAAATTGATACTATATTGCCTTAATATATAGAATAATATGGAAAGGGCGCAATCTGAAAATGCTTATTGTAAGCTGATTTGCAAAAATGAAGAACTGTGTGTCAGAAAATATTGTTAACATTGAATAATTTTTATTTCTTCTAAATAAATGGTGCTGAAAGGAAATCAGAAAACAAAATTCAATTAATCAGTCAGACAAGCACAAATCAAACAGTGATTGTTTAAAAATCTGACAGTATGAGTCAGAGCTGATGCACTTTGAAAAAGTGCATCAGCATAAATTTCTTTAAATCCAGTCAATATGTTGCTTTCTGTTATTGCCTTTTTGGTACCCCAAACATTTTCCCACTCTGTAAATGCAGTGATTGATCAGATCATGAATCTGTGACACCTCATCCATTCTTCCTAGTTATAAACTTAGAAATAATAAAAGCATTGGGTAATCCATAAGAAATGTTTGTGACACTTAAATCATTTCTATTATTCAAGGGAAATCGATTTGCAATGCAAAAAGCCAGTCTTTGTGATGATACTTTTATGCTTTCAAATAGGTTTTACATACATAGCATTTAAAACCCTGAACTAAAATGTAGTATTCTAATGGCACAACCTATTGTTTAGAATTTTTCCCTAAAGTGTATGTTAAAGTGCAGCAGACTAAAACAAATAAATCTCAAACTTCAATCAAAGCAGTATTTGGTGTGACAAACCATTGATTTAGAGACAGACAGATAGCTCTCTTGCTACATGTTGTAAGGTTGTCAAAACTGAGAGTAGGTCCCAGACTCCCATATCTAGTAGCATGAATAATATAGATATCTATGTCAATATCGGAATCTGCTGCCTTCAGGGGATTCGCTTGTATCTGGTGAATTGAAGCAGTTACTTAGCAATCAATACACAATCTTTGTCATAAAGACCTATCAAGAGAAGGTCCGACTGGCACGTGATGAATGATGGAACCTACCTACCTACCTACCTACCTAACTACCTACATTTGTTCCTGAATGTTTCTTACCTATCAGTCAAATTATTTTTTCTTACATATTCTATACATATGTTTACTTACAAATCTACATGTATTTTTTCTGATCACTTCTTCTTCCCTCACTCCTCTTTAACTCTTTTTTTTCCCCGCTATGCTCTTCCTTCTTTTCCATCACTTTTACTGTGGCCTATGACTCATCCTCTTAGCTGTATCCCTTCAACTTTTCCTCCTTCCTATTGACCCTAGCATATTTTATTGCAGGAAGTCATTAGGGCTTTATCAGAACCTACCAGCGTTCTCTGTAGTCTGGCTGCACTCTTGCACATCTTTTCATCTTCCTTTTGCCCCCAATTCTTTTCCTTTAAATGTGATCTAGTGAACCAAGCCAGGTCATCTCCTTCTAGTGGGTTTGCTAAAAGAAAATCTATTTTTAACATATCTAGCCCCTCCCAACAAACGTTTTCGCTTATTAAAAATTAACAATTGATGCTTATCCAGAACATATTGCAACTGGTGAACAGTCAATAAAAACACACAGCACTTATATGCAAGGCCTCAGATTTCAGCAAACACATCACATTGAAACATGAAAGTCTAGTACGAACAAGAGAAGGAAGTGTTGGCTTACTTTTTAATAGGCAATCACATGTACTTCAGTCATTGTTGAGAACAATTTTAATGGTATAAATATGCAACCATTGTAAAATACAGGACTATTCATAAAAACAGAAATATCTACATATAAAACAGACTACAGAAAGATCTTAGATTTTTGACAATTAAAGATCAAGAGAGGTGTCAGACAACTTAGAAAAAAGCATTGGCTGCTGCATGTTCAGCTGTGGTGCATGTCTGAATCCTATGCATCTTTTCACAGACCTTTGAGGGGCTTTGAAGGTCTTTGCAGAAAAGTGAAGATTGACTGAAGTAACAAGCTCATTCTGGTTACAGAGTGTAGTCAGTCTCTCTCAGACCTGTGAAATTAGGCTTCTCTTTGCCAGCATATGGTGACTTGGAAACAAGTGTTGTCATGGTTTGATTTAGTAACAGAGTGTCAGTGTGACTGACACTGCATTCTAGCCACACGTTGTGTGGTTTTAATTTTCTCTTTAGAAACTATAAAAGCACTTAGAGATCGAAGATCTGCCTAAGCTTAAAGCTTGCATGGTGTGGCATGAGGTAGACCTTTGATCCATGTTGAGGTCTGCAGTAGCATGTTCTGGCTAACCTACAGCCATAAAGCACGGAGTAAAACTCCTGCTCAGACTACCACTGAGATGGAGCACAGTGATGTAATTGAAATTGTGTGTTAGTGTAGTTGGGTTATAAGCCTCTAAAACTCCCCAGAAGAGAACAAAGGAGGACATCCTCTGGGATGGGGTTGGGGGGGTGTTCTTGGCCTCCATAGGGCTTGGTGGTGCCGCAGCCGTGGAACCTGATTTTGACGTGCTGAGGCCTCCCACCCCTGGAGGGTCGTACTGAATGGGGGTTACTATGGGAGTCAGTAGGGGAGCTGGCTCCCTGGGAATGGCATTTTGTCAACCCAGTTGTTTCCTCCCCATCCCCAGACGCAGCTGTCCACCCGCTCCATCATTATACCATTCACATAGGGTCTTGGGGCATGGGCACATAACTGGGGAGCGGGGAGTTTTTTTTTGTCTTCACTGTCCGGTGGCAACTTAGACACAATTTACTTATAACATGTACATGAGACACATACATGTAGGGACCTTGCGGTGGGTTTACCTCGACTCCGAGGCGGAGCCCTTTAAGGGGCCTCAACTCTGGTGCCAGTGCCCACTGCTTAACTGCATTTAGACACTGAGGGCCCAGGGTGGGAGATGGGCGTGCCTGGCAACAGTCCCATGTCCCACCTCTCTGTTTTAATTGCACATTAGAACAACACGCAACAACACCACATTCAAGCAGAAGGAAAGAGGCTAGTGGTCTTCCCAAACCCCTGTTCATTTGACCATAAGGGGTCGGAGTTCGGGAGGTTAGATCCGGATGTTTGCTCGGGGACCTGGGCTAGTAGGCTACTCTTGCCAAAGTGGGGAGTTTGGCGGCCGATGTTTCAGGCCAATGTCCTCCATGGGTTGGCTAGCGCACATCTTATGGGGGTGCCAGTTTTGAAAGTAGGTTGGTACCATTCGGTGGATCGGTGGGGGTCGGATCTGGCGCCCGGGCCTGCTGTCTGGTCGGTTCATTGGGGGGATCGTCTGGCATCGCTCTGGTCCCTGGTCTCGGCGCTATGCGTGTGGCGGGGTGTATCAATCACTTGCATGGAGAAATCTTATTTACAGCTGCATGCTCACACTCACACATAGGTGTGGGGACATATTCTTGGGCTGATGTTATCGTCAACAGATAATTGGTACCAGGAGCTTACCAGCAAAGGTTGTGTATTTGTTAATCCATTTTGGTGTGTTGTGAATGTGTAGTTCTTAGTTCATATTACTGAATCTGTTGAGTTAATGTTCCGTTCTGTTGTTTGTTTTTGGCTGTTTTGTTTTTCCCACTTACCCGCCGTCCAACAGGGGTGGAGGACGGATGTTTTCTTGTGTTCGTTGTTTACCTCCCTATATTGTATTGTCGGTTCACACCCCCACCTGTCCTGTTTCTCTTCTTCATCTTCTCGAGTAGCAAACTGCCAGACAGGACACTTAAAAACAAAATTTAAAAAAAAGGCAAAAAAAAGGAGGACATCCAAGATGCTCTGAACTCCGAAGGGAGTAGTATTAAATATCAATATCAAAAACAGTGGGTAAATGATGGAGTTTTGGGGCAGATAATGCCCTACTTAGTGGCTGCATTTCATCTGCTCCCACAACTCCCATTATATGGATTTAAGCTGATCACAACTGGATATAAACTTCTTCCAAAGGACTCCAATTACCTCCAACCTATCTAGGATGAATAAATAAACATAATAAATGCTAAAAATAAGGTCCAGTTTAAAAAACATAACTAACTTTCCCATTACAGGAGATCTCAGACAGCTTGAGGAGAAAACTAATTTCAGTCACTTCTACCCATGATCTTATTGTTTTGGTCATTACAAAATGCTCATGACCATATATTAAGGAAAGAAGGTAGATCAGCCAGTAAAGCGACTGCATCACTGCAGATGCAGCACTAAACTGCCTAGCAATTTCAATTCTCAATTTTTTCTTAATTCATGAACAGAAACCCCAGATACTTGAACTCCTCGCCTTGGAGTAGGACCACATACTGTGGTGTAATTCTGCATAGGGTTTAAACTTTTATTATTCAGAAGGTAAAAGTCTGTTTATATAGTTTGCATGGTTGTAAAATATATGTCTGTCACTATTGTTTATGGGGGTAAGCTTTTAAGTCATAAAACTCTGGGGTGAGTTTTATTGCAAGCTGAAAAAACAGGATGTCTGTAGATTTAGTGTGTTGGCATAAAACCATAAAACTCAGAATGAGCTTTTAAGAAAAGACGTCTCACCCATATGACTGTATAATTTTCTGACAGCCAATAAGGGCTAAGACACTGTATGGAAGTGTTCTGATTGGAGGGAGTAGAAACGCCTAGAGGCCCGGTTTTCTATAAAGCTGTGAAATGAAGATCATTTAATTGTTCAGATTTCTTTAAATCTAGACCACAGGGGAACGACGGGGGCAAATTCCTCTGTAAAACTGCAATTTGTTAATCTGTTCAAAATAAATGTTAAGAACTGGAAATTGGTTCCTTGTCTCTGTTTTGAACATGCACAGAATTACTTATGATAATTATTTAATTCAACAAATGGTGACCTCGACTGTGTGCAGTGTTTTGGACCAAAATCCAGTTATTTTTTTAAGTTAATAAACGGACATGTATTTCCTCTATTGACAATTTGTGCAGAATTGCGTAGTTTTTTTAATTCTATTGATTGGTTAATCTAACATTGGGTAATGTTGTCATGCAAGTTAAATATGTTTTTTGTTTTGAGCAGATTCACTATTGCATGCCCAGAGTGTTGGAGCTGTCTGTCTGTTTTCCTGTTTCTGAGCAGGATTTAGTCCTTCTTTTCGCTCCGTAGAGGACCACCGGTGCATGCTGGGAGATGGAGTTTTTTACTCTGCGTGCCCGGTAAAGGCTGCTTGTTCTCCGGGGCGGACAGTGGAGCAGACGGACCGATATCTTCAACGACTCAAATCGGAACCAAGGTGCGGATCGGAACTCGACGGGTTGGCCACCCGGGCCAGAATAGGACGCTATTTTGGAGCTCCCAGGCTGGCAATCGAAAAAAGATGACAGAAGGGCCTGGGTCGCCCTCTGTTAAATCTAACGGATTACCTGGGAGAGGGGCTGCGTTTACTTCCAGACGCGTGGCTGAGCACCACGAATGGGAATTGTGAAAATGGTCCGGCATTGGTTTTTTTTGGTGAGCTCCGACGAGGTTAGTGTTTTAGAATTCTGCTTGTACAAGGGTGTGTCTATGTGTGTGTGTGAGATGTTTTTTACGCAGGCGCTTGGCGAGAAGTGCTGGTGATGTTGCGTTTTGTGTTAAAATGTTATTGTATAAATAATGGACTCGAGTATAATAAATAAATTAAAATAGATAAATGAATATCTAACTGAATATGATGGATAACTGTAATTAAAAATCTATAAGAATGAGTTGTGAACATTTACGACAGGCCATCTGGGTGGCTGCCCTAAGCTAGGTGCTATGGCGGAGCTAATTCTGTGTGAGTTGTTGCTTGATAGCATGGCTAACATACGACAGCTTTGACTATATGTTTTGATAAATAAATTAGTGGTAGTAGGCGGTTTTCTGCCATCTGTTGGAGTCTTTTGAGTGGTTTTCTGGAGGCCGGCGCCAGGAAATTTCTCAAAGCGGACTACGGAACTTATAACAGATCGGTGTAAACCTCCGCGAGAAAATAATTAATACGGTCTAAAAGTCACCGCTTATAATGTTGTGTTTTTTGTTAATGGTTTTGGGCTGTAACGGACGTTGTAGAGTTCGGTGTTTGCTGTGCGGAGGCTGAAATTGGAAACATATGTTTCAGTCCGCGTGAAAAAAAAAAAAAAAAAGGAGATTTTTTGTTCATGCCGAATTAAAGTTTGGTAAAGTGGTACGAATTGTGCGGATAAAGTCCTGGTATTGCGGTGAGTCATCTTCTAAAGTGTGTGTTGCGATTTTCTGGAGTGTTTTCGCCGTACGTTTTGTACTGTTTTAGGATTCGTTTCACAAAGAAAGCTAACGGTAGCACGTGGCTGTGGCGGCTGCTAAGCTAGCGGTGGTTGCTTCTGTGTGTCAATGTGTTTTGTGGTTGAAACTAACTGCATGTTCTATGTGTTGCAAGCTAAAAGTTGATTTTGGATAGAAAGTGATTACAGACTCCTGTAGACGATTGCCTTGTTAAGACTTAAACTTATTTGGATTTTTGTTAACTTTTTCTGGTTGATTAGGATGTAAAACGGCCTCAAGATAACTGCTCAGATAACTTTTGGTTGCTACTCCCTTAGGCAATGTTTTAGCACATTTTCTACGAAGGGCAATTTAAGGTGTTTCACATTTAAAACTGTCTCTGTTTTCTCGTACGGATATTAAAGATTAAGAAGTACATGCTGTATTTGGTTAACTGCTTTAGCCTGAGAAGGCTCGATTGATTACATGAGGGGAGCAATTATGCATGTTATAATTAAACGCAAATGGCTAAGAGCAGTTACTCATGAGTCGATTCTGACTTGGTGAAGTTTTAATTTTTGATTTCATCTTTAAAATTGAAAAGAGGAGAGTGTTTAGTCAAAATGAAAGTTGCGTTTTTTGAAATTTTGAGTAGGTAGATTTTTTGCTTTTTGGATTGATCTAAGGAGGATTTGATTAAGTTGGCCTAAATAAAGATAAAGCTATAAGCAGTAATTATAAGAATTTAACGAAAAGCAAACGGTGTTAATTGAAAAGCAACAAACTGGTCTAAATTATTTTTTTTTTAAGCACCGTGTTGAATGGTACAGAGAATGAATTCTTTCTGTGATTTGAATAGTATCATTTGTGCTAAAATTATGTTTGGCTTATTTCTGATGGCTCTATAGACTTTAGAACTATAGCTTGGTCTCTGAATAAATGATCTAAAGGAGACTGATGTTAAATTATTTGAACGATTAAACATTCTTAATGATTTTTGTGGACACAAAATGCTTATTGGAGTTATCAAATTTCAACTGGGGCTCAAGAAGTAACCCAGTACATTTCAATTCCGTTATAAATTGAATGTTTTTAACATGCAAAACAACACTTATCATAGTGATATTTTCTAAACCAGTGGGATTTGAATGTTTGACTTTGAAAAAAAAAAAAAACCATTAAAACACAGAGTCATCTGTAAGTAATCAGTTTGTTTTTAAACAGGCTGGGGATAAATTTGAATTGGTCTAAGGATTGAAACAGCTGCTTCAGGATGGTGATCGAAATGATGTGTTTAATTTGGAAGTAAGAAGTAAATTCTAAATCATTTATTTCTGATCGTGTAGAGGCGTAAATGTTGATTGAATTGGACCAGCTACATTGAAATAATTTTTACCATATATTTAAATGCACATTTTGTTTTGACAAATAAGAATTGGTTTTAGTTTTAAAGTTTAAGATTAATTTTTCAGATGTTATTCATTAATTGTTAGCTAGTCTACTTGATGCTGAGAGTAAATTTACAGGTCCTAAAACATTTTGGAACAGCTCTGATCATAGAATAATGGCATAAGATATCATTTGATTAGTGGGGACTCTGTAACTGACAATTTATTTAGATTTTTTGATTATATTTTCTTTATTTTTTCTTATTTTTATTTTTATTTTTTTATTTTTCTCTCTCAACCTTTATATATTTGGTTCGACTTGGATTCTGACCCAGATTTCAGAACTGCGGTCTGCTTATTAATTAGAACTATGGAAAAACGTTAATTTGAGAAGCTGGATTAAAGAAAACATGATTCAGTGGTAATTTATTTGACATCTCTAGAAGCGTCAATTTAATTTGGTGTTTATCATTGGAGCAACAAAAAGAAGCTTGAGAGGATAATTGGGATACTGAAAAAATGCTGGTTTTTATTTTTTATTTTTATTTTAATGCTACTAGTTTCTGTTTAGAGAAATCTCATCTCTTGAACCTCCTTTATTGAATGTTTTTTGTTCTACTGCTAAGGGGAATTAGACTACTATGTATCCTACAAAAATTTAAGAGGAGTTTTAGTTGCAAAAAATCAGTTTGACTATGTTTTATTCACTTCACAGAATCGGACAGATGTGTTTGAAGTATGAAATGTTTTCATTATTTACAATCAGAATATTTGGGCAAGTGAGCACATTTAGGTTTGTTTAAAGAGGAATCATATAAGCAAAAGTACTTTGAATTTATATTGGATTGTGTTAAAAAAAAAAAAAAGTACTTTAGGTTTGGCAATATTTATAGGGAAGCTGTTTTGTCAGTGATTTAAAATCTTGGATTTTTCTTTAGAAATATGGATACAATTTGAAGTATAGCAAACTGAAGACTGTTTTTGTAAACTATGTTGTGTTTATCAGTCAGTACTGTTCTGTGATTTTGTTTTAAACATTTGATGTTTTTAATTTTGATATTTTTTGTCTGAGCCAGCTTGATAGAGATCCAGTACACTTAAGTGATGGGGAGTTGGAGACTGGATTTTTGCAGATGGTTATTGACTTTATTTTTGTTTATTTCAATGTTTTAGTGGTGCTTTAGCAATATCTAGACTAAAAAAAGCCAGAAAAATTTTTTGTTTGTTGTATCTTTTTTGATTTAATTTTATTGTTTCTAAGAACTAAAGTGTGTTTTGATGAGATATTGCGATGGTCAATCTTTATAAATGTTTTTTTACACATGAGATGGAAGAGACATTTATCAAATTGAAAAAATTGAGAAAGGCATTGCATTGATGAAATATAGAATATAAATTGGATGAAAAATGAAGGAATCATTAATTAAAATATGCAGGGGAAGTATTAGAACAACAGTTTAATTAGACGTATAAGGATTGATTATTATTCCTGGTGGAGAGAGCAAACCTGTTTATTGGTATATTTTTACCAGAATTAATATTGAAGAAATTATTACTAGTATAACTGATTGAAGTAAAATTAAAATAGAGCCCACATAGGCAGTCTGAGTGTGGAAGATATTTAAATTCAGCATTCGAGGAAGGAGACTAATGACTATGAAAATAGAAAGTTTAAATGAAACTTGATTTGAATAAGCTGAGAGGATCGACTGTCTGTTTTTTTTTCTTCTTACTCTAATTATATATTTTTTCTCTTTTTTTTCATCCTGCAACAGAGAACCCCTCAGATAACATTCTTGAGATGGAATTTATGATCCTGGGGAGATAAGATGGGGGGGGGGGTGCGTGGGCTGATGACGGATAGTGCCAGGCGCCCGCCATAACTGCCAAAGAAAGAAACATCTATACGACCAGCGCAGAAGTTTGTCTCTCTTGTGCTCTGCTCCCACACCGGGGGGCACCGGTGACTGTATATTTTCAGGGGTGAACTGGAGGACACCCTCAAAGGAGCACGTTTCCTCATGCTGAGCTGAACTTTCAAGGACAATATGTGTGGATCCACTTGGCTGGCGTGAGATGGACTGTTTCTGCTGAAGAAGTGATGATCAAAGACTGTTGATTCAATGTCACTGTTGCTGAATTAATCACAAGAGTTTCTGTTTGTCTGATCGAAGGTGGCCGAGGTTCTTCGAACTTTGATAACCCCATGTCTTCCCCAGGATTATCTCCAGGTAAAATACCACCATTTACCGGGAACAAAATTTGGAAGAAAAATTGGGCCGATAGCAGGGGGTTGCTGGCTGGTGAGAGAGAAAAATTTTTTTTTTTTTCTTATTTTTACGTTTTCATCCACAGGGATGTACTGAATTTAAGAAAGGATATATTGTAATGGAACAGACATAAGTGTCTTAAACTGGATAAATAAAATAAGTAAATTTAAGAATCAAATTGGGTGAACAAGCAAATGGATAGTAATCAGTTGAACTGTACACAAAAAGTAAACTCTTGAGCCTGCTCTTGTTTTTAATTCCATTAAGGAGGGAGGTGTTTTTGGTTTAGTTTTTAGGAAAAACAACGGTGTGTCGAAATAATGTGGATTTGGCTCTTTCCCCAGGGATTATTTTTAATTAGATGGGTGAAATAATTTCTCGGCAAAATACAGTTGGATTAGATTGAAAAGGAGTGATCACAAGACTGGATCAAAAAACTGTCTTTTTTAGATGTTTACAAGCTTATGTCCCCAGGATTATCTCCAGGATTCAGCAGCACGTGAGGAGCACACAATCTCCTCTGGTCACAGCTGACTGCAGCTGCTGAAAGGGTCCAAGGTACAGCTCCAGGTCGAAGGCGTGAGGAGTCCAGTGGTTCAGCAAAGTTCCAGATGACAGCTGGGAACACACACAAAGTGCAGCTCCACGCCAATGACGAACCTGGTCCAGGATCAGCAGGAGTCTGCCTGGAGAGGGTCGAGAAGGTTTTGACCAAGCTGAATCTGAAGCTGGGGCCACAGGCGACGGGGCCTAGCTCACCCAGAAGGTTGTTTGGGTGGTAATATTACTCATCCAGTGTGATCTATGTGCCAATGAATGAGATGGGCAATTTGACATTGCCATCTCAAAAGAGGGAGTATACAGAAGAGAAAGATCGCAAAAACATCCTAACACATTACACAGCGGTTTTGACCACTTCACAATCGGTGAAGGAAGCCCAGGAGGCGGGCCTTCAGGGGGGGGGGGGGGGGGGGGGGGTGGGGGGGGGAGGGGGGGGGGTGGGTGTGTATTTGTGTTTGGGTGTGTATTTGTGTTTTATTGGGGGAAATGTTCAGTTAATGAAGTAGCTGGCATAGAGCGGGATTGAGGGCGAAGCGTGAAAAAAGTTTGTGACTAAATAAAGAACGGGCGCCGAGCGAGCGCTGCAAGGGCATCTCACCACTTGCAGCCGCTTGGTGACGGAGGAATAAACAAGAGTAAAGACTAAAAAATATAATAATAAAGACTGAACATTTATTAATAATTTTTTTGCATTTTACAGGTTGTTTAACTATTTTATTCACAAGTGCAGAATTGTTGATATTGCCTAATAGGGTTTCTGAAAGAAAGGGTTCTTAATACTTTCTATTTCACAGGGCACTTTAAGTTTGATTTATTTCAGAATATAACATAGTAATAATGTCTATGTTCATGGATTTTCTGAGCTTCTTCCACAGTATTAACATGTATCAAGTCAGATTTAATTATCTCTTCACATGTAAGACATTCTTATACATTTTGGGTTTTTGAATTTAGTTTGTGGGAATTGTTAAAATAAATTTTTTGGTTAATGCCAAAAGAGGGTGAATCTATGATTAACAGATTTACATTTTTTAATGGGAGTTAAGGTTAAAAAAGGTACTTTAATAGTTTGTGTTTTGAATTTTAGTCTGAAATACTTCATGTTTTTAAACTGATGAAATTTCTTGGATTTGATTTCTTGCATTCTCAAAATGCTTTACAGGTTATGATCTTAAGTTCTAAACACTTACGTACAGAGGAGATATCAATCTATTTTAATAAAAAGATTGAAAGAGGGAATTGTGGTGTAATTCTGCAGAAGGTTAAACTTTTATTATTCAGAAGGTAAAAGACTTTATATAGTTTGCATGGTTGTAAAAATGGGTCTGACACTATTGTTTATGCAGGTAAGCTTTTAAGTCATAAAACTCTGGGGTGAGTTTTTATTGCAAGCTGTAAAAAACAGGATGTCTGTAGATTTAGGGTGTTGCCATAAAACCATAAACTCAGAATGAGCTTTTAAGAAAAGACGTCTCACCCATATGACTGTATAATTTTCTGACAGCCAATAAGGGCTAAGACACTGTATGAAAATGTTCTGATTGGAGAGATTAGAAACGCCTAGAGGCCCGGTTGTCTATAAAGCTGTGAAATGAAGATCAGTTAATGGTTCAGATTTCTTTAAATCTGGACCACAGGGGAACGACGGGGGCAAATTCCTCTGTAAAACTGCAATTTGTTAATCTGTTCAAAATAAATGTTAAACTGGAAATTGGCTCCATTTTGTCTCTGCTTGAACATGCATTGAATTACTTATGATAATTATTTAATTCAACAATACCCAACACGAAGAAGGCCTTTTCCAGCTTTCATATTTAATACGCGTCGGAGCACTAAATAAAGAATAATGTGAGATATGGCCAATAAGTACTGATTGGCTGCATTGACTATTTTTATGCATTGAGCATTTTCAAGATTCAAAGCCTTTATTGACATTGCACATTTAACTATGCAATTAAATTGTAATTAGCACTCAGAAAAAATTTGAGGGTAATTTATGTCTGAGTTGGGAATTTAGTGTCTTGATGGGCAAAGGGAAGAAACTGTTTCTTAACCTTTTTTTCGTGTTTCCAAGACTCCTGTATTTCCTCCCTGAGGGCAGCAGGTCGAACAGGTGATGAAATGAATGTCGGTCGTTGGCCATAATTTTTGCTGCCCTGGCAATGCAGCTAGAGCTGCTTATGGTGCCTACGATGGGCAGAGGGAAGCAAGTTTTCTTTTCAGGTGATTTAATTACCTTTTCCAATCTTTTCCTTCCAGCAGCAGTGCAACCCACATACCAGATAGTGATGCAGAAAGCCACCAAACTCTCAGGCCATGTCCACACGTGTCTGGATAATGCCTTAAATGTACAATTATTTAGTCTACACCCCCCTATTGTCAACACTAACCCGGCGTTGTTTAAGGTCTGTGGCCGGAAAATTATTAGCTGGGTAGGATGGCCATCTAATTCTTAATTCAACGGCTAAATGAGAAGGTCTGGACAGCTTCCTTGGAAAATGAAAGGAAGTGACGTCAATCAAATGCTGCGCTCCAGGTTGACGACAACAACGCAACACTACAGACAAAGACAACAGCTTAATAATCTTGTGTTAGTTTGAGTAACAAGTCGACCTTGTCGTCGGTCCACACCAAAAACTCTCTCTTCTTCTGAGCAGCCATTGTTCTCCTCGGTGTGACAAACAGATATGTACTGTGGTGTAGAGCTTCTTGTTTATTATTTGTAGCCGCCGGCAGTGACGTAGATTATCGAATCAATCTGTGTTTTGCACGTTTTTTCATGCATGCCCAGTTAATGCACAGGTTGGTATGGGATTGTGAAATTATGGGACATAAGTGCTCATGTTGAGTGGATAACATTAGGTGTCTAACTCCGCGTTTAACCTTATCTGCTTAGTGTGGACGTAGCCCAAATGGTGAAGCGGTGAAAGGAGACAAGTAGCTTCTCCAATCTGTTTCTCCTGAAGACTCTCAGGAAGTGGACTCTCATCTGGGTCTTCTTGACCACTGTGTTCGTATCAATTGTCCATTTGAGGCCCTCAGATACGTAGGTTTCCAGAAATTTGAGTGAGGCAAACATCTCTAAGCAGTGCCCTCTATATGCAGTGGGGAAAGGGTTATTTTGTACCTTCTGTGGTTGTTGATCACCTCCTTGGTCCTATTAGTGTTGGGCATAAGGTGGTTCTCCCTGTACCACTCCACCAGCCGCTGTACCTCATCTCAGTGGGTCACTCTTTACCATCAGTTATGAGTGCCACCAAGGTGGTGTCATCTGCAAATTTGATTATTGTCTTGGTCTGGTATATGGGGGTACAGTTGTTAAATGTAGATGTTGAACAGTGAGTGGGCTTAGCACACAGCCTTGAGGGGAGCCAGTGCTGAGCATAAGGGTGGGTGAATTATGTGGGCCTATCCTTAGAGTTTGTGAACGGTTGGTGAAGAAGTCCCAGGCAAAAATGGTTTGGGGTAAATTCCAGAGCAGCCAATTCCCCACCAGGACATCAGAAATAATGGTATCAAATGTCAAACTGAAGTCAACAAATAACATCCCTCCAGTGGTCCTCTGTTTCTTTAGATGGCACAGGGCAACGTGGAGGGCTGTGAATACTACATCTCTGGTGGATCTGTTGGCTTTGTATGCAAATTGATAGGGGTAAAATGGAATAGCAAGGCAGTCTTTGATGTGATGTGTTATGAGCTTTTCAAAGCATTTCATGACCACTAGGGTTAGAACAATTGTCTGAAATCACTGAGGCTATTGGTATTTGATTTTTTTTTAAATACCTTTCAATTAAAACTCTGCTGTGGTTTCAATACACAGAGTAATCTTTACTGCCCCCCTTGTTAAAATGTGAAAAAAATCTTTGAAATAAATTTGTTATTGTAATTTCATTAAAACACAGGTTAAACGATTGCTTTCTTTTATAAACTGATGTTACAATTATAACATTTGGCAGGAGCATACAGAGAAAGAGTCACAAAAGAAGATTAGTTGTATACGACCCAAATGCAGGGAGAGGGACATAGAAGTGCATCAAAAAGGAAGATGTTTAATAAAATGAAGGCCAATAAAAAAATGTAAAAAAACATCCAAGCTCTAAAATCCAGAAACATGAATTGAAGACGATAAAATTAAAAAGTCCACAAACAAACCAGGAACAGTAACAGTCAACATGAAGTATTTTTTTTAAATTTTATTTTGTATTTGTCCTTCGCGTAATGACTAAAATGATTGCTGCTAAAAAGTTCACTCTTAGTCTCCTCTGACCAAACCACCCAGTTCCATGTACAGTTTATTCAACTTCAAACATTTATGTTTGTCATGGTGAGAAAAAAATTGAAATTTTCACTACCAATCCACCCAAACGGCAGGTTGGCACACTGGTAGTTTCTAAAAGGTATGTAGGCATGGTGTCACTTATATTCTTTAGTTTTCTGAAGTTTATTTTTTTTCCTACCTTACTGTCTTAATGTATCATAGATATACAAGATATATTTAGGTCCCCATGCAGACTTCTGTATCACAATTTTATTAAAAAAACTTTATGCTTACTGTTGTCATGGTAGATATGGAGAGGTATGTGCAAGCAACTTCTCTCTAGAAACCTTTTGTGACCTTTGATGGTCATTACACATTTGCCCTACTTGAAAGACAAGTTCTCCCATTTCTGCCAAGGGTGTCTTCAAAAACATTTTATTTATACACCAGCATAACAGGAAATGTAATTTTACAGGTTTAAAGTTTATCGATCCTATGATCCATTAAAAAAGTACACCTAAAAAGTAAAACGTAAATGCACAGAAGATTTTATTCAAATCAGTTCATTCTCAATGTGTCATGATACACATGCAAATCTAACCTTGGATTTGCCTGAATTATTTTTGAATGAATTTATGCTTTCGGAATTACATCTTACTTTTTATAAACATATACACAAGGGGGGAAATAGATGTTGAGATTACTATTCTAAATGTAATGATTTTTTTTACAAAAGCGACCATTTCTATCTGTTGTCTACAGTGTAGCTACAACATTAGGATATTTTTTTTTTTTTTACAATTTTGTTTAAATTTGGTTTACTATTTATTATAAATTTGATTTTGTCTTCAATATATTTATTATATCTGACTGTATTTGAAGTTTTTTAACTGATATTTAATTTAATAAATCCCACCATCATACTAATAGAAATATCTGCATTTACCACTTTTGAGTCTGCATGCTTGTTAAGTTGCCCTATTCATTTGATTTTGGAGGATCTCATTTAAGTTAGCGAGGTGTCATGAGGCAAATGACTTAGCCTGGCCAGTTGCCTACACTATTAATCGCCATCCCTGGGTGTCCGTCAGATAGTGATTACTCTCTTGTGTGATAGTCCTGGACCTTGCCTGAATGCTCTGCCATGGTTCTGGCAAGGTAGGAAAAAAGTAAGCTGTTTGACAGACTGTAGACAGCAGTGTCCCAGAGGCAGGCAGGTGGCTCAATCCACAACCCTACACTAACAAAAGAATGAGTAATGTTTTTTTTTTTTTGTGCATGCAAATGCAGATCTATTCATATACATATGAATCTGAACATACAGAAAGAATACATGATAATATATTAGTTTTAGCAGGTTTTGTTGAAAATGTACACACATCTTACATAATTCCCTACTGTATTTGACAGTTAGTGCTCTTTTTCAAATCTGTGCCAACTTTTTTCTACTCCTCTCTAATCCTGCCATAGGCCAACGTAAAACATCTGGGAGTTCATACTGTGTGTGTCCATGTGCAGTTCACTCTGATCAGCAGTGAGCCTTTGTCTGTGTGTCTAAATGTGTTGGCTTCTCAACAAGCCTGCCAGGCTAAGAGACCAACATCTGTGAGTTCAGATGTTTTCTAATGATATGCTAATGGTGCTGGAGGGAGACAAGCATAGAGGCTAATATTGCGGTCACAAACCTCTGCTTCCATCTCCCTACCTGCTCGTCTGATGTGCCCAGCTCTATACATCTTTTTCCTACAGATTCAGTAATTTTGTTTTTATTATTCTTCATTGCATGAAGGTTTATATCAATGTGGATAAATAATTTAATTGAAATTGTTAATCAGTTTAATATTCCAATATATTTTAACTTTTTTTTTTTGTGGCACTAATGGCCTTTATTTGTAGTAATTAGGAGACTGGCAGGGATAAAATGAGGGGTGGGTATGCTGCAAAATTCCCAGGTTCGGGAATCAAAAACAAGACAGCTGCATCAAGAACTACCAGCCACTGTATATGTTGTGGCTTCTCAACTTCTAAAACCATGTTCTGCCCCAGACATTTGAAAACAAATATAAAGTTAGCTTTTGTATAACTGTTTTTTTTTGTGTAATGCACGATTCTACCAAAAGTAAAATGAAAGATTTTCAATAAAATCGTAACAAAAAATTAATAAACATTACGACTATTACCTCACTATCTCTGTGACTTTATACAATTACACTTGGTGTTGTACTGTAAATGTAGCGAAGCAAATGAGTTGTGTCCAGAAAGTAAAAAGCCAAGCAAAGAGTTGCCCTTCTCTAGGTAAATTCATTGATGGTATGTCAAGGTCAGAAAACGAAATTTGTGAAAGAATATGGGTTTGATATCCTCAAAACTCAAAGTTGCAGTTTTTGGTAAAATGTGTTTATGTTTATATTATGTACACTTAAATATAATTTGCAGCTTTATTTATTCCCAATGACTCTACCTTAAATGTGGTGTGCTGTTTGATTAATCCAAACCTGTGTTGATGAAATGAACACAAACGGTGATGCAGGATCACCCTCAAACTAATCACTTTTCTCTGATTACACTGCTGACATTGACAAAATGTAGGTAATAATATTATATATCCCTTGGGAGCCTACTGGACAAGCCAATTGGCCTTTGTTTACACCACATATTTTAAGTATTTTGTGCCAAAATACTGTTTTTCCTCATCATGCTGTGAAATTATTTTCAAGATCATCTCAGTTTTTTTGTTTGTTGCGGTTATAGTAATAATCTCGCCCTGTGTAAAGACACAAACCATTTATTCATTCAAAAGACATGTGCCAGACTCTATAGCCTTCTAGCCTCAAGATTACAAATGCAAACAAATACAAAATAATTGTACAGGGATTGCTGAAGGAATTCCTTACAGTTTCATTGGGGTAAACCTACTACAACACCATTTTTTATCTAGCCCTGTATGCTGGCATATATGCTGGTATGCAGGTGTTATACAAATCTAAATTTTAGACAATTAAGCCTTTTGTGGGACATGTATTCTTGTTACATATTTGAAGTATATGTTGCTCCTGATGTATCCTATTTGGAATAGTGTGGGTCCGTTGAGATCAACGTTGTGGACTTAAGTGTTTGGCAACATCAAGGCAGGGTAGGTTACATTTGTTGTAACCTGTCCATCTTTTTTATCTTTTACTGTCATGATTTCCCTATTCCTATCATGTTTTATGCTTCTTTTCTGCTCTGCCCTTCCCGCTCCTGCTGGCCACCAATTGAGCTCAGCTGTGCGACTGCTTAAGTTCCTGCTATACAATGA
This sequence comes from Apricaphanius iberus, assembly GCA_028564705.1. NCBI lineage: Eukaryota > Metazoa > Chordata > Actinopteri > Cyprinodontiformes > Aphaniidae > Apricaphanius > Apricaphanius iberus. Next base: position 1,687,524 of record JAPXFQ010002633.1, read on the forward strand.
CGCCCTTCACCCCCTTGCCACTTTAAGAACATAGCCCTGGCTTTGTCTTTATAAGTCACATATCTGAGCATCTTCATGGTTGGAAAAATGTTAAAATAACAGATAAATCCTAATTTATAGCATCCTCACTGATAGAGATAGAGTTTGTCAATGATCCACAATATATTTCCACAATCAACAAAATAAGTTATAATTCAGTTTAATAATTATTTGTTGCACTATTGAAAACAATTTTAAATGTTTAATAGCATGTTTATGAAATAGCCCACAGCTTTAAAGATGATAAATGTAAATCATTTCTGATAGCTAGAATAAGGAAAAACATTGGACACATCTGTGTCTTCGTTGCCATATCATCCAAACAGATAACCCATATTTGGAAAGTGTTTATGACTTCTAGCACAACGCATTTACAATCTTGTTACATGACTTGGGGCCTGATGAAAAAAAAAAAATTCTAAACTCACAGCAGAATCAGCCATAGCAAAATAAGTTGTTTTTTTATAATTTGGAATCACTATAAATCTCTGGGATAACAGATGGGTTTCTTTAAGATGTGATTATATTATTTCAGAATTATACTGATTCTCGAAAGCCAGCTAAATAAGCATGCTGACATATTGGGAGACACATAGGTTCAGGCAGTGGCGCAGCATACACTACATGCCTGTAATAATGTGCTGGAAGTGTGAAGCAGGTGCTTATGAATATTTAAAAGAATGGAAGGGGGTCCATATTTCCACCATTTAACTCAACAAACATTACTCTCCCATGTGTATGTGTGTAAGTGGGTTGTACCTACAAATGTGAAAAATGTATATTACAATGTATGCTGCTGAGTGCAACTGTGATTTTTTATTGTGTTGGTGTTTTAGCTGTTCCAGCCACAGTTAAAAATAAAAGGAAAATCCTCCTCTCTTCTGGCATTTCATTTATATGCGAGGTTGGTTTCAGAATGGAAAACAAGGTTTAGACAGAATTGCTTACAGCCACTGCAACAATGCAGGGAAGGGTTTTCTTTGTACCAACAACACTGCATTCATTCAAACACAAAGGTTATTTTTTTTGCCGTAATCAGACAGATTCCATTTAAACTTCACTGAAACTAGTATCAGCCAACATGGTCGGGATGTTAAATGGATCTATAGGATATAACTGACTTCATGCTGATGGAAGAACTGTAAAATTAATTTCAATAGCTTGCTTTTCTTAGCAGCATAATTTCAAAGTAAGTTTTTGCAATGGAGTGTTTTGTGTCTGCACCCCATTCATGTAATTTTCAAAGCCCACAATATCTGACACCATCCAAATTAAGGTATAAATATTAGAAAAGACTTTAGCAATAGTGCTAAAAATTAGAATACTGTAAGTGTGGGAAGCAGTGGTTTAATAATTACAAACTATAATCTGTTAGATTACTCTTAGAGAGTTATCATATAAAGATATTACAATCTTCCAATGGGGTTGGGCGGGGGCATGACTGTGTGTACCTGTCTGAGAAAGTAGCTCCTAGTACTTGATAAGCACTTTGTTTCTTTGGTTGGCATTTGTTAATAGACATGTACCTGTCTTTTCAGCTGTGTGTTACACTATTCTTTCTTTCTTTCTACGAAGCAGATTGTCACTTTAACATTTGGTATAAAAGCTTTCTCCCTGCCTGCTCCTCTTCATCTAACCATTAATGTCAATTGTCCTGATGTCTCTCCCTCTTTTCTAAGCCTCCAATTCCCACCCAGTCACTCTAACATTCCCTCTTCTAAGCACTGAAAGGGTTTTCTACATTGTAATACCTATGTTTACAATGCAACTCATGACGTGTCATAAAGTTGCTTTATAGACACTTTCTAATATCTGATAAAGAAATAGATTTTAAACAGTCTAATTACAACAAAGTTATTACCAGTTCTGCTCAAATGGCCTAAAGACAAGGTAATAACAGTGCACATGCTGAGCTCTCTGATGTGACTCGATTAGTGCAGAATCTTCGCTTTAGGCTGTATGCAAACACATTTAAATATAAAGGCAAAGCTTTTGTCTCACTGGGAGCAATATTTTGTTTATATAAATATATGCTGTAGTACAGAAATATATGGTAAATAGAAATATATGGGAACCAATGGCAAACTGGTCCTAGGTGAGGGATCTGACAAAGCGCAGCCTGAAGACCCCTATGATGAATGAGATCAATGGACTGTGCTCCCTTGCCGGGATGCAGGTCATCGGGGACCCACTGTTTAGCCAGGGCTGGAGGTGGGGCATGTTGGTTAGCGCCAGGTGGCCAGGCCTTTACACACAGGGCCTGGCTCAATCTGTGGTAGGGGCTATAGGGGTCGGGTGGAATGTAGGATAGGCGGTGGCTGAAGGCAGGGACCTTGGTGGTCCGATTTTGGGAGTTGAATGTCACCTTTCTAGTGGGGAAGGAGCCGGAGCTGGTGTGAGAGCTTAAGAGGTTTGGACTGGACATTGTAACACTCACCTCAACACACAAGTCTGGCTCTGGATACCGTCTCCTCGAGAAGGGTTGGACTCTTTTCCACTCTAGAGTAAACCCCAACAAACAGGCGCTGAACTGGGATGGGCATAGCCATTGGCCCCCATCTTGGTCCCTGTATTTTGGGATTTACCCCTGTTGGGGAACAGATGGATGCAATGCTTTGGCTATGAATATTTATAAAGGATGGTTATGGCAATCAAAAAGATTAACTTCTTGGAAAATTATTATATACGGGGCACCACCTGATATTCAGGAACTGAGGTAAATAAACACAAGGTGAAGGAGTGAGCTCTAAACGTTCATGGAACAACAAATTACTACTTATATATATATGGAATAATGGACAAACAATGACTTTCCAAAATACAAGAATGTATTTACAAAATAAGAAAAATAATGAGTCAAATTAATAACTAACTACCAAAATAAAGAACGCAATAGTGGATAAATATGCAAAGACGTAGACACCATACATCCTGATGTCACAGTTCTGTGGAAATGTAGATTCAATACTGGAAGTAATAAACTAGTTTACTAATTGTAATTAGTTTAAACTAATTACAACTATTGATTTAGGTATAATCCAATAAACAATGCAAGGGAAAAAAATACAATACTTTTTAAATTATCTGATTTAGAAGTCATTAACCTTTGGAAAATTGCTCCTATTAAAAGATTGATTATGAAAGTTATGAATCTAATTTTCATATTTTGATGTATTAAGGCGATTTCAAATACGGCTAATAAGATTAGTTTTTTGTGTTTAAACAACCTATTTTAAAACTGATCTCTATTTTGAATAGCAACCTTCATTGTTTATGCAGTTTATGAAATGCAGGCCTAAAAGCAGGACACGTGCTGGGAATGTCTGGCAGAATCTCCATTCAGAAGGGGTTTCAACTCCCACCTCTGGCAGAACTTCAAACACGTCCTGGGGGAGGTGGGAGACATTGGTGGTTGGTGCCTGTTGCAGCGGCAACCCTCAAACCCCACTGGTAGACACCGGCGGTGAGGGATGCTGCTAAGCTGAAGAAGTAGTCCTATCGGTGGAGTTTGGAGAGACCATGGAAAACAATGGGATTCTGTTCCGGCATCTTGGGGAAGAGGGAATGAAATGGAGAGAGGGATGGATGTGGGGGAAAATGCTACTACTCATTTTGTTGATGAAGCGTCACGGCTGCCGCAATTTTAGGATTAGGAAAGTATAAGTATTGTGGTAATTCTGTAAACTTTTATCATTCAGAAGGTAAAAGACTGTTTATAAAGTTTGCATGGTTAAGGGTCTGACACTATTGTTTATGCAGGAAAGCTTTTAAGTCATAAAACTCTGGGGTGAGTTTTTATTGCAAGCTGTAAAAAAAAAACAGGATGTCTGTAGAGTTGGGGTGTTGCCATAAAACCATAAATTCAGAATGAGCTTTTAAGAAAAAAACGTCTCACCCATATGACTTTATAATTTTCTGACAGCCAATAAGAGCTAAGAATTGTTCTGGAAATGATCGGAGGAGGAGTTAAGATTTCGAGGAGAAGAACGCCCTACAACCCCAGAGGCCCCGGTTGCTCATCAAAGCTGTGAAATAAAGATCTTTAATTGATCAGATTTCTTTAAGTCTGGACCACAGAGAAACTAGGGCAACTTTCTCTGTAAACTGCAATTTGTTAATCTGTTCAAAATAAATGTTAAACTGGAAATTGGCTCCATTTTGTCTCTGCTTGAACATGCATTGAATTACTTATGATAATTATTTAATTCAACAAGATGGTGACCTCGACGTGTGCAGGGTTTTTGGACCGAAATCCAGTTATTTTTTTAAGTTAATTAACGGACATGTATTTGCTCTATTGACAATCTGCGCAGAGTTGCGTAGTTTTTTAATTCTATTGATTGGTTAATCTAACATTGGGTAATGTTGTCATGCAAGTTAAATATGTTTTTTGTTTTTGTTTTGAGCAGATTGACTGTTGCAAGCCCGTGGTTGAAGCGGCTCCATTGTATGTGTCTCTCTTCTGAGCAGGACTGAGACCTGCTTTGCGCTCCGCAGAGAAACACCGGTGCATGCTGGGTGATGGAGTTTTTTACTCTGCGCGCCCGGTGCGGCCTGCTTGTTCTCCGGGGCGGACAGTGGAGCAGACGGACCGATATCTTCAACGACTCAAATCGGAGCCACAAGTGCGGATCGGGGCCCGAGAATTGGCCTTCTCAACTCCGGACAGGACGCTGTCGGAGAGAATCTTCAAAGCTGGCAAACGAAAATAGATTTTTGGGGTGCCTGGGACGCACTCGGTTGAATCTGGAACGGATTACTTTGGAGAGGCTTGCGCTTCCTCAAGCGCGCGCGTGGGCACCGCGAATTGAGTAGTGAAATGGTCCGGCAGTGTTTTTTTTGGTGAGCTCCGACGAGGTTAGTGTTTTAAATTCTGCTTGTACAAGGGTGTTTATGTGTGTGTGTGAGATGTTTTTTACGCAGGCGCTTGGCGAGAAGTGCTGGTGATGTTGCGTTCTGGGTTAAAATGTTATAGTATAAATAATGAACTCGAGTATAATAAATAAATTAACATAGATAAATAAATATATAACTGAATATGATGGATAACTGAAATTAAATATCTATAAGAATTAGTTGTGAACATTTACGACAGGCCATCAGAGCGGCCGCCCTAAGCTAGGAGCTAATACTGTCTGAGTTGTTTACTTGATAGCACGGTTAACATACGATAACTGTGCCTATATGTTTTGATAAATAAATTAGTGGTTATAGGCGGTTTTCTGCCATCTGTTCGAGTCTTTTGAGGGGTTTTCTGGAAGCCGGCGCCAGGAAATTTCTCAAAGCGGACTACGAAACTTGTAACAGACTGGTCTGAAACCTCCGCGAAAAAATAATTAATTAGGTCTAAAAGCCACCGCTTATAATGTTGTGTTTTTTTGTTAATGGTTTTGGGCTGTAACGGACGTAGTTGAATCGGTGTTTGCTGTGCGGGACGGCTAAAATTGGAAAAATATGTTTCAGTCCGCGTGGAGGAACAGAAGAATGTTTTGTTCGTGCCGAATTAAAGTTTGGTACAAATATATAAGGTATAAATTGTGCGGATTAAGTCCTGGTATTGCGGTAAGTCATCTTCTAAAGTGTTTGTTGTGATTTTTTGGAGTGTTTTCGCCGTACGTTTTGTACTGTTTTAGCTTTCGTTTCACAGAGAACGCTAACGGTAGCACGTTGCTATAGGCTGTTGTGCTAAGTTAGCGGTGGTGGCTAACTGCATGTTCGATGTGTTGCAAGCTAAAAGTTGATTTTGGATAGAAAGTGATTACAGACTCCTGCAGACGATTGTCTTGTTAAGAGTTAAACGAATTTGGATTTTGTTAAATTTTTCTGGTTAATTAGGATGTAACACGGCCAAATTTATTTGGGATAATTATGCATGTTACAATTAAACGAAAATGACTAAGAACAGTTACTCATGAGTCGATTCTGACTTGGTGTAGTTTTATTTTTGATTTCATCTTTAAAATTAAAAAGAGGGAGTTTATAGTCAAAATAAAAGATGCATTTTTGAATCTTTAAATAGGTGGATTTTTTGCTTTTTTGATTGATCTAAGCAGGAGTTGTTAAGTTGGCCTAAATAAAGATAAAGCTATAAGTAGTAATTATAAGCATTTAACGAAAAGCAAACGGTATTAATTGGAAAGCAACAAACTGGATTAAATTATTTTAATAAGCACCGTGTTGAATGGTACAGAAAATGAGTCTGTGATTTAAATAAGTATCATTTATGCTAAAATTATGTTTGGCTTATTTCTGATGGCTCTATAGACTTTAGAAATATAGCTTGGTCTCTGAATGAATGACCTAAAGGAGACTGGTGTTAAATTATTTACACAATTGAACATTCTTAAGGATTTTCTGGACAAAAATGCTTATTGGAGTTATCAAAATTTAACTGGGGCTCATGAAGTAACCCAGCACATTTCAATTCCGTTACAAATTAAATGTTTTTATCATGCAAAACAACACTTATCATAGTGATAGTTTATAAACTAGTGGGATTTGAATGTTTGGTTTTAAAAAAGAAAACATTAAAACACAGAGTCATCTTTAAGTAATCAGTTTGTTTTTTAACAGACTGGGGATAAATTTGGAATTGGTCTAAGGATTGAAAGTAACAATTAAAGTCTTTGGTAGATTTATTGAAGAACAAATAATGAATATCACAGTGACCGAAATGATGGTTTAATTTGAAAGTAAGAAGTAAATTCTAAATTCATTTATTTTGATCGTGTAGAGGCAAAATGTGATTGGACCAGCTACATTGAAATAATTTTTACCATATATTTGAATACACATTTTGTTTTGACAAATAAAAATCGGTTTTGGTTTTGAAATTTAAGATTAAGCTAGTTTATTTGATGCTGAGAGTAAATTTACAGGTCCTAAAACATTTTGGAATAGATCTGATCCTAGAATAATGACATAATATATCATTTGATTAGTGGGGACTCTGTAACTGACAATTTATTTAGATTTTTGATTTTATTCTCTTTATTTTTTCTTATTTTTATTTTTTGTTTTTTCCTCTTTCTCTCTCAAAATTTATATATTTGGTTCGATTTGGATTATGACCCAGATTTTTGAACTGCGGTCTGTTTATTAATTAGAACTTTGGAAAATATTAATTTGGGAAGCTGGATTAAAGAAAACGTGATTCAGTGGAAATGTATTTGACGTCTCTAGAAGCTTCAATTTAATTTGGTGTTTATCATTGGAGAAAAGAAAATAAAAAAGAAGCCTGAGAGGAAAAGAGGGATACTGAAAAGAAAAATGCTGGTTTTTATTTTTTATTTTATTGCGACTAGTTTTTGTTTAGAGAAATCTCATCTCTTGAACCTCTTTTATCTAATTGTTTTGTTTTGTTTGACTGCTGAGGGGAATTAGACTATTGAGTATCCTACGAAAATTGAAGAGGAGTTTTAGTTGCAAAAATCACTTTGACTATGTTCAGTTCCCTTCACAGAATCGGACAGATGTTTTTGAAGTATGAAAAGTTTTCATTGTTTACAATCAAGAATATTTGGGCAAGTGACCACATTTGGGTTTGTTTAAAGAGGAATCATAGAAGCAAAAGTACTTTGAATGGATATTGGATTGTGTTTAAAAAAAAAATATATATAATTTAGGTTTGGCAATATTTATGGGGAAGTTGTTTTGTCAGTGATTTAAATCTTGGATTTTTCTTTAGAAATATAGATAGACTTTGAAGTATAGCAAACTGAAGACTGTTTTTGCAAACTATGTTGTGTTATCAGTGAGTACTGTTCTCTGGTTTTGTTTTAAACATTTGATGTTTTTAACCTTTTTCAACATCAACAACAGTTATCTCAATGTAAGTAGCATACTTATATTAGCAGAAATTATTAATTGATTAAAGGGACAGAGTCGGGGAAAAGTGGTGTTAAGTCTGATTACAAAGGGGTTTAGTTCAATATGAGCTATTCGTCTCAACCTCAGTGAAGCGAAACCAGGAGAGCCACTTTTCCATAGAGACTTTTTAAAAAAAAAAAGGGATAGAACCTTTGCAGATGGTTATTGCCTTTATTTTGTTATTGCAATGTTTTAGTGGTGTATTAGCAATATCTAACAGAAAAATCCAGCCTTTTTGTTTCTTTTTTGATTTAATTTTGTTTTTCTAAGGACTAAGTGTGTTGATGAGATATTGCGATGCTCCATCTTTATAAATGTTTAATTTACACATGAGATGAAAGAGACATTTATCAAATTGAAAAAATTGAGGAAGGCATTGCATTGATGAAATATAGAATATAAATTGGATGAAAAATGAAGGAATCATTAAATAAAATACGCAGGGGAAGTATTAGAACAACAGTTTGATTAGACGTATAAGGATTGATTATTATTCCTGGTGGAGAGAGCAAACCTGTTGATTGGTGTATTTTTACCAGAATTAATATTGAAGAAATTATTACTAGTATAACTGATTGAAGTAAAATTAAAATAGAGCCCACATAGGCAGTCTGAGTGTGGAAGATATTTAAATTCAGCATTCAAGGAAGGAGACTAATGAATATGAAAGTAAAATGTTTGAATGTAACTTGATTTGAATAAGCTGAGAGGATCGACTGTCTGTTTTTTTTTCTTCTTACTCTAATTATATATTTTTTTCTCATCCTGCAACAGACAAACCCCTCAGATAAACATTCTTGAGATGGAATTTATGATCCTGGGGAGATGAGATGGGTGGGGGTGCGTGGGCTGATGACGGATAGTGCCAGGCGCCCGCCGTAACGGCCACAGAGAGAAACATCTTTACGACCAGCGCAGAATTACGACTCTCTTGTGCTCTGCTCCAACACAGGGAGGCACAGGTGACTGTATATTTTCAGGGGTGAGCTGGAGGCCACCCTAGGGGGGAGCACGTTTCCTCATGCTGAGCTGAACTTTCAAGGACAATGTGTGAATTCACTTGGCTGGCGTGAGATGGACAGTTTCTGCTGAAGAAGTGATGATCAAAGACTGTTGATTCAACGTCACTGTTGCTGAATTAACCACAAGAGTTTCTGTTTGTCTGATCGAAGGTGGCCGCGGTTCTACGTATTTTGATAACCCCATGTCTTCCCCAGGATTATCTCCGGGTAAAATACCACCATTTACCGGGAACAAAATTTGGCAGGAAAAATTGGGCCGATAGCAGGGGGTTGCTGGCTGGTGAGAGAGAAAAAACATTTTTTTTTCTTTCTTTTACGTTTTCATCCACAGGGATGTACTGAATTTAAGAATCAATTTGGGTAAACAAGCAAATGGATAGTAATCAGTTGAACTGTACACAAAAAGTAAACTCTTGAGCCTGCTCTTGTTTTTAAATCCATTAATGAGGGAGGTGTTTTTTGGTTTAGTTTTTAGGAAAAACAACGGTGTGTCAAAATAATGTGGATTTGCTCTTTCCCCAGGGATTATTTTTAATTAGATGGGTGAAATAATTTCTTGGCACAATGCAGTTGAATTAGATTGAAAAGGAGTGATCACAAGACCGGATAAAAAAAACTGTCTTTTTTAGATGTTTACAAGCTTATGCCCCCAGGATTATCTCCAGGATTCAGCTGCACGTGAGGAGCACACAGTCTCCTCTGGTCACAGCTGACTACAGCTGCTGAAGGGGTCCAAGGTACAGCTCCAGGTCGAAGGCGTGAGGAGTCCAGTGGTTCAGCAAAGTTCCAGATGACAGCTGGGAACACACACAAAGTGCAGCTCCACGCCGACGACGAACCTGGTCGGATTCTGCCTAAGGAGGGTCGTGAAGGGTTTGACCAAGCTGAATCGGAAGCTGGGGCCACAGGCGGCGGGGCCTAGCTCACCCAGAAGGTTGTTTGGGTGGTGATATTACTCATCCAGTGTGATCTATGTGCCAATGAATGAGATGGGCAATTTGAAATTGCCGTCTCAAAAGAGGGATCTACAGAGGAAGATCACAACTCACCAATCAGCTGCACAGCGGGTTTTGACCAGCCCACAACGGTGGGCTAAGCTATAGGAAGCGGGGCCTGTCTGTGCATTTGTGTATATTGGGGGAAATGCTCAATTAATGAAGTAATTGGCATTTCAGAGAGTGGTTATCTGCAAATTTGGGAGTAAAACTGGAACACTAAAAAAATAGGAGCCCTCCACACTGATCAGCTCTGTATATCGCTCTCCAGCTGCCAGGAGCCATTGAGGGGGATAAAATGAGAGTGAAGAAAGAGGAACAGAATACAAATAAAGACTGAACATTTATTAATAATTTTTTTTTGGATTTTACAGGTTGTTTAACTATTTGATTAACTATTTTATTCACAAGTGAAGAGTCGTAACACTGCCTAAAAGGGTTCTTAATACCTTCTATTTCACAGGTTTCTTAACACTTTAAGTTTGATTTCTTTCAGAATATAATATAGTAATAATGTCTATGTTCATGGATTTTCTGAGCTTCTTCCACAGTATTAACATGTATCAAGTCAGATTTAATTATTTCTTCACATGTAAGACATTCTTATACATTGTGGGTTTTTGAATTTAGTTTGTGGGAATTGTTAAAGTAAATTTTTGGTTAATGCCAAAAGAGGGTGAATCTATGATTAACAGATTTACATTTTTTAATGGGAGTTAAGGTTAAAAAAGGTACTTTAATAGTTTGTGTTTTGAATTTTAGTCTGGAATACTTCATGTTTTTAAACTGATGAAATTTCTTGGATTTGATTTTTTGCATTCTCAAAAAGCTTTACAGGTTTTGATCTTTAATCAATCCATTTTTAAAAATTGATTGAAAAGAGGGAATTGTGGTAATTCTGCATAAGGTTTAAACTTTTATCATTCAGAAGGTAAAAGACTGTTTATAAAGTTTGCATGGTTAAGGGTCTGACACTATTGTTTATGCAGGAAAGCTTTTAAGTCATAAAACTCTGGGGTGAGTTTTTATTGCAAGCTGTAAAAAAAAAAACAGGATGTCTGTAGAGTTGGGGTGTTGCTATAAAACCATAAATTCAGAATGAGCTTTTAAGAAAAAACGTCTCACCCATATGACTGTATAATTTTCTGACAGCCAATAAGAGCTAAGACATTGTTTGGAAATGATCGGATTGGAGTAAGATTTCGAGGAGAAGGAACGCCTACAACCCCAGAGGCCCGGTTGTCTATAAAGCTGTGAAATAAAGATCAGTTAATTGTTCAGATTTCTTTAAGTCTGGACCACAGAGAAACTAGGGCAACTTTCTCTGTAAACTGCAATTTGTTAATCTGTTCAAAATAAATGTTAAACTGGAAATTGGCTCCATTTTGTCTCTGCTTGAACATGCATTGAATTACTTATGATAATTATTTAATTCAACAGTATCCATCTCATTGTCTCTGTTTCATTCATTTTTCTGACGTGAAGATAGGGAACTGCCATCTTGAATCATATAAGCAGAGAACGCGTTTTTATTGGTCACTTTAATATTTGGCCTCTGCACACAGCTCAGGCAGAGCCCACACAATGAGTTTTTCGCCTTGTTATGTGAAAAATATAAAATCTTTTTGATATTCATCTAAACGCCTCGTGAGGATCAAAACTCACCAAAAACCAACGCTTGTAGTTTGACGTATGTACATTTTTCAGCTGAAGCCTGCAAAGCACGTGGGTGGGCATTTCTCGGCTGGATGTTTTAAACACTAGTGGATTTTGATTGGCTAGACATTGTGGAGGTCGGGCGACATCACTACAGTGAGACGCTCTGATTTGTTGACGAACTGCGCCAACTGCGGCAAGTTCGTCAAAAGTTCAGCTAGCTGAACTTCTGCGTTGCTTATGTTTGCTATGTTGTCGCTTGAAACGCAAGGAACGCTTGAAAAGTTGAAAGAGGCGACGAACTTAACGCACTGCAGACACTGTAACGCGACCTCTGACGGACTCAAGCCCCGCCCCCCCATTTTCAAAAAACCTAAAATGCACCTTTTCTGTCCTAAATATCTAGAAATGCTGGATTTTTTTTACATTCTGCTGTAGTTTAGTCTTATTTGTTTAAATCTTCTAAAGCTGTTTTTTTGCTGCACATTTGTTTATTGCTAACTACATTTATGCATTTAAATGTGAAGTACTTTGTTTTTTAGCTTTAATGCTCTATATAGATGAATGTTGATCTTTTACTACTTTTGCGAAGAAAGAAAATACTAGTAGTGCTTCTGCTATGAACAGTAACTATGTAACAGAATTTGTCATTTTAAAGGATTGGCAATCGTTCTAACTTGTGTACTTAATCTTTACCTGCAGCTACTAGAATTCACAGTGTACAATTAAATTCAGTTAAGTCTCCTTCATATTGTGCCAATTCACAACAGATGTCATCTCAAGGCATTTAAAAAAAGTTTCCTAATTTAGATTTAGTTATTGTACCCTGAGTTATTTCTATTAAATTCAATTCACTTTCATTTATATAGCTCCGATTCACAACAGATGTCATCTCAAGGCACTTTACAAGAAAATTAATTTCCATAGAATTATAAAAACATTCCAATCAGTTAAAATTTTTCTATGTAAGGAATCTCAGCAGATTCCGTTGAGTCATCGACGTGAGGTTTTGCCTGGATCATGCCGACTCCAACCACAGCAATTCCTCAGCAATCCCTCATAATGACCATGCATGTAGCAATAGTGGAGAGAAGAAACTCCCCTTCAACAAGAAGAAACCTCTGGCAGAACCTGGCTCAGTGCAAGCTGTCACCTGCCACGACCGTCTGGGGGTTTGAGAAGACAGAGAAGAGACACAAAAAGAACAAGAGAACTGATGTAAAAGTACTTTATATATTAAAGAGAGTAACAAAATTGACAACAGGACATGGAGGATGGTCGGTCACTGGGAGCATCATCCAAAGCGATGCTCCCAATCCAGCAGGGCACTACAGCTGAGCAGGAAACCAGACCAGGTGGAGCTTCCACGGAGAGAAAAACACTGAGCGAAAACAAGCTAAAGTTATCATTGAGAAGCAATTTCATTCAAACAATAAATCTTTACGTATTCAAAATTAAATGAAGACAACTGTATTTATCTTGTCTTGAAAGCGTTTTGTCTCTCATCCAAGTCGTTTCTTCAATTCTGAAAAACTGGATTAGGAGTATTGTGCTTATAAGTAAGAAGTTACGGTTGTTATCCCTTCCTTTCCACCAGATGCGTCAGCAGCACGCTACAGCAGAAGCACGTCATATGAAGCTGACAGCCACCAATGTAGTTAATAAAATCCTTTCCATCAGAGGCGAAAGCAGCACAAGTTTCCCCCGTCACAGGAGCCTCATGTCGCAGCACTTTTCTAAATATATGCGGCAGTCCTATTTTCTTCGTGGTACGCCTCTGAAACGTGTAAATTTCTACATTTTGGATAGGTGAAGACAGGAAATCAGATGGCTCGGTATCCGGAAATTTTCCAAATAAAAGAAACGCGAAACCCCCCCATTCTATATGCACCCTTTTGAGTTATGCAAGGTAAAATAAATGGACCTTGAAGTTTTAGTAATTAAAATACAATTAACTTGCAAAAAAAAAAAAAAAAATACTGTGTCATGCTGTCTCGATGACAACTACTTCACTGCTGCTACGTGCCTTTCCAGTGGAAAGAGCCAATCAGCAGAATACGCGAGCTAAACGTGCTGCTCCTGTAACATGCTGCTGACGCGTCTGGTGGAAAGCTCAGGTAAGGCTCACTAATGAAGCTATCATTATTCCTAATGAGGCTATCAAGGTTCTGTAAGCTCTAAAACACTAAACAATCTTCATAGTGAAAGCTTCGTCAGCAGTGGACCGTTCCTAATAATGAAGCTATGTGCCATTTCATGCTTCTTGAGATTTTTGAAATGAAATGTTACCTGTGCAGTATGTGGTAGCACTGTTGCCTTGCTGCAAGAAGGTCCTAGATTTGAATGCCAGCCTTGGGTCATTCTGCATGAAGTTAGCATCTTCTCCGTGTGCATATGTGGGTTCCTTCCGGGTACTCCAGCTTAATCCTAGTGTCAAAAAAGATGACTGTTAGGTTGATTGGTCTCTCTAAATTGACATCAGGTATAAGTGTGTGCGTAAAGGGCTGTCCATTATATCTCTATGTTGCCCTGAAATGGACTGGCGACTTGTCCTGAGTGTAACCTGCCTTTTGCCCAATGTTTGCTGGAAATGGGCACCACCCCCTGCAAATCCATCCATCCATCCCTCATAGATCTCATTTCTTTTAAAGTATAAATTTACAGGCATATGACACTAGAAACAGGACCCAAATAAAATGTGGTGTATTACTTGTAAATGTGACATCTTCACACATTGATTAAATGTTTTATTCTTCTATCACGCTTCCCGGATGTCCTCAGGCAGAAGCACATCTGCCCACACAGACACACTCTGACATCAGGCCATGCTTAATGAGGTATTTCCGTTGGTAGTGGGGAGTTAAATGCCAACCATCCGTCAGTGGCCTACAGTGTGAGACTTATTCTTTGGCATCTCTAAACATCAAGTCGATACAATCCTTAGTCTCCTCACTCTCCTAAGCTCTTAGCTTTGATTACCATACTTTCCTTCTTTAATTTTTTATTGTCTATGCTTCTACTTTTTTTCTTTTATCATTGCTGCTCGTCTTCTTACCCTCACAAGTGTTTTGTTCTATCTGAGAACTGAACACTTGCTGTTAGCAGTGGGTGAAGACACCAACCTTTTATGACCTTTATCTGCCGTACAATCAGCATTCTCTCTCAAGAAGATATTTATTTGTGTTGAATAAATAACATTGCTTAATAATCTGGTAGAGATTTTACATTTTACACCCTTATATTTTTAAATCTCAATTAGTTATTTCTGCAAAAAAGAAAAAAAAAACTACTAAGGATATTATTGCTTTAGCTGATCATTGGACAGTTCTTTGTAAGTTCAAAACTGTAAACTGAAACTTAAACACAGACATGTGACAAAGTAGAAAAAAAATCTGATAGCAAATGGAGTTTCATACAAAAAAGAAAAGTGACAAATAGAAATATGTACATTTTATCCCATGGGTATCACATGTAAGTGTTCAAAATGCACATAGGAAGCATGTGAAAAAAACAAGTGGTCCCATCTCATATTTTCCCATTTGAATTTCATATATTTCATATATATTCAAATATATAAATATAAAAATATAATATTTTTCCTGAACGGCCATTTTATATATATATATATATATATATATATATATATATATATATATATATATATATATACAGACAATATGATGATGCAAAGAAGGATTCTTCATAACATTAAAAAGATTATTGACAACCCTGAGCATCCTCTTCATTAGACTACCCAACAGCAACAGAGTATCTTCAGTCGGAGCATTTTTCAGTTTTGCTGCAACACAGACCGCTACAGGAAATAGTTTCTCCCCACAGCCATCATGGTCTAAAACAACTCCTTGAAAAATGAATTAGTAATGAGCTACAACAAGACTTAATTTCCCTCTGGGATCAATAAAGTATTTTTGACTTGGATTTAATATAATATATATAAATATTCTCGCATCTCAATAGCGGCAATAGAGACCCAGATCTACCACACCAGACAAGACCCAAGGTTTAGGCTGTGCAAAGAGTCATCTGAGACAGTCCAGCACATAACATCAGGATGCTGGCAGGAAAAGCATACAGTACATGGAATGTCATAACCAAGTGGCTGGAATAGTATACAGAAACTTATGTGTGGAGTATGGGCTGGAAACCCCAAGGTCAAAGTAGAAAAACATCTCCAAAGGTGGTAGAGAATGACCAAGCAAAGATCCTGTGGGACTTCCAGATCCAGATAGACAGGATGTTAATGTCGAACTAACCAGACATTGTGGTGATTGATAAAGAGCAGACGAAAGCCAATGTGGTGGATTGGGCAATATCAAGTGATGGTAACATAAAGAAGAAGGAACAGGAGAAACTTGAGAAATACCAACAGCTCAGAGAGGAGCTAGAGAAGGCTTGGAAGGTGAAGGTGACAGTAGTACCCGTGGTAATGGGAGCACTTGGGGAAGTGACCCCCAAACTGGAGGAACGGCTTCAGCAGATCCTTGGAAGAACCTCAGACATCTCAGTCCAGAAAAGTGAAGTACTTGGAACAGCAAAGATACTGGTCAGGACCCTCAAGTTCCCAGGCCTCTGGTAGAGGACCCGAGAGGATGGGAAAAAAACCGCCCATCGTGGGCAAGATCGTAATTTTATTATATATATGTGTGTGTGTTTAAGATTTACGCTTTTTTTTACATTATCCACCCACCCCATGATATATCTCTTTCATATATCATTCATATGAATACTATACTGTGAACTGTGCCTGGGCATACAAATGGTATGGAAGTCATCTAATAACCTGTTCCTCCTGTTGGGACCCAGCAATTGAAAGAATGAGTTACAAATAGAGAATGGTATAAAAAATGTTAATCCCAGAATGCACTGCATGAACATTGGACGACAGAGAAGTGGGAAAAAAAAAAAAAAAAACACTAATAGAACAGAACAACATTAACAAAACAGATCTAGTAATATGAACTAAGAACTACACATTCACTAAACACAAAAATGAACACAACACTAATGTTGCTGGTAAGCTCCTGGTACCAACTATCTATTGACGAAAACCTCAGCTCAAGATATGTCCGTACACACCAATGTCCCTACACCTATGTGTGAGTGTTAGCATGCAGGTGTAAATAAGGTACCCCATGCAAGTGATTGATAGCTGGTGTAAAGAGCCGTAAATCCATCCTACAGGAATCGACGCAGACATGAAGGAGGTCGGAGATGTATAAGTCCAGAGCCCCCCAGAGCGCAGGGGACACAAGAGCCGCAATCCTGGGAGCCGGGAGGTAACAGGGACGAGCCGAAGGGCAAGGCAAGAGGGATCCACAGCCATCCGACGGACTCCACACACCACCGCCATCCCGAGTCAATCCCCATCGCCCACAACCCAGCCCCCCACACACACCAGGGAGCCACAGTAAAAGCTGCAGCGGATGTCCGCCCTTCCCAGGTCGCGCCCAGCCAGCACCTGGACACCCAGATCTACCAGATCCCGCCCCATGCAGAGCGTCGAGACCAGGGACCCATAGAAGAAGACGTACCAGACTTCTGTTATAATTTCAAATGGAGCTGTACAATGTTCTTCAGAACATGCTTTTATCTTTTATAGTCACAGTTTTATATTTACAAGCCTTCGTTGTTTTGTACACAATCAAGTATAAAAACCGGAACCCTTTATTTAGGCCATCGTATTGAACGTCTACACGTGACTTAACAGACATATGCAAGTAATGACCCACATTTGGAATAATGGTTTACATGCACAATGATAAAATTAACTATTGGCATGGCCTACCTGTCTCAATCAAAATTAAGTTTTGATCTAAATTAATGTAATCGGGTCAGAGTAATCTGATTGATGTGTTTACATTAAGCCTTTTTATTCTGATCAGGCTTTTAATCCGATTGTGACCATGGAAACATATCTATGGACTTGCAACATTCACTTCACCTGGACTGTTGACATCAATATATTATTGAAATGACTGGAGAGGTTGGTCGGGACTCCCTTAGCTTGTTTGAGTCTTACCTAAAGTACAGGAACTTCTTTGAACAGACAGAAATAACTTGTGGGGTCCTGCAGCGCTCCAGCCTGGGGCTCCTCCTGTTTAATATCTATATAGTACCACTAACCCAGATCCTAATAACCAACAGAATTAGATACCAAACTATGCAGATCATACTCAGCATTACATTGAATGGGTTCAAAGTCACCTGGTAACATTACAATGTCACCAGATGAGTTTTAACCCATCCAAACCCTAAGTGCATGCATGAAGCTAATCATAGGATGGATGTGCCATAATATTCTCCAACTGAACAGAAATAAAACTGAAGTAATGATTTTTCAAAAATAAAAAGAATAATCAAGAGTCAGCTTACAGCCTCAGTTAATAAACATAGAATCTACTTCTCAGGCCCAAAATCTAGCTCTAATAATGGACTCAGAATGAAACTGTAGGATCACATTGAAGCATAACAAGTACAGCCTTCTATTATCTTAATTTTTTTTTTTTGGATTAATGTCACATCAGTACCTTGGAAGACTGGTGAAAAGCTACTTGTCTGAGGCAATAGAGCTTATGACTGTAAAATGTCGGCCGTTTAATCTGCCACGAGAGTTAACTGCAGTGTTCGTCACCATTGTTTACATTCGACCGGGTGCAAATGCCAACGAAGAATCAAAGGAGCTGTTTGACACCATTAGCTCGGTGCAGACAAAGCACCCAGAGGCGTTTTATGTGGTTGCAGGGGACTTTAACCACGTGAAACTGACGGACACTCTGCCAAGTTTTTACCAGCATGTCACCTTTCCTACACGTGGAGAAAATACTCTGGACTGTGTGTACAGCAACATCCATGGTGCGTTCCTCGCCCCCATCTTGGCCTCTCCGATCACATCTCCATCTTGCTGGTGCCAGCATACCGCCCACTGCTGAGATGCATCAGGCCAACAAAGAAAACTATCACTGTGTGGCCCAGAGATGCGGCTTGTGTGCTCCAGGACTGTTTTCAGTGCACAGAATGGCAGGTCTTGAAAGAGGCAGGTACACATGAAGGAGAGGTGGACCTGGAGGAATATACATCATCTGTCCTTGGTTTCATCTCCAAATGTGCTGATGATGCCACCACCATCAGGATAATAACCTGCTATCCGAACCAGAAACCCTGGCTGAACTCTGAGGTGAGAGCTCTGCTGAAAGCTAGGGATGCTGCATTCAAGGCAGGTGAGGCATCAGCACTCAGAGAGGCCCGAAAAAGAGTAACTTTTGGGCATTACAAGGGCCAAAGCCACATACACCGAGAAAATCCAGGGTCACTTCACCACCAATGACCCTCGGCAAATTTGGAGGGGCATTAAATACATCACGGACTACAACACCAAGGATGTACAATGCCCAAGAGACCCCTCCTTGCCAGATGCACTCCATAATTTCTATGCCCGCTTTGAGTTCCCTGATGTCTCCCCCAGCACCAAACTTATACCACCACCTGGTGACACGCCCATCAGTGTGACCACAGCAGATGTAAGGAAGCGTATCAACCCTCATAAAGCAGCAGGACCCGACAACATCCCAGGTCGGGTACTGAGGGACTGTGCATACCAGCTGGCTGAGGTGCTGGCCGAAATCTTTAACACCTCACTGTCACTGTCATTTGTCCCCACCTGCTTAAAGACTGCCACGATTGTCCCCGTCCCCCAAGTGTTCCACAGTGACAAACCTGAATGACTATCGGCCTATAGCTTTAACCCCGGTAGTCATGAAGTGCTTTGAGAGGTTGGTCATGATCAACATCAAAGACGCCATCGATATCACTGTGGACCCCCACCAGTATGCCTACAGGAAAAATCGCTGCACTGACAACGCCATATCATCGGTGGTGCACACAGCCCTGACCCATCTGGAGAGCAGAAACTTCTATGTCCGTCTGCTGTTTCTAGATTTCTCCTCAGCCTTCAACACCATCATCCCACAGACGCTGGTGCAGAAGCTCTCCTCCCTCGGAGTCCCATGCTGGGGAACTGGGTCTTGGACATCCTTACAAAATGGACTGTTAAGATCCACAACACCATCTCCCCCACCATCACCCTCAGGACAGGCTCACCACAGGGCTGCGTGTTGAGCCCCATCCTGTTCACTCTACTGACGTATGACTGCTCAGCGAGACACCCCAGCTGTCATATAGTTAAGTTTGCGGATGACACAGCAGTAGTGGGACGCATCACCAACAATGATGAGTCCAAATACAGAGAGGAGGTGGAAAACCTGGTACAGTGGTGCAGAGAAAAACACCTCTGCATCAATGTGAAGAAGACCAAGGAGATGGTGGTGGATTTCACAAGGGACAAGTGTCCTCTCCTTCCACTGTACATCGGAGGAGGAGCTGTTGAAGTGGTCTCCAGTTTCAGGTACCTGGGTGTGCACATATCCAACGGCCTCACCTGGAATGCCATCACTTCACGTCTGGTCAAGAAGGACCACCAGCGTCTGTACTTCATGAGGACGCTGAGGAGAGTTGGACTTGGAAGCTGAGGAGTTTCTATCACTGTGCAGTGGAGAGCGTCATCTGCACCTGCATCACCATGTGGCACGGTACCAGTACTGCTGCTGAGAGGAAGGCTCTGCAGCGGGTGATGAAAGCTGCACACAGGACTGTAGGGAGCACACTTCCTACCATCTCGGATCTCTACACAGCCTGATGCAGGGGACGGGCCCTCCGCATCCTGAAGGACTCAACCCATCCCGCTCATAGCCTGTTTCAGCCCCTTCCCTCAGGCAGGCGGCTGAGGAGCATACAGAGGAAGACGAGGCTCAATAACAGCTTCTTCCCTGCAGCTGTTAGACTGCTGAACTCCAGCTGTGTCCTGTAGAACACATTTATTTATTTGTTCATTTATTTGTTTTTTTCTCCAATTTAATTTAAATGGCTTTTAATTCCGGACCTGAGTCCTAATTTCATACCATCACATATAACGTGACATGGCATGACAATAAAAGTTCCTTGAATCCTTGAATGTAAACATAGTCACTGTAGCTCAGAGAATATACTTCAAAATACTTGAACTGGTTTACAAATCAATTAATTGCTTAGCACCAAATTTAAAGAAATAATTGAATGTCTTAGCAACTAAGTATGTTGAAAAATGGTTTCCACTACCAACGCCCCAGACCACTCAAGTCTTTCAACTCTAATCTACTAATCATCCGTAGAACAAGAGCCAAACACAGAGAAGCAGCTTCCAGTTTCTATTCTCCCTTTATCTGGGATAAACTTCCAGACCAATTCAGAACTGCTGAAACTCTGAGTTCCCTTAAATCAAAGCTAAAAACCCATCTCTTCACGATTGCCTTTCGGTAAGGGATTAAAAATAGCTGGAAAGTCGTATGTTTTAATGTGTCATATATGTGTCTGTAATGTTGTATTTTATGCTTTTATTTTTGCTTTAATTATTATTTTATCATCTAATTATGTAAAGCACATTGAAATGCATTGTTGTTAAAAGTGTACTATACAAATAAAGTTGCCTTGCCTTGCTTTGCCTGGACAAACAAGTAGACAGTAGACAGGCAACTTCGTTGAGTCCTGACCACTTTAACTAATTTTCTAAATCCCTCATTCTGAGCAAGGATGTAGCATCAGTGGAGATGAAAATTTCCCCTTTAACAGGAAAAAAACCTCTTGCTGAACCTGGCCTGTACGAGAAAAGCTATCTGTCTCAACTGACGGGGGTTCAAGAAGATAGAGCACACACACCGAAAGAACAAAATAACTGATGTAAAAGTACTTTCTATGTTAAAGTAAAAGAGGTAGAAACATGTTTAGTTACTGGGAACATCATCCCACCTGATGCCTTTCTCCAATAAGGCCTCAGAACTGAGCAGGATGTCCAAGTGTAGATTCTATGGAGAGAAAAGCACAGAGAAAATACAGTCAACGGTTGAAATAACAGCAGGTAACACAATAGGAGAGTGGTAGATGAGAAAAGTAGGAGCATGAAGAAAAGTGTTTGGGTGAACTGTGAAGATATTTATTGAACAATAAATGAGAATGTGGATGAGCGTTAACTAGTTAAGGCTTGGAACCGGGAACTGGATCACTGCAGACAGAAAGTAATAGATCAGTATTATTTGGATTAGGGAATTAATCTGAATAATTTTGAGCATTTTTACTGATATGCTTGAGTGAGGACACCAGGGAGTTTTAAAGGTCTCATTTACTGTTTTTTTTTCATTATTTTTCTGTGTTCTCTGCTATTAAGGAATGCCATCTGAGTTTGTTTCTGTGAAAAAGTCCTTGGATTTGGATTTGTGAAAACTCAAAAAATAAGATTTGACTTTAGGGCCACTTTGAAATGAATAAACTTGAAAAGTGCATTTAACTGGTCAGATTACTAGATTATTGCACACAGACTCTCTAAAGGCACAGTGTGTAATTTTCGGCCAGTAGGGGGCAGTGCATACCTAAATTATCACAAGCATGCGGTATCTGTGTCTTCGAGTAAGAAACTCAACAATGGAGGTCCAACTAGTGTTGTTTCAAACGCTCAATTCACTGAGAATTATCTATTTGCAGCAACAGGACGAGCACATCAGTCTCTCTTTCATCACTTAGAACTAGTGAAGAGGTAAAAGTGGGTTTATGGCGAAACCTTTTTTGCATTTTGAGGGGAAGTTAATGTTTTAATAGCGGGCTTGTTCTGTGTGCTTTGTCCGTCCGGGCTCTTGTATAAGTACAGACGTCATCTTATATGGTTTTCCCCTGAAAAGAAGACCCGCGCCTATGTATTTTAAAACAGATTTTTAAAGTCCTATTTTACAATAACGCCAATATTTTGCAATTAAGGTTCTTTATATAATTATTATTACATAATATTTTCATGGCTATTTTCAAAGATGTACTGCAAAACCTACACACTGTCACTTTAAAGACAAAACAAATTTTCTAAACAATATATTTCATTGCTTGTCTAGTTTTTTTTAACCCATCACTGTTTATTTAAATGTACCACTACATTTATGCTGTTAATTTAGCAATTTTTGCAATAGAAGTGTTAGTGTAAATGCTTTAAAAGTTGCTGATTTGTTTTATATATTGACCCATATTGATAGGATAGCATTTTGGAGTTGATGGAGATTTGTGTGATGCAGTCTAGGGCACGAAGCTCCCATTCCACCACCCCCAAAGATGCTCTATCGGATTGAGATCTGGTGACTATGGGGGCCATTGTAGAACAGTGAACTCATTGTCATGTTCAAGAAGCCAATTTGAAATGATTCGAGCTTTATGACATGGTGTATTATCCTGCTGGAAGTAGCCTTCAGAGGATGGGTACATGGTGGTCATGAAGGGGTTGGACATGGTCAGAAACAATGTTCAGGTAGCCCGTGGCATTTAAACGATGCCCAGTTGGCAATACTGGGCCTAAAGTGTGCCAAGAAAACATCTCACCACCAACCTGCACAGTGGTAACAAGACATGATGGATCCATGTTCTCGTTCTATTTACGCCAAATTCTGACTGTACCATTTGAATATCTCAACAAAAATCGATACTCATCAGACCATGCAACATTTTTCCAGTCTTCAACTGTCCAATTTTGGTGAGCTCGTGCAAATTGCAGCCTCTTTTTCCTATTTGTAGTGGAGATGAGTGGTACCCGGTGGGGTCTTCTGCTGTTGTAGGGTTGTGCATGTTGTTGCTTCATAAATGCTTTGCTGCATTCCTCGGTTGTAACAAGTGGTTATTTTAGTCAAAGTTGCTCTTCTATCAGCTTGAATCAGTCGGCCCATTCTCCTGACCTGTAGCATCAACAAGGCATTTTCACCCACAGGACTGCTGACATACTGGATGTTTTTCTCATTTCACGCCATTCTTTGTAAACCCTAGAAATGGTTGTGCGTGAAAATCCCAGTAACTGAGCAGATTGTGAAATACTCAGACCGCCGCGTCTGGCACCAACAACCATGCCACGTTCAAAATTGCTTAAATCACCTTTCTTTCCCATTCTGACATTCAGTTTAGAGTTCAGGAGATTGTCTTTCTCAGGACCAAACCCCTAAAAGCATTGAAGCAACTGCCATGTGATTGGTTGATTAGATAATTGCATTAAGGAGAAATTGAACAGGTGTTCCTAAAAATCCTTTAGGTGAGTGGACGTTGAATGCAACTATACTTTGTTTATTGGAACAATGGTTTTGTACCATAAACATTTTGAGGCTGGAATATATAAAAAAAAGGTTCACAGAAAAAGCTATTTTCCCATTGTCCTTGTTTATTATTTGTATTTCAGTTCCCAGATGGAGATTGGCTTGCAGTCTATCACTTGCTATATATGTCATCCATTTTGTAGGGTATGGCAAAAAGGCTTTATGACATCAATTTATCTTAACATGGTTCTTGCAGAGATTGAGTCAGGGGACACTGAGTGAGTTCAAATCCCCACATTGGGAGGATCGAAAGTAGCTTAGGGCTTACTGGAGTCATGTTTCAGAAAATCAAGTTTATTCAAATACACACTGGATGTCGTGAAAAGGTTGAATGCATCTTGAGTGAATTTTACGATCATCCTGGGTACTGGAGTACATAAAATATGCTTCATTGACACAGCATCTTACTGTAGACTTAAAACTATTTACCGCATTTGGTTTTGTGTCAAGCTGCTTTAATTATTCGAAATGACTGTAAAGATAGATTTTTTCTGAATGCCTGAAATGATCTTCCTTTACACATGAATTTATAACAATGTTTTCAAAAAACGTTTCCTACATCAGAGAGATAAATCCACCCCTCCATCCTTTAAGTAAACCCCATGCTCCTTACCACTTAACAGTACCTGACAGACAACTTACATAATTTTCTCCCATCAGATACTAGTTCACACACATTTCAGCCTCTGGGTCCTCACTTCAATCTTTGTATCTAAAGATGCCAGATATTATTTTATGTCCAAGGCAAATCGGCACGCTGTCTTTTCCTTTTCGGTTCTCATGGAGAAGAGAAAGGAAAGACACTACCAGACTTTCATGACATAAATAAATATGATGCATTCTTCCTGAACTCAAACTCCAGAAAATACTTGATATGTATGTCTTCTATCTGCTATGTGCAGCTGTTGTGCTTCTAAGAATACTGCCCAAAAGGACATTAAACGTCGTACCTGGGTTAGTGCAATCTGGTAACCATTAATTTGGGAAAATAAGAGTTTCTCTCTACTGTTCTCTGCCACATGGTAACTAAGCCCACTCCAAGAGGAGGTGAGGGGAACAAGCAGAATGCTGTGAAACAGATAAATGTATTTTCTATATTTCAAAGGACTCAAGCCTGTGGCATCACATTCCTCTGCTTTTTGTGTCTAGTTTAATTAAGAAAGCAATCCCTCCTTCCCCAGAGCTGCATCACTCTAAGTCCCATAAATGATAAATGATCACGATGCTAATAGGGGTGACACTGATTGGTGTTATATACAGTCCCCATGAATATATATGTACTGCTGACTGTAAACACATGTTTAGAACATTGACTTCATGAAGATTGTATATCTCACAAAGCAACTATTAAGAAAAAAAAACTGTTAAAACCCAACATGTCTTTTATCGCATGAATGTTGTTATAATTTATCTTTATACAGGCATGTTGAAAGTTATTGTTTTCATCCGGGTTATTTTGCAAATGTGTACAAGACTGGAGGGCAAAAAGAGTTTCCATAGCCGCTATCCAAAGACAGGCTCTCGTGGTTGAACAATTAGGCCAACAAAATGAAACCTAGGAATGTAGTTATTACAACTTTAAATCACCTAAAAGCAGACCTGGCACCAGCACAATTTAGTAAAGCGGGGCATAGGCTTATTTTGGGGAAGCACAGTTTTATTGAGGCCTCTCACATTTTTACCTTCCATTTGCAGGGTGTTATATATTTTTAGGTCAAGACAGTTTTTTTAAACCCTTTTTATACATAAATTCTCAGTGACCTTAAGAGTTTTCAAAGGCGCTTACAAACAAGATGTATTATTATTATTATTATTATTATTATTATTATTATTATTATACATTAAAGGCTGAGGTAGGTTAATGAGTTTCCCCGATCGGTCTGTTCTAGATCCGTGATCAAAAGGACTGCGGACAAGCTGCTGTCATCAGCCTGCTGTGTTTCTGCTTGTGCACGTGACTGAGCCATCTTCCTCTATAGAAGATCATTTGGGGCATATACTTGGATATGGCCTAATCAGGTCACTCAGCATGACTATGGTTAAATCAGGCTGATAAGGTATAAATGAGAGGGAAAAAACAGACGTTTCCAAACAACCGGTATTGTACAAATAAGAGTTAGTCGCGAAGCAGCAAACAGAAACAAGCATCAAGTCCTACTTCTTCCATGTTGATCTCTTGTTATTGCTTATTATCAGTGATGCTACTCGCTGCTGAAAACTGTGATATGTGGATGTCTTTAGCGGATTCCCTAAAGGCGTCTCTCCACCGCTACGATTCAACTCGACTCGCATCGACTCATCCTCAATACCTTTTACTCTCCACTGTCAGAAGTCTGGCTGAGCCCCTCCGAGTTGCGCCGAGCTGATACTATTTTTTGTACCACCTCCGCTGTGGTTCCATCCGTGCTGAACTGGTACTAAAAAGCAAAGTCAGAAGGCTGGCGGTCACTGATTGGCTGGAGGGCGGAGTCACTGGAGAGTAACTTGACAGCGTCTTTTAACAAAAAGACCGCCATTTTGAAACCTCGCTACAGCGAGTGGATGTGTTTAGTATTTGCTGAAGAGCAATGACAACGTTAAAAACCAGTGCTGTTATCCAAACGAAGTTTCAGCAGTTTGTTGGCTGAAGAGAAGATTCAGTGTGAGCTGGATGGAGCTGCTCGCTGTGAGAGGGTTATCAAGGAGGACTCGGAGCTGACCGCGGTTCAGAGCCGATGGCTCTCACCTGCAGGCCGAAGCAGAGGTGTAGTATTTGCATCGGCTTAGCCACACAAGCCGCACCGGGTCCTGTCTGTAGCGTCATTCTCCTGCAGAGCTACTCACACACCTTTTTACTGCTCCACCGTGTTTTTCCTTGCAGTGTGCAGCTTTTCCGGGGTCTTTATTCTTCGATGAGAGGCTTCCTCTTTGACGTGGGACTACAGAAATCCACAGACTGAGCAAAAAGCTCACGATCGCTAGTGTGGTCACCATTGTTCTTCTTTTTCTCTGAGCCTTTGTTTACTTCCCGCTACGTACTCTGGGGCCGCCCACCATATGACGGACCTGCTCACTTCAGACGCTCTGGTTTGTTTCAACTGTGAAGCAACACTTAACGAGTCGAGCCGTGTCGAGTCGCTTTACGGATAGTACAGTATGGCACGGCAAAAGGTACTATTGGAGAGACGCCTTAAAGGGCCATTTGTCTTTGGAGACCCGTTTTAAAAAGCTAACGAGCTATGGGATAAAAGTCCTCAGAATTGGCTGCTGCCAGTTCAGAATGGGGATAGCTAGAATTATTTAATCAACAAGCCTGGGCCCTCACTTATCAACCATTCCTACATATTGGTGTGTTTTTCTTGCATAGGAACAATTTTATCCTTGTAACAACACCGATCCTCTAAAAAGTTAAGACTTTTGACTCACCTCATATCTGTCAGACAATGAGCTTTTTATTCCTCCATCTCCCGATATGTGTCCTTCATGCCACTACTGATCGAACCCACGATCATTCAGTCTGTCAAGACTCTCTCTGATCAATGCGGAGACCTACAACCACCAACCAGCATATGTGACATGATAACATCCCCAATCGGAGCTCCATTCTTCTTGCCGACCTAAAAAAAATCAGCCATTGCAGTCTTCTAATCTCCCGGATGTTGTAGTTGCAGCAGTTATCTAGCCCACTTTCCCTCCCACTGCTTTCTTTAGTTTTACGCATCATTGTTTTTAATTGCTGGAAGCCTTTCTGTGACATCACTTCAAACAAACACTGCCAGGACAATCAGTGGCTACCACTGCTAGGTAGGAGTAAGAGTGACATAATTTTACCGGACCAACCCGATCAGTCCATACTAGGTGGGCAAGTTGGGTCGCTTCTGCACACTTTGCACCAAGGCAGAGGTAGTCCAAAAAAACGGGTCGACTCAGACCAGACATGGATATTGGAATGGAAACACACCTGAATAGTTAGAAATCTACCCACTCTATACTGTCACGGGCCCAGTGGAAAGGGGGCATTAGAGACAAACAAGTAGGAGGAGGAGGCAAAGGGGGTAGAAGTATCTCCTGACTTGGTTATGGACAAACTTGAGGAAACAGAAGAGTCCCTGATTGAGGTGGAACATAAAACATCCAACTTCTGACAAGAAATCAGTGGGTCAGAGGACAGTGGGATTTTTGTTTGGCTGAGGAAAGGAGAGGAGGATGATGAACTTGTTCCTGAACAAATTACCACAGCTGGAAACCTACGAAATGTTTTTTTCTAACCTTTGTTTCTTTGTGCCGGCTACAGTGCTGCACATGTTAACAATGCTGATAGATTTTACTCCCCCATTATTCAGCGCAATCTCTTCACAACTGTCAGCTAACAACAACGGTAGTCAGCTGGGGTGAGCCTTCTTTATGCCCTCCAGCCAGAATCTGGGGGATGGGAGCTTGGGTGAGTGATGTCAAGTTACACCTTCACATATAAATGACTAGCTTAATTCATATTTAAGCTCTTTGCATTCACCCACTCAATTAGCATATTGTTCCTGTTGTTTGTTTAGCTTTTTTAGCTTTGGGTCTTCTTTTGTTTTCATGGAACCCGTGATCTCTAAATTGTAGAGACATCACTTTTGCACTACAAGTCACATTCTCCATATTGGTTGGCAGGTTGAGAATTTATGCGTTGTGTTATGCGTAGAGACACTTAGACGACAGGAGCTGTCAAGCTCCTGTTGACACAACAGAACTCTGGTTTCTAGGAAATGAGTTTATTTTATTTGTGTTTGAAATATGGAGAATATAGAACATATCTTTATAGATATGAAGAGGTTGCCTTAATGTGCATTTGTATGCAGTCAGTTGCTCTAGTGATTTTCAACCACCCGTTCAGTCCATTCTCCAGATTGCTTTGAGCTTTGCAGCATTGGTACTATCCACATACTTACACACTCCCCTAGCACTCCTTAAGCTTGCATCTTCAATTATAAAAAGGAAAAGACAACTAGAGCAATAATAATGGAATGGAGAAAATCCATCAGTAACAGATTCTGATTTAAAAAGGCATACAGACAGAAATTATATTAAATAACTAAGAATTTGAAGTCAGTTTTGGCCAACAGGACAAAGCCAGTGAGCATAAAAAGGCCATACGCCAAAAACTACTCAAGGGTTATGTTCATTGCATCACATTTCAATTCTTGACTGAATTGTTATTGCAGTCATATGTTGCATTGCACTTAAAAAACAAACAAATCTCTTTTGCTTTTAAATCCTCTTCAACTTCACACATTTTCTTAGTGTTTTGAGTTCTGAAATTATGTCACTTCAAAGTCACACATCTAAAACCTTACTATTAGAGAAAAGACTTGCAGAGATTTTAGTGAATTGAGATGATCCCTTTGTATATACATAGCAAACAAGTGCTCATTTCTCCCCTTCTTTTAATATTCTCTCACTGATGTCGAATCCTAAAAGTTAATGCATGAAAACATCTTGCTTTACAAGGCAATGTGTAGGAAGGACTCAACGTGGAACATGTCTTATAGAGGGAAACAGTGAGAAACATTCAAATCTGTGAGGTTTGTTTTAAAGTTGGCTTGAATGATTAAATGTCAGTCAAAACAAAATTAATTCTGGTACTTTCATTATAAGCCATTGTCTTCTCTGCCTCTAAGGCCTAGTTGAAAACTAAACATCTGAATATCTTGAAGAGCTAATCTAAAGAATTAACTGTCCTATACCTAGTTGTAAATCCATGCCATATTTCAATGACTCAGATAAGATGATATAGATTTTTTTAGGCCAGTGAACACACAGCTGTGCACTGTGCTCTGAGCCACTTGATCTGAGAAAAAAACTTGCTCAATTACTTTAAAAAACAAGTGAACCGAAATGAAAGATTCTCTCATTTCACTGAAAGCGCATGAAAGAGCCATTTCCCTAGAGGCGAACCAATCACCCCTGCAGACTCTTGGCAACTATTTACTGACCAACATTAGGGCCAATGTGGCTGAGGAGCACAATAGACTGTCTGTGAAACAGAGACTGAGGGTAAAATTTTATTTTAATTGAATTTATCAGTCAACAAGATCAAATGATGAGGATGAATTGGGATTGTGGGTTTAGGGCTTTAGATGGAATGATGCAAAGTGTTACATTTGGCGGCAATTTAGAGGTAATTTGGTTGAAACAGTCCAGTAAAAGTATATCTGTCTGTCATTACTCTTACGTTGCTTTGCTAATTAGTGACCTTGCAAATCAGAAAAGAAAGAAGAGTAAAACTGTATTGCAAACTGAGTTTTAGCTCAAAATGCTTAAATCGATCCATAACTCAAGTGAATTATTCAAACCTCTCGTGCTGTCTCTGTCCCCACCTCTTTCTCTGACTGTGGCACAATGGTGCCCTGTGGGTTTCCTGTGCCGTCAGGAAGAGAGCGGTCTTTCACAGCCGGCCAAGACACACAGCTGAGCGGAAGAGGAGCCCCCTTTCTGTGCTTATCGCTGCCTGCTGTGCCCCCCCCACCCATCAGTGCTTTCTGGATGATACTATTGCTCTGGCTTTTTCCCCCTCCTCTTTCTCGACCATCCTCTCCATCTTTAGTTTAGTTTAGTTCAGTTTTCTGCATTTCCTCTCTTTCTCTCAGTTTGGACAATCAATTCTTAGTTTCCAATTTTCTTTCCAGATTTCCTTTTTTCTGTTTTATAGGAAATTTAATAAGGTAATAGTCCCAGGTACAGCAATGTTGATTTTAATAACATTTTCCAAGCTACTTCTTTGTGCTGACTTCCTTTTAAATTGTTAATCATTCTGATCTCCTTCCTCTCTCCTTTGCCTTCGTCTTCCTGTTTTTATCCTCTTCACCATGTTTTTTTTGTTTCTTTGCATGCTCCATTTGGCCTTATCTTTACTTTCAGCTTTCTTATCATCCCAAACCATCTTATTTCCTTATTTCCATATTATTTCCTTACCACGAAGGCTGGCTTCCATTATCTACATGCATCAGTGATAACGCTGGTTCACCATTGTTTCCACCTTGGACCTACTTGTTTAATACTGAGTACTGCTGACTGGGAACACCCAACGAGAGCTTCAGTTTTGAAGATGCTATGACCCACTTGTACAGCTGGGGTCTAATGCTGCATTCCATTTGTCTCGGAAACTCGGGCGTCCGAATTGCTGTACATGAGAACGTGACGTCATTCCCGACTTAAAGCATTCCAGTTTGTCTCACTACACTCCGAGTCGGAAAGAACATGGACGCTTGATGGCAGCAGCTGTCGAGGGGCGGGCTAGTTATTGTTGTTAGCAGAATAGCATCTTTAGCAGACCAGCATGAAAAACAAAGCTGTACATTGTAATGCATGCACAAAAAAGGCCGTGCAATGTATAAACTGGTGACCGGTTTAAAGCATAGATGTAGTCAAGTGTGTAAGAGTATTTAAAAACGACATTAAAATGACAGTGCAAATACAAAGAAAATATATCTCAACTACAGGCGCAACCATCTTTGTTTCCGACTTGCCCCCCCTTTACTCAGTCTACTCTCAGATCTCCGAGTTGGAGCTCATATATTCTGACCTAAAGGGGACGAATCACTGTGAAATGACGCGAGACAACTGCGAGATTTTCGACTCTCCCACTCGGAAAGGTTAACTGGAATGCAGCATTAGTTGAAAAACCCAATCAAATCATCCTGGTTCTACACACATCAACTTTGTGGACGATATTTATTTGATCTTTTAGATATATCTAGTAGGGTTTCAGGATCATTTTTTTTTTTTATCCTAATCAATTGAAATTATGTCACGACCTTGTGCATCAAAATCCAAAGGTGGATCGTGATCACCTCCTCCCATGTTTACATAAGGGTCTTGACTTTTGTACAAACATCATATTTGAAGTTTATTTGTTTATTAATATTAAAATTAGAATATATTGAAATATTTATCAATTGTATTTTGACCATCAAATGTTTTCAGTAATACCGATATTGGTATCAAACTTAGGTTATATATGTTCTGTCCACCAGAGGGCAGTGTCAGTCAATGTTAATAGGCTACATGCAAGAAAGGCTGACTGCATCCGAATAACCCTACTGGGCTTGCTTCGTAGCAGGCCAAAACGAGGTAGCGAGCCAGCTAGTAGCCATTGGCTAAGCTACAGTTAAACCATGGCAAGTGAGAGTAGCAAAAGCTAAGCCGCTCTGCTGCTAGCCGCTCCTGCTACTCTTAAATCACCAGTGTGGAAATATTTTGCGTTCCAGGTGAGTTAAGTGGATATTCGCAACCCCTGAATGTTGCACATTTGCTCGCTCCTCTCAGCCATCCTGTGCACTTTATTTTTGTACATGCTGCAGAAAGCAGAAAGAGTCACTAAATGACGGCCACCCTCTTTGCTGTGTTTCACTATGTTTGACTTGAGTGAACAAGATTGTTACACTTATATTGTAAATCAATTATTTTAATTTGACCATTAGTGCCTGGACACATTACACAAGAATAATGGAAATGGTATTACTCATATGTGGTCCATCTTTTGAAATAAGATTTACTGTACAAAATTGAATGAATAAAACCAATGATCGTAGACTAGAATAGTCTAAAAATGGCAGAGGGGCCTGTGCTGTAAGAAGAAGACAAAAATCAAGAATCGAGTCGAATTGTCACCCTAAAATCATAAATCAAATCAAATCAAGGATTTGGAGAATCATGATGCCCCTAATATCTAAAATGGTGGTTAGAATGTTTTTTTTGTACTTCAAAAGGAGCTACGGTTGAGCGGCTGTCATGGCCCTGTAGTGTCTGCTTGTGTACGTGATTGAGGCATCTTCCTTTGTAGAAGATGATTTTGGGGTAGGTACTGACATTGTGACACAACTGGCTTTGTAAAACATAAGAAGAGTTACTGCTGAAGCAGTGTATAACAACAGCAACAAGCCCTGATGTCTTACTTCTGCTGCCTTGGGCACCTTTTTGCCCAGATCATTGAAACTACTCGCTGCTGAAACTGTACTTTGCTGAATTCTTTAGGTGATTGTGATGGGGCCAATTGTGTATGTAGACAAGGCACCTCTTGCGGCAGCAAATCCCGCAGCTCTGGTGGCAGAAAAATTCCAAAGCTGCTCTTCCTCGTTGGCGCGGCTGTCTGCGGTGAGATGTTGGAGGAGCTTCGTGCCTACTTGGGCCCGAGCCAGCGGAATAGAAGGCCAAACTAGTCTCTCTAAAGGACGCTCGCTGTTCCCAGAAATCTCCCTCATCTTATTCCACGCCGATTGCGGTAGGGAGAATCAAGGGGGAGAGAGCGGGGCGCTTCTCCACCTTGAAGGCTTCACAAGGATCTCAGAGGTTGGCTCCCCTAGTACTAGAATGCCGTGGCAGAGGGGCTGGACTTCAGTCAGCCTCTCTCCCAGTAGCCCGCCGAGGTACCGCCCTCATCCTCTTCCTCATCTGTTTTTGTTTTTTTTTTTCAGTGTGAATGCTATGATTGGAATCATTCATCTTTGCAAAAGGCGTACAGACTCTGCATTCTGAATTAGGCATGCGGTCCCAGAAGGGATCGAGATCAACCTGCCTCTGTCATCAGAGCAGGCACTCCTGGAGAGGGTAGAGGACAACCTCTGTCTTCAGTGCTAGCTTCTCTCCTGAGTCTTAAGGTCCTCACCTCCAGGTCCAAGAACCAGATCTCTCGGAGGGGGGTGACGTTGACCTGCCTGTTTCTTTGCCACTAACCTCTTCCTGTTCAAATCCTCTGACGTCGGTCTCCAGCTGGCCAGCTCCTCCAGCCTGGCTTCCTCGTTGCCAAGAGTCATCTCTTTCAGTCTGCTTCCTGTTTTCTGGCCACTGTAAGCTAGGCTCCCCTATCAGCAGATTGCCTTGGGACGTCTAACCGGCCTTTCACCAGATCATCTGGGGATGAACACTCGGTAGTCAGTCTGACTTCCCGGTGTTCCTGGTAAATCCTGCCCGCACCTGTCTCCAGTCTGTCTCCAGTCTGTCCCACATGATACTCATTCCCTTTATGCATTTAAACCCTTCACCTCTTCTCACTCCATGTCAGATCATCGATATTCTACCTATGTTGTGTCTCACACTGCTGGAGGGGTATTCCATACTGCATCTGACACAAAACTGACATACAGGTACAATTAGTCCCTTTAAAAATGTGCCCGGTTGTGAAAAAAAAAAAAGCGAAGTCGCTTTTTTTTTTTGTGGTTCACTGTGTTTTTGAAGTCAAGTTAAGTAGCTCAATCCAGATGTTTTAAACATTGAAGACTGCAGTTTAACAGGAGGAGCAGAATGCTCCTTTTGACAAATACACTTGCAGATTAATATGTGGGGCAAAATGAGATAACTGTTTCCTAGGTTGACACAGGTGCATGATTGCATGCTTGGTTTTGCACTTTGGGAGAAAGCCAGCACGCCCAAAGAAAATCCATGCATGTAGGAAGAAAATGCAATTTTCATGAAGAAACGTATTAGTCTTTCTACATAGCAGATAGATTCATAGTTTTGAATCTCTTAACAGCTGATTTGTTATTGACTTCTTTTGTTATCTATTAACCTCAGCTTATTGTTGTGACAGGTTATATCCAAAGAAAGACAGGGACCTGAGAGCACCATTTTCCAGAATGGCACAGGTGCATCAAAACAGCTCTGCAGAAACTGCTGATCTGCTTTTATTGAGTGATGCCACAGCATAATACACAGGGTGTCTATTGATCTTGACAATCAGCCAGCACAACTGTTGACATATTGATGTCAGGGTTATGTAGTTTGTTTATGTGTGTGAGTGTGTGCGTATCTGTGTGTATTGTCATATCCTCACTATGTTCAAAATGGGAAGGAGTTCTACTAGTGTGTGTGTGTGTGTGTGTAGGATACAGTATAACAGTTCATATAAGAACTGAGAGTTTCACAATCTAAACTTTAATAATTTAATATAAATGACATGCATGTAGCACATCTGGTGAAGGGAACAAGCATGACACAAAGGACACATGAATGACTTAGGGCATTAATAAAATACAGAAAAACATAGATGGAAGCTGATAAATCAGCTACAAAATAACACATTTGAAATATATGCTTGAACACAACAAGACTAAAGGAAATAAAGTTTACCAAACAGTAACCTAAACCATAGCAGCCTTCAAATATAAGTTGGTTTTGTTGGAATTAAAGCCATGCTACTCTTAAAACTTTAATTATCCTCTGACTATGTGAAGGCTGTTTCAATGCATATACATTTTGTCAGATATGACAGAAAGAGGAATCAAAATTCTATCAACTTTATTACAATGGATTAAATAATCAGTTACAGAGCATTCTGGATCAGTTCATGAAGTCTGGCTGCCTTTTGTTCCTGCACAACACATTTTTAAAGCTTCGAGGATAATACAATTAACATGTCTTGGGTCCTTCTCTTTCACAGGCCATCACTGGTCAGGCTGCCACTGTTTTCCAAATAATATGGATCCTAGGGTTTTAACTTTATTCACACAAATAAACAATCACAGGTCAACGCAGGTCAGCACAGTTCAATAAACTGTCAGGTCAACTGAAAGTCACCATCAACAAATAGGACATTTACAGTTATGAGGATGTCTGGGAACACTAAGGGTACATTAACACCAGCCCTGTTTAGTCCACTTGAAACAAACTCTAGTTTGTTTACCTGGAAAATCCAGTACATTTGGGGAGGTGTGAACGGGCAATGAACTATTATTCGGACCAAACAGACAAACTCTAGTGCGCCTAAAAACATTGGTCTAGGTTTGATTTAAATTATCTATGCTTCTGTTCAATTGCATGTGTGAATAGTAAATGGACCGGAGCTGCACCATTAGAAGGAAGCAGACTATCGTACAGGGCATCCTGGGTAAATACAATCTAAACAACCACGCATGCTGGATAAATAAATGCTGGATCTTGTACATACCTTACTCAACGGCTGTATAAGGAGTCCATCTGTGATGGAAGTATTATTCAGGCGGTGCTACTCATTGCAAACTGCCTCACATGGAGCGGTCTCAGCCGTCTTGTTTAAAAAGCAACATTCTCCATTGTCCTCCGCCTCATATTGAGTTACCGCTGCAGTATTTATTTGGAACATTTGCCAAACACAACAGATCAATCCTAAAAAGGCTACAATTTGCTTCTCCTCCATGTTTCTTTACATTCAACTGTACTGGAAGTTCCCCCTCGGCAGGAGGAAGCACAGCTCTGCATCAGTGCCACCATAGGCGGAGAGGTGAAATTGTTGCTCAAACCTCTGGACTTTCTGATATTAAAAGGCCAGTGTGAATTCAAACCACAAAAAGCAACAAAAAAAAGCAACAATGTTGCAATTTTGGTCCCCAATTGAACCTAGTCTAGCAGACTATCAGGTGTGAATGCAGCCTTAGTTTCTCTTAAATGTGATTGTCTGGAGCAGGGAGTGGGACAATAAACACTTGTTTTGAGCGGGACAATAAACACTTTGCTTCCTGCTATAAACAAGCAATAAACCTCTAGACTCAGAAAAAACTGTCTGAACCAATTAGTATGAAAGCCTAATGATTTTACTACAGTTTCTATGTTAATTAAGCTTAAGCAATCAATTGCAAACAAAGAATGCAGCTCATTATCAATCATTATTAATTTCTTACTGTTTATATGATGGTTTATTCAACCACAAGTTCTGTGTAATGTAAATGTTGTGCTCTGCACAATTTCCTTCCCTTTTTCTACTTTTTTGTGGAGGATTTTAGTAGGTAATTGATAGGATTTGAATTTCAGATGTATTGTGAATAACCTTACATACACAGAAAACATATCACACATGGATGACAACAACCTTGGTTTATGTCAATAAAGTAATAGTAAAATAAATAAATAAATATTTAATTATTGTGAAACTTGCTACATTTTTATGCATGACAAGGGGAAAACTCAATACAATAACTGCAAATCCTCTGTATTTACCTGATCTTGATGGGCCAGTTTGCATCTAGACATAGTTAGCAGGGGCTGCATCAAGAGGTCTAAGGTCCATAAGATCACACATGATGTGCCCTAGGGTTCAATTTTAAGACCAGTACTTTTTAACCTTTATATGCTCTTTATATGCTATACGCCTCTTGGCGGTGTCATCAGAAGACATGGAGTTAACTTTCAAAGTTATGCTGATGATACAATGTTGTACATCTCCATGTCTCCTGATGGCACATGGCCAATGGATGCACTTTTTAACTGCATTTTAGACATAAAATCCTGGATGGCAGAAAATTTCTCCAGCTCAGCCAGGACAAAACTGAAGTTTTAGTTATTGGTCCTGAGGCTCAGAGAGAGAAACTTTTACCAAAACTACAATCATTGTCTTTTAATTCTTCTTTACAAGTGAAGAACCTCGGCATTGTTTTTGACTCTGAGCTGTCTTTTATTCCACACATTAAAAATATTACTAAAATAGGTTTTTATCATCTAAAGAACATTGCCAGAGTCCACCCAATAATCTCTCGCGCCAATACGGATACGCGAATGCATGCTTTTATCACCACTAGAATTGATTATTGCAATGCCCTGCTTTCTGGTCTTCCGAAAAAGACTACCTCAAGTTTACAGCTTTTACAAAATTCAGCAGCTCTTGTCCTGATGAAGACCAGGAGGCGGGAGAACATTACACCAGTCTTAAAATGCATTGGCTCCCCGTATGTTTTAGGATCCATTTTAAGGTTCTTTTAATGGTTTTCAATGTGTCTTAATGGTCTTGGGCCTTCTTATCTTTCTGAAATGCTTTTACCACATGAACCCTCGCGGCCTCTGCGCTCCTCTGGCAGTCATCTCCTTATCATCCCCAAAGTCAGGACATAGAGTCATGGTGAGGCGTATTTCAGTTATTATGGCCCTTACCTCTGGAACAGGCTGCCAGAGGACCTCAGGGCCGCAGAGATCGTTCATGTTTTTTAAGAGCAGGCTCAAGACTTTTTTTTAGACCTTTTTAGCCGAGCTTTAAAATTATTCTCATTTATTTTCTATCTGTTAAATTGTTCTGCATGTTTTATTTGATAGAATTTCTAGCATAGTTTATAACTGATTATTATTTTATTAATTATTTATTTGCTTTGCCTTTTTTTCTGATCATATCTTATCAGTCTCTTATATTTAAAAAAATGGGATGCTATCAGTGTTAACATTTTATCAGTATTTTAATACTTAGTATCATTTTCTACTGTTTATTTTAACATTTTAACTTTTTATTTTAATTATCCTTCCAGTGTTTTAGCTGTGGGAGCCCTTTGCATCGGGGGCGGTGGTCGGCTGTGGCTGCCTGGGTGCTTTCCAGGCAGTGCCTGGGTAGATATCGGGGGCTATAGTTGTGATGATGATTTTATTTTGGGTTTGGGAAGGGTGGGGTTTGTGGGGTCATTTGAACCTGTAAAGCACTTTGAGAAGTCATGTAGTTGGAAAAGCGCTTTATAAATAAAGTTTTATTTGATTCGATTTAAAGAATACAATGGAGAAAGAAAGCAAATAGCTGTTAAAAGATGGAAGAGGATATACTGCTTGTTGAACATACCTGATATACAAGCTGTTTGGGTGATTTTCAAGCTCTGGGGCTTGCAATTATTTAATCCTTGCAGGAACCAAGTATGACGCAGCAACCTAATGAACATTGTCGGGAATGTTAGGCCTACTTGTTCACAAAAAAGTAAACATTTAAACAGTATTAGGTGTGTGTAACTCTGTAGTCTAGGTGTTGTCCTAACCATATATTTTCTGATTTTAACCCATTTTAAAAACAGATTATATATATTATATATTATACCCTTCTTTACTTGGTGCAGATATTTTCAAATGAATGCTCAGAGTTCAGGTAACTAAATCAATCAAAGAAAAATTATTCCAATGAGAGCCTCACGCATCACCTCAGACTGGACTCCGTAGGCTTACTCAATGCATTTTATAATCCAGGAGCAGACAGTGCATTTAACAGTTACAGAGGCAGAGATTGCATCAACAGACACAGACTGGCAGTGACAGATCCCTGCAGATTAACTACTGATGCAGAAAGATTGCATTCAGGGGGATTGACTTTTCAAATGTAGAATACAATATTTTAATTATGTGACTGAATGGTTTAAAAAAATCATATCCAACCGTCTTTTAGCACCTTTTGTTTGTTTTTTACATTTCGTATTTATAACATGGATGCTGATGTATCTCCATAATGTAGACCTAGTATCTTCGTGACTGACTGGTCAATTCGGATGGTTGACACCTCTTTGGAATACTTAGGGCCAATAGAATAAAGGTATATGCACAAATAGGATCGATAGCATGGTCAGCCAATGAGACTCGCCAAAACACATCTACAGAACATCCAGGAACCCTAGCCTGTTTCGGCCTCTGCTGAGTTGTCTCATTGTGACAATTTTTTAACAGTAAATACTGGATAAAATGTGAATGTATGGATGGATAACAAATAAACAGTAGGTAACAGTTGTTCCTTCATAATTGTATGTCAATATGTGTATAATATTCATAGTTTCTTAAACCGTTTGTGTTTAAGGTTTGAGGGAATGTAAAAGCACTAGTAAATACATGTAACTAGGACAAAGGGAGTGTTTGGAGGTTGAACTAGCACAACATATAATAATGGCTTAGAGGTCACAGAAACATTTCTGGTAAAAAACGCAAGCATGTACTGTAGAATTAAAATTTTATCAAAAAATAATTCAGTGCATGTTCAAGCAGAGACAAAATGGAGCCAATTTCCAGTTCTCACTTTTATTTTAAACAGATTAACAAATTGCAGTTTACAGAGAAATATGCCCTATTTTCTCTGGGCCAGACAAAGATCTGACGAAGAATGGTTTCCGTGTCATAACTTTTATAAATGTCCAAAACCTCCCAGGATTAATCTGCTCCAATCAGAACGTTTTAAACAGTGTCTTAACAATGATTGGTCCGTCCAGAATTATATGTCCTCCTCCTGGATCCAAGTCAAAAGTTCATTCTGAGTTTTATGGTTTATGGTCCTTCCTAAGCAAAACTCCCAGCTTTATGGCCTCCATCCTTATCTATAAAACATCCTGGTTTTATGGCCTTGGTTCCCACTCTACAGACATCATGTTTTTACAGCCTGCAATAAAACTCTTTGTCTCAGAGGTCCTCAAAGGTCACACATACTCCCCATTATCCAAGGCCCAATTCAAATACTGATAAACAGTGTGTCTTTTACCTCTGAATGTTATAAAACAGACCTCTACCTCTGACTTCTTACTAAAGATATTAGCCCCAAAAAATAAGAAACAACAACTCCCTCTTTCAATCTATTTTCAAATAGATTGATATCTCCTCTGTACTCTCCTTCAAGGTTAGTGTTTAAAACCTAAGATCTAAAACCTGTAAAGCATTTTGAGACTGCAAAAAAAATCAAACCCAAGAAATTTCATCAGTTTAAAACATGAAGTCTTTCATATGATACCACAACAAGACTTCCAGATTAAAATTCAAAACTCAACCTGTTAAAATACCTTTTTAACCTTAACTCCCATTACTCAAAAATGTCAATCTGTTAATTATAAATTCACCCTCTTTTGGCATTAAACAAAAAATATTATTTTAACAATTCCCAAAAACTAAATTCAAAACCCAAAAATGTATAAGAATGTGTTACATGTGAAGAGATAATTAAATCTGACTTGATACATGTTAATACTGTGGAAGAAGCTTAGAAAACCCATGAAATAAATCAAACTTAAAGTGTTAAGAAACCTGTGAAATAGAAGGTATTAAGAACCCTTTAAAAATGTAATCCTCGAGTCTATTTAGTCTTTCCTTTCCCTAATTCTGCTCAGCTATACTATCTTTCTATCTAGTAGACCCTCTTTGTTTATTATTGCAAACCTTAATACAACGTTAAAAAACAACTGGAAATTAAGAAATCCTGAAAATTAACTGATTAAAAATTCTTTAAGAAACCCTCTTAGGCAGCGTTAACAATCTGCACTTGTGAATAAAAAATAGTTAAACAACCTGTAAAATGCAAAAAATTATTAAAAAGTCTATTCAGTCTTTTATATATTTTTATCTTCTGTTCTTCTTTCTTCTCTCTCGTGATTAACCCCCCAATGGTGGCACCTGGTAGCTGTACAGAGCTGATCAGTGTTCCAGTTTTACTCCCATATATGCAGATAACCACTCTCCCACCGATGTGGAGTGGTCAAAACCTGCTGTGAAGCTGATTGATGAGTTGTAATCCTCTTCTGTATATCCCTCTTTGAGATGGCAATTTCAATTGCCCATCTCCCTCATTGGCACATAGATCACACTGGATGATTAATATCAACACCAAACAAATTTCTGGGTGAGTTAGGCCCCGCCGCCTGTGGCTTCAGCTTCCGTTTCAGCTTGGTCAAAACCTTCTTGACCCTCTTTAGGTAGATTCCTGCTGATCCTCAACCAGGTTCGTCGTTGCCGTGGAGCTGCACTTCGTGTGTGTTCCCAGCTGTCATCTGGAACTGGCTGAACCACTTGGACTCCTCACGCCTTCGTCCCAAAGGGTCGTGGAGCTGTACCTTGGACCCCTTCAGCAGCTGTAGTCAGCCGCCGCACCTCTGAGACTAGAGGAGACTGTGTGCTCCTCGCGTGCTGCTGAATCCTGGGGGCATAAGCTTGTAAACATCTAAAAAATGACAGTTTTTGATCCGGTCTTGTGATCACTCTTGATGATCATCAAAACAATTTAGAGGGCCTTTCGACAATAAGCCCCGACTGTGCAGTCATGTTAGCCAATTTTGATCTTAAATTAAGATGCAGACGTACAAGTGAATACCAAAAGAAATCCGCAACCCTGACCGAAGTCATCATGTATATAATCAATCATCCCGTATTAATAATACTTTGACATTGTACTATAATATTTGTTTTTCTCTTTTCTGAGTCCTGAGTACCCCTGCAGAATGTGTCGTCCAATTAGAGATTAGTTTCTGCCAGTTACCTCAGCCTTCCTTCTTATGTAGCATCCATGTTGATAGAAACAGTATACACCAACATGACCAAGTATGTCATTTTAATAACATAACAATACAAATGCACCATCTAAAATGCAAAAAAATAAACTATTATCTAACATTGAAATATAAGGTAAAAGTTAGTTCCCGATTCCTTGTTCTTTCATTGGACATCCACTCCTTTTCAATCTAATCCAACTGTATTGTGCTGAGAAATTATTTCACCCATCTAATTAAAAAATAATCCCTGGGGAAAGAGCAAATCCATCTTATTTTGGTGCAACACCGTTGTTATTCCTGAAAACTAAACAAAAACACCTCCCTCATTAATGGATTTAAAAGCAAGAGCAGGCTCAAGAGTTTACTTTTTGTCTACAGTTCAACTGATTACTATCCATTTGCTTGTTCACCTAAATTGATTCTTTTATTTACTTATTTTATTTATCAAGTTTAAGACACTTATGTCTGTTTTACTATGCCTCTTTTTAAATGTTAGCAATTATTCTATTATCCATTTCAACTTTTTAATCATCTTAAACCGTTAAGCACTTTGATTCATTCTTTCTGTTAGAAATCAAATAAAATTCTGACTTACTTTTGATTTAGCTGTTCCATTACAATATATCCTATCTTAAATTTAGTACATCCCTGTGGATGAAACGTAAAAATAAGGAAAAAAAAAAAGTTTTTTCTCTCACCAGCCAGCAACCCCATGCTATAGGCCCAGTTTTTCCTTCCACACAACTTTCCAAATTTTGTTCCCGGTAAATGGTGGTATTTTACCTGGAGATAATTCTGGGGAAGGCACGGGGGTTTCAGAGTTCAAGCAACCAGGGCCACCTTCGATCAGAAAACAGAAACTCTTGTGGTTAGTTCAGCAACATTGACATTGAATCAGCAGTCTTTGATCGTCACTTCTTCAGCAGAAATTGTCCATTTTACACCAGCCAAGTGGATTCACACATATTGTCCTTGAAAGTTCTTATCTTCCCAGGAACATAAATTACATCTCAAGAATGTTATCTGAGGGGTTCTCTATTGCGGGATGGGAAAAAGAGAAAAAATATATAATTAGAGGAAGAAAAAGACAGACAGAGAGTCGATCCTCTCAGCCTATTCAAATCAAGTTTTATTTAAACTTTTTATTTTCATATTCATTAGTCTCCTTCCTCGAATGCTGAATTTAAATATCTTTCACACTCAGACTGCCTATGTGGGCTCTATTTTAATTTTATTTTAATCAGTTATACTAGTAATAATTTCTTCAGTATTAGTTCTGGTAAAAATATACTAATTAATAGGTTTGCTCTCTCCAACAGGAATGATAATTAATCCTTATATGTCTAATTAAACTGTTGTT
This sequence comes from Apricaphanius iberus, assembly GCA_028564705.1. Taxonomy (NCBI): domain Eukaryota; kingdom Metazoa; phylum Chordata; class Actinopteri; order Cyprinodontiformes; family Aphaniidae; genus Apricaphanius; species Apricaphanius iberus. The sequence goes on from JAPXFQ010002633.1 coordinate 1,730,649, forward strand.
CTAATTCTTCCCCTGCTTATTTTAATTAATGCTTCCTTCATTTTTTCATCCAATTTATATTCTATACTTTATCAATGCAATGCCTTTCTCTATTTTGTCAATTTGATAAATGTCTCTTTCATCTCATGTGTAAATTAAATATTTATAAAGATTGACCATCGCAATATTTTATCAACACACTTAGTTCTTTTTTAGTGATTTAACCATTTTATATTTATTTCAATTCATCACCCCCATAACTTCCTTCCTGGGCAATACATTTCAGTCTCAACAGTCTCCCAACTCCTTGAGGTGAGTAAAATATCTGAAAATTAATCAGTAAGATCAGTAGGCTCTATGTTGATGTCCTACAAAATGGTGTCTGAGAGCAAACATAACATAATGTCTATTCCTCAGATATAAACTGCATTGATACCATTCACTAATTCTTTTCTTCAAAGTTTAGTGGTCTGTTCACAAAGTAAATAGATAAATAAAAATAAAATCAAAAAAGGCTGGACTTTTCTGTTAGATATTGCTAAAGCACCACCAAAACATTGCAATAACAAAAATAAAGGCAATAACCATCTGCAAAGGTTCTATCCCCTTTTTTCTGTCCCTCTTGTAAACAGTCTCTATGGAAAAGTGGCTCTCCTGGTTTCGCTTCACTGAGGTTGAGACGAATAGCTCATATTGAACTAAACCCCTTTGAAATTCAGACTTCACACCACTTTTCCCAGACTCTGTCCCTTTAATCAATTAATAATTTCTGCTAATATAAGCATGCTACTTACAGTGAGATAAAGATGTCCAACTAGGTTCCCTTCCAATTATAACTGTTGTTGGTGTTGTCAAGGTTACCTGTGAAGCTCCTCCCATCTGAGCAATTACCAATAACGATCCAGTCTCCAAACTCCCCATCACTTAAGTGTACTGGATCTCTATCAAGCTGGCTCAGACAAAAAATATCAAAATTAAAAACATCAAATGTTTAAAACAAAATCAGAGAATAGTACTGACTGATAAACACAACATAGTTTACAAAAATAGTCTTCAGTTTGCTATACTTCAAATTCTATCCATATTTCTAAAGAAAAATCCAAGATTTAAATCACTGACAAAACAGCTTCCCTATAGAAATTGCCAAACCTAAAGTACTTGTTTATTAACACAATCCAATCTAAATTCAAAGTAACTTTTGCTTTTATGATTCCTCTTTAAACAAACCCAAATGTGCTAACTGGGCAAGATATTCTGGTTGTAAATAATGAAACAGTTCATACTTCAAGAACATTTGTCAGATTCTGTGAAGTGAATCAAACATAGTCAAACTGATTTGTGCAACTAAAACTCCTCTTAAATTTTTGTAGGATACATAGTAGTCTAATTCCCCTTAGCAGTAGAACAAAAAAAAAATTCAATTAAGGAGGTTCAAGAGATAAGATTTCTCTAAACAAAAACTAGTAGCATTAAAATAAAAAACAAAAACCATCATTTTAAATTCAATCCCAATTATCCTCTCCGGCTTCTTTTTGTTGCTCCAATGATAAACACCAAATTGAATTGAAGCTTCTAAACAAATGTCAAATAAATTACCACTGAATCATGTTTTCTTTAATTCAGCTTCTCAAATTAACATTTTCCAAAGTTCTCATTAATAAGCAGACCGCAGTTCAGAAACCTGGGTCAGAATCCAAGTCGAACCAAATATATAAAGGTTGAGAGAGAAAGAGAAAAAAATAAAAATAAGAAAAAATAAAATCAAAACAATCTAAATAAATTGTCAGTTACTGGTCTCCACTAATCAAATGGTATATTATGCCATTATTCTATAATCAGAACTGTTCCAAAATGTTTTAGGACATGTAAATTAACTCTCAGCATCAAGTAGACTAGCTAACAATTAATGAATAACATCTGAAAAATTAATCTTAAACTTTAAAACTAAAACCAATTCTTATTTGTCAAAACAAAATGTGCATTCAAATATATGGTAAAAATTATTTCAATGTAGCTGGTCCAATCACATTTTGCTTCTACACGATCAGAATAAATGAATTAGAATTTACTTCTTACTTCTAAATTAAACCATCATTTCGATCACCGCTGATAAACAAATCTACCAAAGAATTTAGTTTTTACTTTCAATCCTTAGACCAATTCCAAATTTATCCCCAGCCTGTTTAAAAACAAACTGATGCCTTAAAGATGACTCTGTGTTTTAATGTTTTCTTTTTTTCAAACTCAAACATTCAAATCCCACTAGTTTAGAAAATATACTATGATAAGTATTGTTTTGCATGGTAAAAACATTCAATTTGTAACGGAATTGAAATATGCTGGGTTACTCCTTGAGCCCCAGTTGAAATTTGATAAATCCAATAAGCATTTAGTGTCCACAAAATCCTTAAGAATGTTCAATTGTGTAAATAATTTAACACCAGTCTCCTTTAGATCATTTATTCAGAGACTAAGCTATATTTCTAAAGTCTATAGAGCCATCAGAAATAAGCCAAACATAATTTTAGCATAAATGATACTTATTTAAATCACAGACTCATTCTCTGTACCATTCAACACGGTGCTTATAAAAATAATTTAGACCAGTTTGTTGCTTTCCAATTAACACCGTTTGCTTTTCGTTCTATTCTTATAATTACTGCTCATAGCTTTATCTTTATTTAGACCAACTTAATCAACTCCTGCTTAGATCAATCAAAAAGCAACAAATCCACCTAATTAAAGATTAAAAAAAAATGCAACTTTTATTTTTACTATACACTCCCCTCTTTTTAATTTTAAAGATGAAATCAAAAATTAAAACTTCACCAAGTCAGAATCGACTCATGAGTAACTGTTCTTAGTCATTCGCGTTTAATTGTAACATGCATCATTATCCCAATAAATGTACATGCTCTCCTCATGTGATAAATTGAGCCTTCTCTGGCAAAACCAGTTAACTAAATTCAGCATGTACTTCTCGATCTTTAATCTCCGTATTGTAACAGTTCAGTTAAATGTGAAACACCTTAAATTGCCCTTCGTAGAAAATGTGCTAAAACATTGCCGAAGGGAGTCCAAATGAGTAGCAAACTAAATTTATATCTGAACAGTTATTTTGAGGCCGTTGTCTAACAAACGTCCAGTCATGTAAAACATTACATCCTAATTAATTAGAAAAATTTAACAAAATCCCAATTCGTTTAAGTCCTAACAAGGCAATCGTCTGCAGGAGTCTGTAATCACTTTCTATCCAAAATCAACTCTTAGCTTACAACACACAGAACATGCAGTTATGTTTAACCACAAAACACATTGACACACAACAGCAAAAACGCTAGCATAGCACAGCAGCCTGCAGCAACGTGCTACCGTAAACTCTCTTTGTGCAACGAAACCTAAAACAGTACAAAACGTACGGCGAAAACAGTCAAGAAAATCGCAACACACACTTTAGAAAATTACTTACCGCAATACCAGGACTTAATCCGCACAATTTATACCACTTTACCAAACTTTAATTCGGCATGAACAAAAACACCGAATCTACAACGTCCGTTACAGCCCAAAACCATTAACAAAAAACACAACATTATAAGCGGTGATTTTTAGACCTTAGTACATTATTTTATCGCGGAGGTTTAGACCAATCTGTCACAATTTTCGTAGTCTGCTTTGAGAAATTTCCCGGCGCCGGCCTCCAGAAAACCACTCAAAAGACTCGAACAGATGGCAGAAAACCGCCTATTACCACTAATTTATATATCAAAACATATAGTCAAAGCTGTTGTATGTTAGCCGTGCTATTAAGCAGAAAATCACACAGAAGTAGCTCCGCCATCACACCACCTAGCTTGGGCGTTCGCTCTGATGGCCTGTTGCAAATGTTTACAACTAATTCTTACAGATTTTTAATTTCAGTTATCCATCATATGTAGTTATATATTTATTCATCTATTTTATTTTATTTATTATACTCGAGTTCATTATTTATACTATAACATTTTAACACAAACGCAACATCTCCAGCACGTCTCGCAAAGCGCCTGCGTAAAAAACCATCACACACCAGCCCGTCACCTCAAAACATCAAACACAGTAATTTCACAATACTATTAAAAAGTAACACCAACAACACTAACCTCAATCGGACACACCAAAAGTCGGACCATTTCACAATCCAATTCGCGTTGCTCAAGCGCACGTTTGGAGAGACGTCGGCTTCATCAAGGTAATCCGTCCAGATTAACAGAGGGCACCGCAGGCTCTACTGCAATCTTTTCCGTTTGCCAGCCTTGAAGAATCTTACGAAAGCGTCCTTTCGAAATTGAGATTGCCAATTCTCAAGCCCCGATCCGCACTTTGGCTCCGATTTTTAGTCGTTGAAGGGACCGCTCCATCCGGTCCATCTGCTCCATTGTCCCCCTGGGCGCGCAGAGTAACAAACTCCATCTCCCAGCAGGCACCGGTGTTTCTCTGCGGAGTGCAAAGCAGGTCGCAATCATGCTCAGAACAGAGACACAGACAATGGAGCCGCTTCAACCACGGGCCCGCAACAGTTAATCTGCTCAAAACAAAACAAACATATTTAACTTGCATGACAACATTACCCAATGTTAGATTAACCAATCAACAGAATTAAAAACTACGCAACTCTGCGCAGATTGTCAATAGAGCAAATACATGTCCGTTAATTAACTTAAAAAAATAACTGGATCTTGGTCCAACTCTGCACAAGGTCGAGGTCACCATTTGTAGAATTAAAATTTTATCAAAAAATAATTCAGTGCATGTTCAAGCAGAGACAAAATGGAGCCAATTTCCAGTTCTCACTTTTATTTTAAACAGATTAACAAATTGCAGTTTACAGAGAAATATGCACTATTTTCTCTGGGCCAGACAAAGATCTGACGAAGAATGGTTTCCGTGTCATAACTTTTATAAACGTCCAAAACCTCCCAGGATTAATCTGCTCCAATCAGAAAGTTTTAAACAGTGTCTTAACAATGATTGGTCCGTCCAGAATTATATGTCCTCCTCCTGGATCCAAGTCAAAAGTTCATTCTAAGTTTTATGGTTTATGGTCCTTCCTAAGCAAAACTCCCAGCTTTATGGCCTCCATCCTTATCTATAAAACATCCTGGTTTTATGGCCTTGGTTCCCACTCTACAGACATCCTGTTTTTACAGCCTGCAATAAAACTCTTTGTCTCAGAGGTCCTCAAAGGTCACACATACTCCCCATTATCCAAGGCCCAATTCAAATACTGATAAACAGTGTGTCTTTTACCTCTGAATGTTATAAAACAGACCTCTACCTCTGACTTTTTACTAAAGATATTAGCCCCAAAAAATAAGATACAACAGTACGCAGGAGGTGTTTCAATCTACACTGTCAACTTTTCAGGAGAGAGCGTGCTCCCACATGCTGCGTGAACATAGTGTACTCATAGTGAGAAAAGAGACAATCAAACAAAAAGCATGAGATAAAAATATATAATTCAAGTATACAACAGGATTTATGTATTTACTATCAATAGGTCTATTGTCCTTTTTGTTAACATTAACCAGAATTCCCTAGGAAAGGTTTGTCCCTTTGTCTCCCTTTCTAGGAGAACTTAATTAAGGAATATTTCAACATTAGTCTGTTGTTTCTTTTATTTATATGATCCTTATTTGTACAATAATGTGTAAATAGCATTAAAATCAATAAACTGAGACCTATGTCAAAAACTGTGTGTACAGACCAAACTACATGAGTTTACATTTATATTAACCATTTTAAGATAACCTTAAGAATATGGTAGAGACTTTGTTTGTGATGTTTACTACCTGAATTTACAAACGTTAATTTAAATGTAGTTAACAAAGTTAACTTAAGTTCAGTAGCAATGCCACGCTTCAAACTCGCTTCGTTCGTCCTAATCAGCCCTTAACTTGCCGCACCGTGCATCACCGGCCTCCCTTGCGCTTCTAATCACGCTGCGATACACATATAAACCCTGCCTACCTCTCATTTCTCTTCTGTTTCCTTCGTTTTCGCCCCTCCCTTCCCATCCCTTTCTCTTTCTCTCTGGGTCCTGCCGACCCGCCTCCTCTTTCTCGCTCTCTCTGGGTCCTGCCGACCCGCCTCCTCTTTCTCGCTCTCTCTGGGTCCTGCCGACCTGCCCTCTCTTTCTCTCTCTCTCTCTGGGTACTGCCGACCCGCCCTCTCTTTCTCTCTCTCTCTGGGTCCTGCCGACCCACCCTTTCTTTCTCTCTCTCTCTCTCTGGGTCCTGCCGACCCGCTCTCTCTTTCTCTCTCTCTCTCTCTCTGGGTCCTGCCGACCCGCCCTCTCTTTCTCTCTCTCTCTCTGGGTCCATCTATAGCGTGGTCCTGGCTAGTAAACCTTTACTTAATTTTTTATATCAAAACCTTTTCTGTGTCAAGATTACTGATTACTTCTAATATTGTCATGCTGCAGTAAATCACTCACTCTCCTCATCATCATCTGTACCTGTGTCGTCCTGTCTGAACCTCCTATTGTTTTCATCGCTGGATCATTGTCGTACATTTGTTGTGTATCGTCTCACCTTATGCTGTTGCACCACTCAATAAATCATCACCTCACCTAGAACTCTGCTTCTGCGCCTGGGTCCTTCGTCCTTCACGCAGCATATCCCTGACAAATATTGTGAGATTCATAACTCTTCTTGCTCCAATAAAGCAAAAAAGAAAACCCAGCAGAGGATGTACTTCCTGAGGCAGCTGAAGAAATTCAACCTGCCAATACAATGGTGTTGCAATTCCACTCTGCAATCATCAAGTCCATTCTCACCACCTCCATCACCGTGTGGTACGCTGGAGCCACTATCAGGGACAGAGACTGCAGCGTGTTGTGCACTCTGGTGAGAAGGTGATCAGCTGCAGACTCCCATCTCTACAGGACCTTTACACCTCCAGGACACTGGGGCATGCAGGTCGGATAAGAGATGACACTGTTTAACCTGCTTCCCTCAGGTAGGAGGCCCCGTTCCATACGTACTAGAACCTCTCATCATAAGAACAGTTTCTTCCCCTCTGCTGTCGGACTCATGAAGAATAACCCTAAGACTGTTCCCACCACCTGCTCTGTATCAGTCACATGACCCATATTGTGTTCGTTGTCACCTGTCTGATTGGCACTGATTGTTATCTGCACTCATGTATATCTCAATCAGTTTAGCAAATTTTATTTTATTTGTATTTAAGTGTTTGTCATTTTTTATATGTTTACACAAAGTACCGAAGAAATTTCCTGAGGCTGTAAATATGCCCAACATTTGGGAAAAAACCCTTTCTGATTCTGAAATCAATCTTTACCATGTCTCTTCTGTCCAGGCTATGTTCTGATCATCACTGCTGGATTTTTTTACTTTTACGACTGGTAGAACGTGAAAGACTGCTAATGCTTCACTAATTTCTTGTCTTCTCCCATCTTCTGTTGTAGATGACAATTAAAAGTGAGACTTACCTAATGCTGTGATGGACTGGCGACCTGTCCAGGGTGTACCCCGCCTCTCGCCCGTTGACAGCTGGAGATAGGCACCAGCACCCCCGCGACCCATAAAGGATTAAGCGGTTAAGAAAATGGATGGATGAATGGACTTACCTAATGCTGCATTTTTTACTGCAGAAATGCACAGCTAATGAATCCTGTAAATTGCACAAGCTGACTTTATCACAGTCATTCAACCTTAAAAATACCTGAGGAGATCTAATACAGGTTCCCTGGTGTTTAATTTTTGACCGCCCACTCCTGCCTTCAGCAATATTCAAAACAATCTTGCATAGGGCTCCTTGGATTGTAGACATCACATCCATGAAGCAGAAATCTACACAAAGTGTTTTTGTTGTGAAGTTGTTTCCCTTATTCATACCTCTGCTTTTTTGGCCAAACATTTGTTTAATCAACCGTTAAAGACTTATTTCATCAGACTGTAAACCTCAAGCATCAATGAATTATTTATTTGATGAATGATGTTCAGAGTGTACTAACACTAAAAAGTCAGATCCGCCCTTTGGATTCAAGAAGAATTTCTAGTTTTGTTTTAGATTAGAGTTCCAGATTTCCACTTTCTCTTTTTTTGTGGTAATTTCTGTTTAATCTAGCAGCTGCTAAGTGAAGGTCATCGTCATATTCTTTTTTAAGTCAGACTTGTGATAGAGCTTTTAAATTTGCACTCCCACATATTAGGAGGATATTGGACATGTGGGATGATGGGACTTGATTATGGGCAACCCTGAGCATCCTCTTCATGAAACTATGCTACAGCAACCGAGTATCTTCAGTTTGAGGCTTCTTCCGTTTGCTGCAACACAGAGCGCTACAGTAAATCCTTTCTCCCCACAGCCATCATTATCTACAACAACTCCTTGAAAAATGAATAATGAGCTACAACAACATTCACCCATGCACTGTGGTGGGAGGCTCTTTGGGTGGTAGCTCGGGCCACGCTAGAGTAGTGGGGGCTCAGTGTGGGGTGGGGTCCCTGTTTGGTGCTAAGTGGCCTCGGTGCTAGCGTCTGGTGGGGTCTGTGGGTTACCAAGGTAGCTGGGTCCAGGGCTTTATCTTCATGATGAGAGAGAAAGCAGTATGGCGCAATGTCACAGTCGTAAAAACAAATCTCTATGAAGCCCTTCTGAAGAAGTGTACTTACCGTCTACGCAAACTCGACAGCCGAACAACAAAACATGAAACTAACTGCATGTCAGTTGGTAAACCATCAAACAGTTTTCCCGGCACTGTATCACATCATCATACCCAAATAACCCTTGAACAAATCCAGTAGCAGCATGGCTAGTTCAGCATCCATAAATCCTGCTGTATTTCTAATGTCTCACTCACAGCGGCTTACCCCACAAAACTGAAAAGTTGTAACATTGGGTTTTAGAAGCTAATCTTACTTTGATCTAAACTTAGTAACCGTTGACTGAAAAGACCTTTCACAGCAGTGAAGGGAAGGCAGTTTTCTTTCACCTGTGTCTTCTCCCAGCGTTCTGCTCTATGAGGCAGAAGGAACCGCGGGAGGTGCTCATGACCAGGGGGACAGCCTCTTCCTGCATGACGACCCTGAATAAGATGGCATTCCAGTGGCGGAACGTTCCCCACGTCCTGCTACCAGCTTCTGCTTCTGCATCAGTTCTGTTTCTCTTTCTGTGTCTGTGCGGCCTTCTCCAAACCACAGACGGTCTCGGCAAGATGACTGCTTATGCTGAGCCTGGTTCTGCTGTTAAAAGGGAGTTTTTCCTCTCCACTGTCGCTTCATGCTTGCTCAGTGTGAGGGATTGCTGAGAATTCACGACGCAATGTGCTGTGGTTGTCTAATTCCTAAATTAAACATTGTATTGTAAGAACTCTTCTTTTAAAGTGCCTTGAGAGGAAATCTGTTTTGAAACGGTGCTATATAAATAAACTGAACTGAATTGAATGGAATGGAAGTCTGTCATAGTAGAGGGGTCCACAAGACAATTGACACCATTAGTAACTGGTAGACGATTAGTCAGCTGATTATTTACCCGAAAAGAGCCTCACCTAATGTTCTTTTTTTTAAAATACAGTGCATGTCCCAACACAGTTTTTGTTACTGTGAGTCACATTGGAAAACATTGATATCTGGAAGTAACAGCTGCCAATTACAGAAAACTGCAATTGCAGAAAACTGTAGCCTTAAGACGAAATAGATGGACATTACGTCTAACATATGCCATTCATTTGAATACCTTGACTCTTATATATAGGTCCTTGTGTCCTAAGGTGGTGCTGGGTCCAATGAGCTCCCCCCAGAGATTCCTTCAGCTATAGGTCACCCACTGTTTTGACAGGGGACAATCTCTTCAGCCTCTCTTAGAGGTCCTGGTGATGAATGATCACTCAATGTTTTGTGGGATTCGGCCTTCTTTCTGTTGGCTATACTGGATGTCAAATTTGATCATAGCCAGAAAATCCATTTTTATACATGCTTTTATACGGAGGCATTTAGGTTTTCATTTTCATATCGACTATATTAAATAATGGCAATTATAATACGGCTTAAGATTTTTATTTTTCTTTGCTTGGGAAGGGATACATAAGGCTGGCCCCCAAACCACATATTTTAAGCTACCAAGGAAAGCCCTATATAAAAGTATATTTTTTTTCTTTCAGTGTGCTATAATATTATTATTATTATTATTATTATTATTATTATTATTATTATTATTATTATTATTATTAATAATAATAATAATAATAATAATAATAATAATATAAGATAATACAATTGAAGGCAGTACTACCCAGTGGAAAACTAGGCCAAATATATATATAGACTATTGGGCTCATTTAGTTCTCACTCATGGCGCGTAAATTACAGTTGAAATATCACAAATTAGATTTAAATTTGAAATATAAACAACTACAAGGGTCATGTAGATTACATTTGTGCACATATTAACATTTACACACTTTTTAAAACCATAAGCATGTCAGGATCCGTTTCAGGATGCTGGATTTGGCTGTCTGTGTTTGTGTGTGTGTACTTACCTTGCACACAGGGGCGTGGCAGGCAGAAGTTGACAGGTGCAGCTGATCCTAGGTAATCACTTTAAAAGGGAAGCGTCTCCTGCACGCTGGCACCAGATTGTCCTGCTACAAGCGTGGTAACAAGGCCAACCTTAGTCACTTAGATTGTCTTATTGATCTTTTCCAAGTCTTTGTCGTGAACGTACCCAAGTCTCTTTTTAGATAGAGTTTCCTCCCTTCTCTCTGGATCTCTTTGGTTCCCTCCTGCAACTCCAACATATCCGAACCAACCTTTCAAGATTACTTACCTGTTCCTTGTTGGATGTCCTCTGTGTCAGTCTCTGCAACGCTCCCTCCGCTGGTTCCTCTGCCTCCAACGCTGCTGCAGCACAGATCCAGAAAGCGGTTTCCTAGCAGGGAACGCTCTTAGGACGGCATGAATCAGCCATCCAAGGTTTCACCCGACAGCTAAGTTTGCAGTCTTCCACGATCAGCCGCCTAAACCAACAGGTGTACGATTTGGCGTCAAAGATAAATGCGAGGCAAAATTATTCCCCCACAGCTGCCTGTCTCTTCAGGGATGTGACATCACCTCCGCCCGAGCCTTTTTCCGGTGAGATTGACAAAACTAAAGGGTTTCTGCATCAGCCTTCTACGAGGACAGTCCCTTAGATGGGCAGATGCATTTTTTACAGAGTCCCTGGTTGAAACCACTTCCTATAAAGATTTCCTAGACCTGTTCAACAAAACTTTCGCTCCAATTAAAAATGAAGAACAGCCAGACAGAAATCTGTGGACCCTGAAGCAAGGGAATAGGACCACAGCTGAATTCGCCATCGGGTTTAGAATTTTGGCCGAAGGTTCCGGTTGGAATGCTCCAGCATTAAAGGGAGCCTTCTATCAAGCTGTTAATGAGAGAATCAAAGATGAATTAGCCTCAAGAGATGAACCTAAAATTCTTAACAAGATAATCGAGCTCGCGATCAGACTCGATAATCGTTCAAGAGAACGTTCTAAAACTAGGAGGTTCTTCTTAAGCAGCTCCGACACTAAGACGGAGAAAACAGTTTCCAAATCACCTCTCGCTCCGAGAGAACAGTCTCCCGAACCAATGCAAATGGTTCTTTTCCCGCAAGAAAGACAAAGGAGGATGACCACTAACTCCTGCCTTTATTTAATAGATTCCGTATCCGAGCAAAATCTGATTCACCCAGATAATATTACCAGATGATATATTCCCACATTCAAACTCAGTTCACCCATCACTGTATCAGCTCTCAACGGTAGTTCTATGACAAGCATAATTCACAAAACTCACACGAGCCCACTAGTTATCTCTGGAAACCATCATGAAGAGATCCAATTTAATGTTTACACCAATAAAAAAAGCTCTTTTGTTCTCCCTGGCTCTACATCCACAATCCACAAATTAACTGGGTCAACCGCTGAAAAGATACCTGGAGTAATTTCTGTTCCAAATCCTGCCTTAAATCAGCCTTACCCATGGAACGGCGCCACAAGTCCTCTGCCATCCCTGATCCAGACCTGTCCAATGTTCCTGAGGATTATCACGACCTAAATCAGGTATTTAACAAAGATCTTGCTCTTTCCTTATTGCCCCATCGTCTATATGACTGTGCTGTTGACCTGTTACCCGGTGCCCCATTACCCTCGAGCCACCTCTACAACATTTCTGTAAAAGAGCGAGAAGCAATGGGGAATTACATTCAGCACTTGACATAATCCATCCATCTTCTTTCCCCCTCGCCACTGGTTTCTTATTCGTGGCCAAGAAGGATGGTTCGCTCCGGCCCTGCATCAATTATAGAGGTCTTAAAAACAAGTATTCCTTACCGTTGCTTTCTTCTGCTCTTTAACCAAACATCCATTTTCTTGAAATTAGATCTTAGAAACACTTACCACCTAGTCCGCGAAGGGGATGAGTGGAAGACTGCTTTAAGACACTCATAGGACACTTTGGGTATCTTGTGATGCCATTCGGCCTCTCTAACGCTCCAGCCATATTTAAAAATTTAGTTAATGATGTACTGCGAGATTTTCTCCACAACTTCATTTTTGTATATTTTAATGATATTCTCATCTTCTCCAAGGATCTCCACCAATGACAAAGACCACGTCCGCCAAGTTCTTCAAAGGTTGATGGAAAACCGGCTCTATGTAAAAGCGGAGAAATGTCAGATGTAAATCATGAGGAAGTGATGGCATATACTGTGTGATTATACTGCACTTTAAAGCTCTTGCTTTTTTAAGCATAAACATGTCACTGATGTTACTAAGTTTAAGAAAGAAACTTGCAGATTACTCAAATGGTGCATATAATTATAAGGGACAGGAATTTCTGATGTGGAACAACAATTTATCATTAAGAAATATCTTGTATTCAATTTAAAAGTACATTGCCAGTTATAATAAATCCCATTTGTAAAGAAAGTGTATTTATCTTCCTGTTGATTTTGAATTGGTTGCCTGTATTTTTGCCACTTCTTTACCTTTTAACGCACTGTCTTTCACTAATGTTAGTTTAGTAGTAGTTAATCTAAAGTGACTTCAAAGGCACATTGCAGAAAGCAGCGAGAAAAACAACTAAACAAATTGGAGAAAATGTTTAAAGGAAAATATCACCTCACAATGATACCTATTTCATAAAACTATACTGTCTATTTCATGGAAGAGTTATACGTACTGTATAGAAAGAAAAGACAAACTAATACTTGTTCAAGAAAAAAACTGGCATCACTGTTACAGTATGGGTAATACAAATGAAACTATTTTTTATGAGTAATCACAGTTGCTGCTTAGTGTAAAACACCTACATTATGATACCTACATAAAAGTGACCTTAAATACATCAAGCACAAAATAATATAGTAAATTTAAAGTGTTAACCACTTTACTCTCAGGAAAATGTTGAATCAACTGTTCAAAAAATAATAATTGTCATCCCACGTTCAATGCCATTGGTTTATGCATCACCTTACTTGCCGTTGTTGAGATTTTAGCAAGAGCAATGGAGCCTAAGGTTAAATAAGAAGAAAAACAATCCCATTATTAATTTTATATTCATTATATTAATATAGTTTAAAAAGGGGTAAAAGACAAATAGAATGAACGTGTTCCAAATAAAACTTTCCAGAAATGACATAAACTCTAACGTAAACTGAATTTTTATTATGAGTGATATAACATTCTAAACAGCTTTAGTATGAATCCTCCTTGGCTAATGAAAATTTGTAAAGCTTTTTAAAAATTTTAATACTCTTATTTAGCATTCAGGAGGCATTAAACCTAGTTTATATTCCTCTGTCAGTATGGGTGCAAAGACGCGCACCGCCATCATCAGTTAAATGCAAGCCCTCTCTGGCAGGGCCGCAGAGTGTGACGGAGACATGCCCAATTTTTCTAAAATTCTAATTTCTGCTGCACATGTCCTGATGAAGACGAGGAGGCAGGCGCACATTACACCTGTCTTAAATTTATTGCATTGGCTCTGTGTATGTCATATGATTGATTTTAAAGTTCTTTTAATGATTTTTAAGAATCTTAATGGTCTTGAGCCTTCTTATCTTTCAAAACTGCCTTTACCATATGAACCTTTGCGGTCTCTAAACTCCTCTGGCAGCCCTCTCTTTTGTATACCTAAAGTTAGGACAGACAGTCATGACAAGGCAGCTTTCCAGTATTATGGCCCTCACCTCTGAAACAGGCTGCCGGAGGACCTCAGGACCAGAGAGGACATTCATGTTTTTAAGAGCAGACTCAATACTCACCTTTTTAGCTTAGCTTTAAACTGATTATTGCCTGATTATATTTGTTCAATGTTTTAACACGTGGTCTATTCATATTTGTCTCCTGTTATTTTTATACTTTACCCTGCTATTTTAATCCTTTTCGTGAGCAGTGTTCGGCTGTGGCTGCCTCAGTGCTCTCCAGGTAGCGCTTGGATTGAGGTGCGGGGCAAATCAGATGAAACTGAGACATGCTTTGAAATATATGGGAATATGGCTTATGTGGGGTCACTTTAATCTGTAAAGCACTTTGAATTGCGACTCCTGTGTGAAAAATGCTTTTTAAAGAAAGATTAATTGATTGATTGATAATGTCCGTCAAAAGCTGATGAAGAGCGCAAGTGTTTGGTCAGCATGCGTATGAGTGTTCAGTATCTGTAATGAAAGCAAGTGAGGTGTTTTATCTCATATGTGCACGAAAATCTCTTGAGTTGTAAAATAGGGGGAAGTTGTTCATGTGAGGAGTGTTGGTTTAAAACATGGCGCCTAGAAAAGCGTGACAACCCCTGATGTCCTGCCGGCTGATGACTTCCAGGCAACTGAGAATTCTGAAAGGAAAACGCCTCTGTTGATACCTGAGCCTACCTGTGCAAACCGTCTTCAGAAACTAATATCTACGATCTTCTTTATCTTTGCTTTAAGATGTACAACAATCGGCACCAAGAAAAATAAATGGCTCTTTTGGATTAACTACTTTGCAAATGACAGCCGATAGAGTGTCAAGTAATACTGTGCCAAGGTATTTTAACTTCTCAAGCTGCATTTTCCACTGAATATTTTAGATATGCTCTACAGGAAATTGTAAATAGGTAAATCATCCAAGAATAATTTATAGTTATGTTTCAAAGAAAAATCCACAAATAGGTAAATCTATGATTGCCGAACCACTACAAATACACTGTAGGTATGAATAAAGAACAAAATTACGGATAACCTGCATCTTGTGTAACAAAAACTATATGTAGCTGAATAATCTTTGATATGAGATGAAAGTATCTATGAAAAGATGTAAGTATACAATCTGCTAATTGTAGTAATAATTCCAGAGTAAATTATATGTATTTATAAAATCAATTAATAAAAAAATGTCTCTATGTGCTACCTAAATTGTAAATTTCTTAAAGGATGAATCTAAAATCAAGCAAGTTGAATAACAATACAAAAACTATCATAAACAACATGAGTAGATGTGCCTTTACACCAGCTGCCAGTCCAGTGTGTACAGCACCTCTCACTTAAAGTTACAGCCCAGAGAAGGTGATGCGCTTGCCAAATTGCCTTGATATGCTTGTTTAAAAAAAAATGTCTCACTGAAATACTTCTGGGTGCAGCTTTTATGACCAGTGGAAATAGCCATCAGCCCCAATAGCAACCCTTTATCTTTTTATCTCGCCACAATGACTGTCCTGAAACACGTCTCTTTCTGTCATGACCACCATATTGGCATCCCCCTATCGCGGGACTAGACTTGTTAGCATATAGAGAAAATAAAATGCAACGTACCACATGTTGCTTACATAAAGTAGCAAGAGATTGAACTAGGTGAGCCTGTATCAAGCAAATATGGCTTAAGTACTATTTAGTTAGAGGCAGTGTCATAAAAGACAAACAACTATAAACATTTTATTGATTAATCTTATTTTATGTGTGTTTCATTCCACTACACAAAGCACACATATTGTAACCATGAGACAATTATCTCAATTTAAAAATAAAAATATGTATTCTTGGTATTCGTAGCCATGAAACATTTTTGTTAACGTTAATGTCTACATTGTGTATCGGTCTCAAAGGTCTCACTCAGAGACCCGCTGCCATTCACAAGATAGAAAACCTCATGACCTTCCCCCTGCTCACTCACTCAATATAGCACAGCATTTAGATTAATCACACACAGACATATGTTTCTGAAGCCTTTATTTCAGTTATACCCAATGAGTTTCTGCTTACAATTAATGAAAACACATTATTTAAGATTGGTATATTACGTCAGACCAATAAAATAAATATTTTTAATACAGACATTTGGACTCAGGAAAAAATTAGATTTAATATCTGCTTAAAAGTTGTTTTCAAAACTCTAATCTGACAAGTGAGCCTCATCAGAACCAATATGCTTATCAATTTATTTAATATAACTGTATTTAATACATACACTCAACACCTTTCTGCTCCCATTTTTCATGAGATGGACTTAAAGATCTAAAATTCATTCCAGATACACAATATTACCATTTCTCTCAAACATTGTTCACAAATTTGTCTAAATGTGTGATAGTGAGCACTTCTGCTTTGCTGAGATAATCCATCCCACCTCACAGGTGTGTCACATCAAGATGCTGATCTGACATCATGATTAGTGCACAGGTGTACCTTAGACTGCCCACAATAAAAGGCCACTCTGGAATGTGCAGTTTTTTTGCTTTATTGGGGGTCTGGGGACTTAGAACCGGTCAGTATCTGGTGTGACTACCATTTACCTCATGCAGTGCAACACATCTTCTTCGCATAGAGTTTATCAGATTGTCAGGTTTATGTTTTAGTAGGACAAAACCCCAAAGTCTATCACTATGTTAAAACCAACCACTGTCTTTTTCTCTTTACTTTACCTCATCTTTCACTTTTTTTGCATTTTTTTTACCTTTATCATTTTCTAAGTCTTTATTCCAATGTTTCTTTCTACTTCTACCTCATTCTACTTCTTTCTGCCAACACCTTTTTACCTAAAATCCACTGTCCCCTGATATTTCTCCCTATTGCTCACTTACACTAAGCCCCTGTCACTATATAGGCTAAACTTATTCTCTCCGTCACTTTTATATAGGCTCCTTACATTTTTTGCTGCAATAGTTTCTTTAAAGAGTGTGGTGGCAGAATTTAGTGTTGTGATTTATATGTACTTTGTAATCAACTGTGACGCATGTTTACTTAATGTTGTAGTATTAGTTTGAATGTTAGTCTTATTGAGTGACGCCTTTACCCAAGTCATGGTCAGAGAGTTTTGATAATCATAGTCCACATCCTGCGTTACCATGAAGATGGCTCTTCGGACTGGGCATCCTTAAAGGTCTACAAAGTTCACAGCTTTCTTATCAAAGAGAAAGATGCCGTAAAGTCTGCGACTCGCCCCCTGAGAGTCGTACTTTATCAAATAGAATAGATAGACCAAGGTTACTAGAAATAATATAAGCTTGTTGTTGTAAAATTGAGAATGGTCAGTATTCTGCATTTTACTGCAATGTGTTACCGTCCTCCTGTATTATCAATTGAAATAATTTGAAAACCTTCAAACGTTTAAAGGAATCTCATTTTTATTTGTAACAATATTTTGTGAGACACCAACAGCTAACTGTTTTTTTTTTAAGTTTGAGGTTATTTATTTAAAATTGTTGAGCAAAAGCTTTTCTATAGAAGTTAGTTTTTACATTTTCATTTTTTTATTTTGTTTTGTAATACCTCACCCCTACTTTCCGCCTGACATAAAAGTGCAATGTAATTTACTCGTCCTTTTCCACCCGACAAATTTCAAACTCATTTCGGCTGCAAAAGTGTTCAATGCAACTCGTACCGGGATAGCCTTAGGGGGAAAAAACAAAATCTATGTTAAGAAGAACCATAAACTCACACTCTATTTCCAAAACTGCAGATCTTTCTGTCCATGTGTGCTTCTTTTGAATATCACCAGTTAGGGCTGGCCGATACTAAAACTAATATAATGGTGTATTGTGCATTTAACCTCAAATCACCACCCCACTTTCTTTTCATTTCTTTTTTTTAAATAGTGTGCTTTTCTGTATTCAGTGTCCAGTAGTGGCCAAATTTCCTTAATTTTCTTTAAAATATGATGGCTTCTTGCTATTGAACGTTTTCAAACAGCCTTTTAATTAAGTGTTTGATTCCCACTCCTCTCTGTATTTCTCAGACTCCAGTTTAAACTCAGAAGTGATCACACAGACCAGATGAGGTGAGGAAGTGATGAGGGCTAAGTGAAATCCGGGATTTTAGTCTGCAGTCATTTATTTTAGACAGAAAATATTTTACATCGGACCACAGGAGGGAGCAGGTGGTGGCGGCTGGGCAGGCGGAGCTGTTGGGCTACAAATGGTTCAGCTGCAGTAACAAACATACGTGCTCCACGTATGAGTGCTGGTAGATTTTAAACACTTGCTATTTATAGCTACACAGTTGCAGCCTTAGCAGCGCTTTTCCCCTCTGTCATATGAGACTGCTGACTCTGCATAGTCATGTGACTCAAGGCAATGCTCATTTCTTAAGGGGGCAGGAGCACCGCTAAACTAAAACACGTTTTCTTTTTTTCTTTTTTTATATACCGAATTTATCGGCATGGGCAAAATGACGTCGGTAACAGTCACAGATTTCTGTATTGTATATTTTGGATACCGCCCAGCCCTATCACAGGTATTATATAAATTGAATAATTTTACAATTTAAGAATTAAATTCTAGTCATCCATGATTAAAAAAAACAAAAACCAAAAATAGACTCACAGACTTAAAGACCTTAACCCTGGTGTGCAGTATTGTTTTTAGTAGGTAAGCAATTAAATATCTGCATGTCTTTTATTTTGAAAATTGCATAACACTTTAAACTGCTTCCGTCTCTGATTTCCTGCCTGGTCTCATCTAACATGCTGAGACTGACACGTTTAGCTCATAAAAAAATAGAGCCATTGCATAAATTTAGGAGTGGGCCATGACAAATGCTTCTGGGTTGGATTAGTGATTTATCCTGCTTCACGCCATCTGAAAATGGTACCTTTGACTATTATTGTGGCTATCAGCTGCATATTACGCTTTGCAGATGTTACAAACCACTTACACATCCGGTGGACAGCAGGGGTTAAACTAACCTTTAGCCTTTTGATTTTTAAAAGCAATTTAGCCTGTTCCTTGCTTCAATTTCCTAAAATGATATTTGACAGATCCTGGGGCGAAATCATGAATATGGTGGTCTAACTTTCAAGTTCATATTAAGTCTGTAAGCATTTATTCTGGTATATAACTTTAACCTTTGGTCACAATACGTTTGAGTTTCAAAGTCTATTGTTAGAGAGGAATATTGAACCTGCCTGTTTCTTACTAATTTCTACTAGGCTATGCTCAAGTCTTATACATTTATGAAATCAAGCAAAAATAACATGAAAGAGAAATGTTGAAAGTAGTTGGAACAGAAGTCAGATACATGACATGTTCAATGATTTAAAAGCCTGCAGCCCTTTAGTAGCAATAAGAGCAACACATTTACTTTGACCAACAGGTGAGTAGATCTACTTTTGTGTTTCCTTCATATTCACCAAGTGACCAAATAAACACACAAGCACAGAGTGCTCATGGAGTATGGCAGGGTAAACAGTGAGATGAGGCTCCTCTAGTGTCACTGTGTTGCACACAGTGAACAAAGCAGGCAATCTGTAAATTGTCCAGGACAGGACTGACTTAGCTGTTATTACTGTTCGCGCTCGTACAGCATGTGCGCCTCATGCATGAGTTTACTTTTTCGGCTGCAGTTACGCATTTGGCCTGAGAGCCCAATCGCGAGCATAAAACTTTCAAACTTCATGTAGTCCCTTTAAAATTACAAAAACTTACACACCCGGCCGGCTGAGATGTAAATCGGTTTCAATGTAACCTTTCTTTGAACATGATTGGGACATTAGACTGTTGTGTGATTAATTTACTGTAAAATTGTAAATTCTTACATATTACACTTTTACATTGAATTACTGAAATAAATCAACTTTTGCACATATTCAGATTTTTGAGTTTTAGTTTTATAATTGGTTGAACATGGCACCTTCAAGCATCTGTAAATATTTCCCAAGGATGAACCAGATTGTGCAGGTCCACAGGTTCTTGTTTATCGCAAGAGAAGGTTACATATTATTCATTCACAGATACAATATAATCTTTCCTCTCTTACATTCAGTTTCCCCCCTTTTTTTCCTCCTAACAAGTAAAATACTCTTCCCCTCACATCAAAATTTACTTTAGCATTGAAATATCATGTACAAAAGCATATAAGCCAAGCAAATAAATAAATAAATAATTAAAAAATAAATAACGCATATGTTGTTCCGGCAGGACCTGGACTCCAACTCTTCAAAGCTCAGAGAGAAGCTGAGCCTTTGTCGATTTATCCATATCAGTATGCAGCGCATCGGATGGTCCGGGTGGCGTCAAGGTTCCACCATGAGGTCGGGATGCAGTGGCAGCAGCAGGCCGATGTGTCTCTAATAAACTAGAATGTCCCAGTTAACCTCTCTTTTATTTTTAAAGCGATTACATCATCATTTGAGCCTTCTCTTTTTGTCTGAAGAGATAGTTATCAATTTGTATGTAGACTTTTGATTTTGAATAAATTAATACATTTATAACATTCTTTCTCTCTTTAATTTGGCATTTCCCAAATATAAATAATTTTGGTAAATCTAAATGACCTAAGAAAGAAAGGTTCAGTCTGGTGTAACTTCAGACAATGAGGAAAGAATTTGTGTCTTATTCAATGTATGTAAACTTCTGGTTTCACGTGTTGAGAGGCCAGGTATTTTATGGCAACAAAAATACACCTAGCTTTTCATAAAAGCATCTCTGTACTTCTAAACCTAGACATTGCCATGTGTTCCACACACTCACTAATGCATTAACCATGTCCTTTTTTATACGAAGGTAATTCTTGTATATTTGATTCTAAAATAGCTGACGGATAACACATTTTTTACCGAAGGATTGTCTTTTAGAGACAGCCATCTAAATGCATTTTGAATGAGAGGATAAGTGTATGTGACAGAGGAAATAGTCTTTTTCAGTATCAGTAGGCTTATTATTAACTACTTTGTCAGTTTTCTTTTTTAAGACTCTAAGTTTGACCAACAGACTTACAAAAAATGTGGCAAAAAATGATTTAATTTGCTGTTATTCACTACTGTGAAAATACTTAGCTTCTTTAAAGGGATACTAGGCAACATTTCCATGTTAATCAATCATCTTAGTAAGTCGGTATATGGTTAAATGACTCATTACAGGGCAAATGAAGGCTCTCTCGCCCGCCCCTACTGCCTGTAGACAGAATATCCCACTTGCAAGTTCAGTGTAGCGACCCGGTGTCCTTCAGTCTCTGGAAGCCTCAGACATCGCAAGAAGCAGGAACAGTTTTCGGCAAACATCCCCAACACTGAGGCAGGCTAACCAAACCCGGCTAAAGAGTGTGGAAAACTGATGGCAAAGCCGGCTAAGAAGTAGCGAAAACCACCGACAGAAAATGCCAAGAAAAGAAAAAGAGCTTCAGACCGAGCGAGGGCTCGCACATGCATTAATATTGGTCAAGCTTTTACAGAATGGCAAGAGCTGAAAGACACCGAAGGCTGCAAGTCAGATACAGACCTCGCATTCTTGCTTTTGCGCTTGTAAATAACACTTTTATATTTTATTTTGTGCCTGGTTGTACTTTCGTTGTGTTCGTTATTATCTGTACATATGTGTTTTTTTTTGTACTGTGTCCCCATTACGTAACTTCATCGGGTTGATGAAGTATTTTTGGTAGTTAGATGAATGTCTGTTACAGGGTAGCTAAGTTGCTAACGAGGCTTATGTGTTTTCGTAGCAAGCATGGATATTGTTTTTTAGGTAATCACTTTTCTTACACCTCTTTTCTTTTTTTGTGTGGCAACGCATCATATTTTTAGCCCGGTGGGACTCCTATCTGCTACAGCTGCCGCTAGCTGCACGGGTGACAAAGGCGACATCATGCCAGATGATAGTAAGAAACTATTACTTTACTTACCTCGGAAGCCATAACTGATGTCCGGTAGTTTTGATAACCGGTTGCTGCGCTCAGATGGGTTGGCAACTGATCAGCTGGGTTGCTCGTGGGGAGGGGGAGTGGTAACAGTTTGTTTTTACGACAGTGTGTTTGAAAGCAACATTTACTAACAGACGCTAGGGGGAGCATCGTAGAGAAAACACTCAGACTTGCCTGGTATCCCTTTAAACAAATTAAATCAATTAAATCTCTCCCAAACATTATTGTTTGGTTCTATTAGCACAGGTGTAACCCAAAAAAGAACACTGCCTGGGAGAACGTGACAAAGCGGTTAGTACAGTGGAGAGGTTCATAAAAGTCTATGGTCGAGTACGTGAGAGGTCCGTCAGGGGCTCTGCGGTGCGTTGTGTACGTTGGCTCTGTCAACCTTACTTGCCTTTCATACGGCAACGTAGCAACGCAAGCAACGCAGAAGTTCAGCAAACTGAACTTTTGACGGACCCAACGCAGTTAACGCAGTTAACGCAGTGTGGCAACCAATCAGAGCGTCTCACTGTAGTGATGTCACTATAAACGTATCTTGAATGAAGCGTGGGTCCAGTGAAAACATTTTCAACAAACGCAGATTAAAAAATAAGAAATAACACTTACCAAAGACAGATGGACAGGCGCTCCTAAGGAGGAGCATACCACCTGTAGTTGGTGTCCTTGTAGGAGATTTGAGGTCCAATGCGGCCCATCAGGTTGTAAAATTGGGCGCAGGACAGACGGAAGTAGCGCTGAAAGCGAACCTAATCCATAAGCAGCTGCTGGAGCAAATGGTTAAACTCCCCAAACTCAGAACGCATCTGAAGAAAGAGAGCTAATGCAACCTATGTTGATGATGTCTAGCTTTATCAAGCAAGTAAAGCCAAGCCACTCTCTTATTACGATCCACCATAGTTCAGATCGTACAGCAACAGGGGAAGCCCCGCCCACACGCTCCTTTTTGCTCAAAAGCAGGCTATGGAAGCCAAAAAGTACATACTTCAAACTTCATCCGTTGAGTCCGTTGCCTGACGCAGACAAACTGTGCGGTGTGAACACAGCTTTATACACATAAGCTTCGGATCTGCGCATTACACACAGGACTAACCGTTCCAGTCTGGACCAGGATCCCAGCCTCGTCCAGACCACTGCCATTCTTCCAGCATCCTCGCCGTCTGCGTGTGGAACACTGCAAGATTCGAACTCATACGGCCTCCCATTCAGAGTCCCCCTGACAGAAGTACTGTATAGTACTCATTTATATGATAACAAACTAAATGAAGATCCGAACCAAACACAATAAAACAAAAAAATCTACATCTAAAGATGATGACAGATCTATCAGCTAAAATTTATTTAGTCTACTATACAGTGCAGATAGCTGTTTGGTGTAGTAGCTTAAGGGAAGTTACAAGACCTTATAAACTGTGACAGAGAATTGCAGTTAGGTGAGCTACTGTCGTGTCAGCTAAAATTACCCTTTTCTTTCATCCATTCTAAAACCTGCTTTATCTATTCCTGGTTAAAGTAAGACTTAAAGGGTTTTTATATAGTCCTTCAGTGTACAGCTGTACACACGCACCACCTTTCACCACTGCTGAGACCTTGATTATAGCCATTACCCGTATCCCACCAATGCCACAGTTAATTATATCTGTGTTATATAAAGAAAAGAGGTTTGTGGTGGGTTATTAATACTAAGATGCAGTAGTTTTTCTACTCATCACCACTGCTTCACACAAATTAATATCCATTAAGAGTCTAAAAGGTGTTGTATTGCAAGTGGTAGAGATGTGAGTGTATCTGGTTTACAATGATTGTGTGAACCGATTCCAGACTTTAGACTGGTCTAAACTTGGATAGGAGGTAAAAGATTGTAGGAAATTAAATATAGAATAGATTGGTAGACAAGGTTTTGGATATCCATGTGCATGTCTGCATAGCAATCTTTGAAGGAATTTCGTAAAATATTGAGTTTTTCAGCACGTTTTGTATTTATTCTCATGTTGTAAATTTTCACCTACTGTACAGTTTCTTATTTCTCATTTGGCGTTATTATATTTTACGTTGTGTAGCTACTGTGGATGGCTCATTTGTCTTTCATTTTGCTGCTGATCCACTTAATTTTCCCAACTCATGGACAGTAAATGATAATTATATTCTATTCTGCATTCTTGCATTGAAAGATTAATGCATAAACGCATAAACATACATTTTTCAAAGAAACTAAGAAAATCAGAAAAATAAGTTCAAAATGTTTAACTGTTTATCCTGTTTTATAGTCAAAAAACATTAAAACTGTTAAGTATATGGTATGGCACCGAAAACAAAAACATGACTGTTAGGTTAATTGGTCCCCCTAAATTGCCCTTAGTTGTGATTGTGTGTGTTTTGTTGTTTGTCCTGTCTGGCTATATGTTGCCATGACATGGACTGGCAACCTTTCCAGGGTGTACCCTGCCTCTTGCCCATTGAATGCTGGAGATAGGCACCAGCAATCTCCCCGGACTTCAGACGCAGTCAATTAAACACTAGTCGCTAGACATGTTGCTTGTTGTCGTACAGCTGGCGATGTGCACAATGTGTGATGGCCTAAAAGTACGCTATGTCACAGATTTATTTACTTTTTGTGCTAGCTCCCGCTGTGGCTGCAGTTACTCGAAGCGCCAGCCACGGCAGACGCGAGTTTAATTTCTTCAATCCGGCCCTTGCTCAGTAACAATCCATTAATTCATTAACAATTCATTAATGCTATTGTCATGTGATTATTTTATCTCCTGGGAACAGTTTGGTGAAATACATTTGTTAATGATACACGTCTAAGACGCTGGGAAGGGAGGTGCTGCTGAACTCGCAAGTAAAAAGCTAAAAAATCTAATTGTGTGATGCACCACATAGCTGTCTGATGGAAAGCAGGGGTTAGATTAAAAGTAACTTATGAAAACAAAATTTAAGCAGATATTAAATAACTTTTTTGTTAAAACAACTTAGCATTTACAGTATACATTCCATATGCAGTCTGTTTCATACTTCTGGTGTGATGCAAAACCACTTGTACAGAGCTTGCTAATTTAAAATAACTTGTACTGGTTGTATATTTTGTTTCAGAGACTGAAAATCATCAGAGCAGGATTGAACTTGATCTTAGATCTCAACATAACATAAAACCACTCCAAAATTATTGATTAATTACTGCAAACCAACAGAAATGTTGAACAATCAAAAATAAATACAAGGTTCAAGAACAATGACATTTCCCCCTCATGTGATATTCAAATGTCTTATTTTGTGACTGAAACAGTCAAAATGAAGTTATTTGCAAGCACTGTTCATGTAATTTCTTAAAGATTATTATCATAGTATTTTGGTCTCTTAGAAAACAATGAACTTTTGTCGTGCATTTATTTTCCTCAATTCAGAATGTCTACAAAATTAAGAAAAGGTTTAAAATTTGATGTCAAGAACACATAAAATATTTTGAGCAAAAGGTTTAACCTCTGTGTCATGAATAAAGCCAAATTATTGAGACTCTATATCAAACTATGACTGTCATTAATTGATCTGGGTTGTTTCCCAAAGCGCCAACAGCTGTCGGTGAGTTAAGAATCAACAACAAAAGAATGTTAATCAGTGGAGACCATCTAATGGGTTGGACAGAGCAGATCTATCAGTTTGTGTGACTTTTTTTTGTTCATTTCATGATATGAGAGTAAAAAACAAATATTTGTCTGCTGCAAGCATTTTACACATTATATAATGTATAGTTCTCATTCACTTGTTTTTTCAATGAATTTCCTATGGTCTCTAACCCAGTTATATCCCTTGAGAGCAATAATATTTGTAAAACAAATGTTTACATGCAGAACAGTTATGCAACTCTGAGTGAGCAACAGTATTTAAATAAAAAACAGTATCTTCAGTGAAGGAGACATTTACCAAGGCGTGCCAGATAAATGTTTACATTATTCAAATGGTTTAAATAGAAAAATAGGCTATTCTATTCTATTCTATTCAATTCTATCCAAGCTAATAGTGTTGCAACAGAGCAATGAATATGTATATGAGTAATATTTGGTCTTGAAGCAATACCTGAAGTTTGATCCAGAACAGTTAGCAATGAGACTTTGGAGATACGGCGTTAGCTGTCATAAAAAATAATTAACCATCTGACAGCTGTTTATAGTCGCTGAGTTCACCTGCAAACAGCAGATGAAAATCAACCCCTTTATGATAAATGTCAATTTACTATGGGTAAATGTCAGTTCTGACATTGGTGAAATGTCAGAAATGACTGATGGTGTCAATAAATAAAAAAAGCCCTGTCCAAACAATTCACCTGCATGGCCTTCAATAAAACACAGCAGCACCTAAGCTAAATAAATGAGACACATTTGCTTAAATGCTTTGAAGCTGCAGCAGCAGCTTCTGCTCTATGACTGTTTAAATATCAACCTATAACACTTTTAGCTGTAAACTCTCTTTTTTTGCTAGTGTTTGGCCAAGTGCAACACAAGTTGTTGAGAAAAAAAAACTGTACCGCAGCCTTTGGGTAACTTTTATAATTCATTTATTTTTCTCAGAAGCAAATAAAAATCATACTTATGACTTTATTGGAAATAAAGTGCGTCATGCCAGATCAACCTTAAAGTTTAATCAATTGCTCCTAGTGCTATTGCAGACAATTCCTAAAAATTTCATCAAAATCCATCAATAACATTTTGGGTTATCTCGCTAACAGAGAAAAACAGACAGAAGGGCAAGAAAACATAAAATACGCAAACCTCACAGTTTTAAAAATAAATGTTCTCTAAGTAACAAATACATGATCACAAGGACTTACCATGAGCAAAATGATCCTCACAAATGCTGTCAGTTGCTGCAGGATAAAGGCTTTCTTTTGAGCATCCATGTTCAATCTCCTGATCGCCTGCAATTTATTTACTCGACCACACAGCGAGAATGAACCATCCTCTCTGCTAAATCCTCCTCCAAACATGTAAAAAAAAATCAAATTATAGATAAAATACGCTGTTTCCTGACACATACTACCATGATGCACTGCGAGAAAACAAACACTGATGTCACGAAAGATCCTCCTATTGTTTACCATACTTACCACAATATATCTCAAGGCACTTTGGGTGATGTGGGGAAAAACAAAAACAGCAGTAAAACAACCATATAAATATGAAACACATATTAATATAAACACACATTAAAGACATGAAAATCATTAAAAATACTACAGTTATGACATGCAATGAATGGATGGATGGATGGATATGATTCCGATCGTAAATCAATTAACCAATGACAACACAGAAACCTTAATCTATATTTAAGGAAAGGATAAATGCAAGAGGGTGTTAAAAAAGTCATTAAAAGTAAAAAGGGAGAGCACCTGAGAAAATGTGAATACAAATGAAAGTCTAGTACAGGTGATAAGTGAGCAGGGCAATTTGGAGCCGGGATTACGAATAAGAAGAAAAGGGAGGCATGGGTGGAAATTTGCAGAAACATAAATGCATCTTATCCAGCAGTGTCTCGAACGGAAGCAGACTGTGAGAAGAGATGGTATTCTCTACAGTCCCAGTGTATAAAAAGGATCCTGCTGCAACAGGTGGGCAATGTCCGTCATATAGGCATCCCTACATATGTTGCATAAATTGGAAGACGTGCACGTTTTCTTCTTTGTGCACCCCCAGCATACCTGCAATCGCCATGAAATTGGCTTTAATTCGATGCAGTTGCTGGATGTCTAATGGGAAACGGTTGAATTTTTGGATAATGTGTGGTCGACAGAGCGCTTTAAGAGTTTGGTGGATTGATCGCGTTGCAAAGTTGCTTTTTCCCTGTGGCTAAATATCTTAGTTTCGCTAAACATTTAATTTCTGCACTGATCGGGTTGTTACGTTTAGTTGGAGACGTGATTGCATCCCGCAGTGCAAAAAACGATTTAGTCGCTATCGTTTGGTTAATTCCGAATCATCCAGAGTGTCCAACACATTGCGTCTGGCTGCAACCATTTTGGGAGTCTTTGTGAATAGGTCTTAGGGAGTTAGGAGTCCTACTTTTAGCCCTAAGATTCTTTGTGAATACGGCCCCTGATTTGTAGGCATTTTAATTGCGAAATTTTACAATCAAGGGGATGCATGGGCCGACAGGAAGGGAAGGAGACTTAGGCTCTCCATATGCTTAGACTGTTGGACAGACTGACCACCTTTCTACACTCATGCTTTTCTCTTAAACTACTCTTCAGATTAATTTTTTGTTATTTTGGCTGTTAACCTTGTTTTCTCTCAGTGTTTTTCTCTTAATAGAAGCTACACCTTGTCTGTTATCCTGCTTAAATATATATAGAAAGTACTCTAATCCATTCCTTTTGTTCTTTCTGTGTCTCTGCTCTGTCTTCTCAAACCCTTAATTGATTGTGCCAGATGGCTGCATGGACTGAGCTAGGTTCTCCTGGAGGTTTTCTTTCCTGTTAAAAGGGAGGTTTTCATCTCCATTGTCGCTACAAGTTTTCTCAAGATGAAGGATTGCTGAGAGGATTGCTGTGGTTGGAAAGTCTGCATTAATAGGGCCTGACCTCACATCAACGTCTTGATGCAATCTGCTGGGATTCCTTAAAAAAAAAATTTAACTGATTTGAATGTTTGTGACTGCATTAAAATTAAATTTCTTGTATGAATTTGCTTTATATAAATAAACTGAATTTAACTGAATTTTTCACAAATGAAACAAGACTCAGTGGATCTCAAATTATGTCTAAGTACCTGAGAAGGTGCATGTGTAAAATAGTTGTGGAGCAAAACACAGCTTATGCCAGATGCTCTCAAACATTTAATCTCATTTCCTGTGCTTTAGACAGGAGATAATTCAAGAGAAAGAGTGGTAAAGGAGACTTCACAGAAATATGCTGCATTTACCTGGCTTCCATGATCGGGTACTACAAAGGGAAAGCGTTCCCAGCAAAGCCAGAGCAGAGAAATCTGATCAATGTGTGGTCAGAGGATCCAAATAGATGTAGAGGAGTAGATTTTACAACACACCTTTCTGCTCTCATATGGTCACAAATTTCATGTTCTTCATTCTCAGCAGGTTAAGCAGATTGTTTAACAGGTGCATTGCGCCTGTTAAACAATCCAGTAGCGCTTTCGCCCTGGATAAATATGCAATCTGGGCGTTTCTGTAGGAAGACGCAAAATATTGGGAGGAAAATAGGCAAAGAAGTAGACGTTCCAGGCGCAGTGTGATTCACTAAGCATAAAAATTTTTGCACCGGCTATTTTAGCGTCTATTTTTTGCACTTCTGAAAAGCATGTCTTAATTTTGCGCTACCACATTCAACATGAATTTATTATTGACAAACAAAAATTTCATTCACACACAATATAAACTAAGTAATGAACACTCTAAAGGTCATAAACCTGAGAGTTATGTAAATATTTACCTGTTTTTCCCCCAAAGACGCATCATAACTCACTGCGCTCACATCCTGTCTCCACCTGGTAAAGATGCGCTGACCGCAAATCATCACAGTGGATCCTCATTAGTTTCTTACATAGTGGTATACCTTCCTGGAGTCCAATTAATAAAATGTAGGAATCATATACAATACCACAATGATAATTGTCATTATAAATTACATTTTAAAAACGAAATTCAGACATGGTGCTGTTTTAATCATTCTAACTCTACAATACGATGTGTGCATGCAGCAGAGAGCAGCACATGTACACCGCATGAATTACATTTATTACTGAGAAACGAAAAAAACATAATTCACAGCATTTTAGCCGAATTTTTACAAAAGACATATCATGGATCCATGCACATTATTCCTCCTCTCTCTAGCTGTGGTGCAGCTCGCATTAGCGGCTGCAA
The DNA here is from genome assembly GCA_028564705.1 of Apricaphanius iberus. Lineage (NCBI taxonomy): Eukaryota > Metazoa > Chordata > Actinopteri > Cyprinodontiformes > Aphaniidae > Apricaphanius > Apricaphanius iberus. The sequence goes on from JAPXFQ010002633.1 coordinate 1,760,649, forward strand.
ACTCTTCATTTGAATACTGCTACTTGTGCCTGTTGAGAATTCCTCACACAATTTTTGTAAATCACCAGCAAATTAAGGAAAATCCACTTGCGCAAATGTTTAGTGCTGCACGCAATTTTGCGGTCATTATCGGGAATCTTGATGAATCATTCCCTTATTGTTTTAGTTGAGTTAGTATTTTAGTAACTTTGTTGTTTTTGATATTTTAACAGAAAACTTTAATTCATTTTAATATTAAACATTTATATAATGGAAATAAGCTTTTTCTGTGATGGACTGGCGACCTGTCAAGGGTGTACCCCGCCTCTCGCCCGTTGACAGCTGGAGATAGGCACCAGCACCCCCGCGACCCATAAAGGATTAAGCGGTTAAGAAAATGGATGGAAATAAGCTTTTTTAGGTTTATTCCAGACATATGTGCAGTGTCTTGCTGTCCAAAAACACTAGTACCTCAGCCTTAGAAGGCAGGTATTTATATATAATATCTGACTCTAAAAATCATTTGGCTATTAGTTTTCTGGTAATCAGGTGGTAGCCCGACTTGATAATTTTGAAATAAATAATACATTTTGTTAATTGCCTGCAGCATTTATGAAATTATTTATAGCAAAAACAAAACCTATTGTTGCACAACAATACAGTACAGATTCTCATTTCTCTTACAGCAACATGTTGCTGATGATGAAGTTGATGGAGTGGAGGATGGAATCCAAACCCCCTGCAGCTAACCTGAAGCAATCCAGTGCTTTTGAGTCTCTCCTTGGGGAAGCCTGCTGACCTAGCTAGGATAGTTAGAAAAGCACTGAAAACTGAAGAAAAGGTAAAATGGGAAATGGCCAGTACTTGTATAGCGCTTTACTTAGTTCCTACGGACCCCAAAGCGCTTCACACGACATTCAGTCATTCACCTACTAATGCACACATTCACAAACTGGTGATGGCAATAGAAGACGGTAGAAGACAAGAGTGAAAGTACAAGGCAGGGAGATCTGAAGCACTGCAGGACAATTTTATGGCCTGGTGGAGTCAGAAAGAAAAAGAGTTTTGTCTTTTGGCCCGCTTGGCAAAGCGATATCGCTTTGGTCTCTGGGACCAGTGTTACATTGAAGAGGGTTTTTCAATTACAGGTGATATAATCATTGCAAAAAAGCTGCCATTCCGAAAGAGCCTGTTAGTCTGCTGCTTTTCATGCAGAATAATCTTTCAATTCCCAACTAATGGTGGTAGAAAGCAGGATGTCATTGTTAATCAGGTTTTAGTTCCAGTTCATTACCATTTGCAATTGCAATAGTAAAAGCCTTACTATTTTAAGTTTAAAATGTCCACTTTAAAATGTCCTATTTACATGTTCACACTTTATTGGCACTTTAATTTTTAGTCTCCTGAGTTCTTAAAGATTTTACACAAGACTGTTTCCACAAGACAAACATTTGCTTGTTAAGGTTTTGTATCAGACATTTTTATTTGCTTACGGTAAAATGAGCTATGTTACTTTTAAGACAGTAATCAGCTACTAATCTGTCTGGTAATGTCTTTGTCATTCACATTACTAAACAAAATAAACAGCATATGTATTTAACTGTGGAAAACCAAAATTCTCAAGATTAAATAAATCACACACCTTATCTTCACATGCTAATCTGTACATCTTAGCATGTTATGCTTGCAATGCATGTTATTCTGTATTTGTCTATTATTTATTTATTTAGACATTTATATCATACAGTTTAATTCATTTATTTGGATGAATTCTTTTTTTTAAATAATAATACATAAGGGAATGTGGGAGGAAGCCGGAGTACCCGGAGGGAACCCACGCATGCACGGGGAGAACATGCAAACTCCATGCAGAAAGACCCCGGGCCGGGATACGCACCCACAACCTTCTTGCTGCAAGGCAACAGTGCTAACCACTGCTCCACCATGCAGCCACATTCCAAAAACATGACTGTCACATTAATTGATCACTGTAAATTGTCCTCAGGTGTCAGTGTGTGCATGGTTGTTTGTCCTGTCTGTCTGTCTGTCATGCCCTGTGATGGACTGGCGACCTGTCCAGGGTGTACCCTGCCTCTCGCCCGTTGACAGCTGGAGATAGGCACCAGCACCCCTGCGACCCATTAAGGATTAGGCGGTTAAGAAAATGGATGGATGGGAATACATAAGGGATAATGCCTGAGGAGTTGCCCATAATCAGTAAATAATGGACGACGCTGAGCCGTGAACCCGACGGTTGCTTCAGCGAAATCCATTATTTTCTGATAATGGACACCTCGAAGGGCATTATCCCACTTATACCATGGTCAATTACGAAAGAAAGAAATATTTAATCAGTTAATAATACTTTAATGTGTTTAGAGTTAAAATTGCGAGGGTTTTTATTTTCATAATTTGAGCGCACTATTTAATATCTCCGATATACAGGCGTTGCCAAGCAATGTGGCCACAGTGACCCAACCGTAGCAGTTGATCAGTGATGGGAATTGAGATGATGTTATCATTTCAGAAGGCCAGTGCGATGAGTGAACTGTAAAATAATGTTGAGTCTCCGTTATATATAATAATAATATATAATACTTTTGGACCGGCATCAGGCAATTTGACGAGACGCCTTTCCGTGGTGTACATTATCACTTTTTAATGTACACCCTCCAGCTAATCAGAATCAAGTATTTACCCAGATATAGCTTGGGTTAATGTCCCAATAACAGTCTATTGGTACGGACAGCACTGCCATGTTCTGTCGGCTGTTTGGTAACTCTGCCTAACATGTCTTATGAAATAAATTGTACCAACATTCCTGGGAGAGGGATTGGTCCACAGAGCCATCTTTAATCACTTATATTTCATTGGAATTGTTGTTGAATGTATAAATAATAATAGTATATTGGACATCTACACAGTCTTGGTTTTAAAGTAGCAGCTCAAAAAAACTGTCTTTGATTAATCCTAATATTTTAGAATAATTGCCTAATCCTAAATCTTTTTCTAATCCTAATATTGGAGGAGCATTACCTAACCATAACTTGTTAATTTTTCTAATCCTACTTTTCGGGAATCAGTGGCTAAAACTAACGTGATCCATCTGTTCAACACTTTTTTTAAAAAGGACAGCTGTAAACTCAGCTGCTGCTGATTTCTATTACCAGAAGCACACAACAGTAAAACAAAAACAAATGCCTTTTAAACATACAGAGGCAGAGAGTGTTTTTGGATGTCAGGTAAATTTAGTAATTGTGTGTTGTGTGTCCATGCAGTATTTGGCTGCTCATTTGGGAAAGGATGTGTATGTGCTGCTGGTAGCTGGTCTCAGTGTCTGACCCCAGAAAACGCTCTCACGTCATTTTTTGGAGCTGTCACAATCAACCTATGTGGTCGTTTTAATCTGCGGACATGTTGCATGTTGATTGAATCATGATAATCGGTTTCAAATCTGAGCATCAGAGTCTAATCAATTCTTGAAATTTGAATCAATACCCAACTCTATGCTTCACATTTTAAATTTTCATGTCCCAATCCATGTCAGCATCAGCAACACATAAATGTTGATGGCAGTAACGCACTTCATCGTTCTGTGCCAAACGCAGAGCAACACTAGCCTGAACCACGGCTAATGTCTTTTATGGATGTGAGGAATACAGCTGTACAATGTTTCAAGCTTCAGAAGTTTCCAGCTTCAGGTAACGTCATAGAGACGTTGGGGTAAACTGGCCAATCACCATGCAGCTCATTTAATATTGTACTGGTCAAGTGGATGGGAAAAAACATTCTTTCCATCGTATGGCTATATATTTGGGTTGCTTTGGCTATTATTCTGTCCATCTAAACTTTCACTGGTTTCCTTCATATGCTAAATAAGAATTTTCTCTATGTATACACTATGTGATATGCAGAGCCCTTCCTGCATGTATTTTATCTATAGGCAGGTCTGTTCATGTATTTAATTCCCTGCAGCTCATGCAGATTTAACGGCTAATTAAAATTTTGGAAGACCTTTGCATCTCTGATGGTATTTTTCACAGTTCTCCTTGAATTTTATTGAATCTTCACCTCCAAGCACAGAAGGGAACGAGAAAAAGGAGAACTCGCAAGAAAGTTTAAGGGAAACCGTGCATATAGAAAATGTATAAAGAACAAAACTGCATAGCAGGGGAAATGAGAAAAGAGAGAGATTAATGAGTTAGAGAGCAGAACAGAAGAAATCTGATACTGGCAGAAAACAACACATGAGCTGTGTTGTGATGGTTGAGTTAAGAAACACAAAACCTTTAAAGTAATCTGAGCGATATATTTAAATGCTGACATTTATATTTTAACATCAAATAAAACATGACTGTGAAAAAGACAATGGATACGAGTTTATTCCTTTGCTTAATGGGTGGAATGCTCACTCCCAGTATTGGCAAAGTCTGGTGTTTATCTTCTAGAAATGTATTTTAGACATGTGCAGCCGAAGTCCTGCCACCATTTCAACTTGAGGTTATTATTGTCAATTTAGTGATGTGTACAATAGAAGTGGAATTGTTGGCATGGCTTCAGCCAAGGTTTTAAGCAGACTGCAGATCTACTTTGTGAGTAAACACCAGGTGGCACAGTTTCAAAGGAGGGAAACTTAAATTATTGTGCCATTCTGCTGAAGATCAGTGTTTGAATGGGACGGCAAATTGATTGTAATTGGGCCCCCTTCATTGCTGTATCTTTTATGTCTTCTTTTGAACGAAATTGTTGACTTTTGTATGCAGGACCAAAACTGACATAAACTGACATATATATATATATATATTTTTTTTTTCCTATTACTTTTACATACATTTCTGTCAAGAAAAAAACATATATTTTGTTTTTCATTTTTCTAATTACATGCATTTTTATCAAAAAAAATAATACATGTGTTTTTCCTTTTCCTTATACATGCATTTCCTTCGCAAAAAGTAATACGTTTGTTTTAAGATTTCCTTTTACATGCATTTTATGGTGGCCCTGAAGGGTCACAGCACACAATTTAAGAAAACACATGCAAAAAGACAAAACACAAGCAAATTTAGAAAAACGACCCGAAAAAAAAAAAAAAAAACAATTTTTGTTTTTTATTTTTTTATGTGTTGTGTGATGAGATATTAGCAGCGCATTTCTTATATATTGTGGTGTGGCTTATTTTGCAGCGTTTTTTTAGGTGTTGTGTGGTGGTTTATTAGCAGCATTTTTTTTAGGCGTTGTGTGGTGGTTTATTTGCAGCATTTTTTTTTAGGTGTCTACCTGTCAAGAAGTTGCTGGCACACCGCATGCGTCATGATATGACAGACCCACTCCTCTCGGATCAAAACAGAAAACATGCTCTGACTGCTGCGCTGCGCTCTCACAGAAAATGCTGAAGTGTAAATGCACTATTATCCCAAGTTTCAAGTTGCAGAAATCTCCTGCATTTATGTAGCAGCTACCTGATACCAACAAGTCAGTTAAAATATCCTGAAATCTAGAGCAAGCGGTCAAGAGTGCACATAGAAACGCATGCGGGTGAGACAGACTTTTACGCTACAGAAGCAAGTGGTTGAAGCTTCATATAGTTGCAGACTAAAAAAAGATTATAAATCAAAATGCCTTGAAATTATTCTTATTCATTAATCATTTTAAGCTTCAGATAACAGGCCTATTTGACCGGAGTTTCAAACATTTGTACATTAAATTTAAAAAACCTGCTGGTCACGTTTTCCGGTGCTAGTTTTTTCTACTGGAAATATGTCAGGCTTAATCGGGTTCAGGTTTGAATAAGCTGTCAATCAAAATATACTCTTTGGGCTCGGGCTGAACTCTCTCAGTCTCGAGTTGGGCCCAACTTTTAAGGTCCGATTACAACTCTACTGTGCTACTGTGTAACTTTTAGTGACTTGTTTTATTGGGGGTATTGTTATTTTTTCATTAGAGTACAGACTATTTTAATTTCATCATGCCTCAACTCACCTGTACATAGATTTAGTAATCAGAAGTCAAAATTTCCCAATTTCCCTTAAGTAAACACAGATGAAACTCTCCGGTTCATCAAGTCACCACCAATGCTCTTATTGTGAATGTTTACACAACTACTCCGCTAATGAACTTAATCTTATCAATTCAAAGCAAACAAGTCAATAATAAAATACTCACTTGTCACTAATGTGCAGAGACTTGAGCTGTCATGTTGGTGCACAACTCTATCTCAGATGCAGTCTGTCAAGCTGATAAGTGAGGAGAACTGAACTCAGGGTGGGGTGACTTTTAGGATAAATGAGCTATTTTGTGTACATAAAAAAACAAAAAAACATAGGTCTTAATTCTATAAATTAATTAAATCACGTTAAAGCATTAATTTTGACAACCCTACTAAAATTATTATACTTCCAGCAGGCTGTTTTCAGGGAACGGCCATGTCGGTGTACTCTGAAGGAGGATGCATATTTGCGAGACTCCAAAATATCGATACCACGGGTACAGAATATCTCATTTAGAGACCAGTTTTTGTATTGATTAATATCTAAGTATCAATTATTTTGACAACCCTAAAAGATAATACAACAGTGTAAAAGCAATAGCGTGGCCAATTTAGTAATTTATCTGGTTTCATCAATCCATTATTTATACCATGTACACCCTGAACAGGACACCAGTCCATCGCAGTTATATGGTTTCATTTCTTAATAGAAATGTCTTCTCAATGGTTAATAGAAACTTTTTTGTCATCACAGCGGTTAAAGCCTAACCAGCTTTTTGCATATTTCCTCTGGCATTTTGACAATTAACCTTTAGTGATGAGCTTCAAGTTGTTGAGGTTGATCAACCCTCTTACCATCACCCTCAACAGGGTTGAATTTGGCAGGGGAACTCCAGCTCTGGAATGGCCACCCTTTCTTGTAAAGCGCAGCTTGTTTTTGCTAGCTCAGGAATTGACCTTGGCTGTAGCTTTGACAAGGATCTTTGCTTGCACTGTAGTGAAATCTTTGGCATGAAATGGCACTGCAGTAAAATGCTTGAGATGCAGTCACTATGGTGAAATAGCATGCATTCGAAAAGAATAGCTGCAATGAGGAGGGCTCTGGGACTTTGTTGAACATAACAGCCACAGTGGCAGTGAATTTTCACCTCATCTCAAAGGCCTCTGGTACCAGGTAGTCCATGATGCCAACGTTTAACACATATTCTATTGTCAAAATGATTAACATTGGATCACTCAAACACAGGCTCATAGCTGGATGAGAGAATAAACTACTATCAAAATTTAGGAAAAACATGGATGTTCTTTCAGCATATCCAAAATCACCATAATCAAGGCAAAAGGCTATGATTACACAAAAATAGAAAAAACTATAAAACAAGGCAAACAAAATATTGATTTGAGATTTTTCATTGTTTTAGAATTACTATAAAACAGTTTGCACAAAAACTATGGAGCTCATAAAAATATACAAATAAATTATAAACAGATCTGTAATCAGAGTAATTTTCTCTGAGTGATATCGCTCTCACTATTCTGTAAAAAGACTTTCAAAGGATAGTGACAAGGTTTTAAAAATAGTTAATTTTCTTAGTTCAGACAATTCTCCTCCATTGATGAATTATAATGTAGCTGTAATGGAGCTATAGTTCTTTAACAAGGAAAACCAGAAAGCAGATCTTTACGGTCATCTATTTGGTTTTTTGGTAGTGACAAATTTAGCAAAAAACTCATATACAAACAAAACAGGACACAGAACTGAAACACACACAGTTTTTACAGAAGAAAAAATATTTACATCATGTACAATAGTTACAAAAACAGAGTACTATACAGCAATTAAGGTTAAGTACAGATAATGTAGCAAACCCAGGTTGTAGTGTGGAAACAGAGCAGGTTACTGAAAATATTTAAATAATTAGAATATTTAGAAAAAAATGAAAAGTGCGAAGACTTGTGTGAAGACGGAGTTTACAGGCTTGTGACAAAAATGATCTCCGTACGTTGTGATGTTAAGGAATAAAATGCATTAATCCTTGGGACAGACAGCTCAGGTTTTAGAAAGACAATGACTTATGTATGTAAAAAATGAAAAAGGGTCACTAGGCCCTTCTGGGAGACACTGAAGTTGCTTCATCACCCAGGTGCATCATGATTCACCCTCAGCGCAGCTATTTAAGCACACTCTTGTTGTATGGAAATATTTGCTCCTAATTTGAACAAATTGTTCCCTTTTATTCCAGAGTACCGTATTTTGAAAAAGCATGTGTGTTCAAATCCTTTAATGGAAAATGGAATACGTGTGCAAAAAACAAAATACACAATAAAGCAGCGCACTTCTGGGTAGATGCTAACGAAAATGTTAGTGTCCCTCCCCACCTTACCTTGTACTTGTACATGCTTCTTGATGTTCCTGTACATATATGGTGAGTTTTAGTATATCAACATCCAATGATTAAAATACAGCTTTTTTATTATCCAAAGTCTTATTTGAAATGTAAGTTTGTGTTCATTGTACTTTTTTATCTTTTTGTATTTGTTTGGTGATGAAAACAACAAACCTGAGATTTCACCTTCCAGGAAAGACTGTTGAAGAAACTTGTTTTCAGTGATCCCAAGTATCTGGTTCCATCATGTATTTTTCTATATATGCTTTCATTAATCTAACACATGTAAGAGATATTAATATTGTAAAACTTTGTTATATCAGTCTGCTCTCCAAACACTCTTAACTTTACAACTGTCTGTTAATCTCCTTCCCATATTCCACAGCATAATTTTCATCTATCTGTGGGCTCTCCATTACATTTTTCACACCTCCCACTAGTTCGCAACACTCCCTTTGATCTTGCCTGTGTCATTTCTTCTCTTTTTGCCCCAACAGCATGTCTTCTGTTAATCATTTCTTCTTATCGGTAGCTTTGTGATCTTCAGGATAATCACTTGGTGTCAAAACTTCCTGCTGCAACTGGCAATCACATCATGCCTTGTTAACACTGAAGATGATGAATCCATAATCACTACAACTCGAATTACCACGCAGTTTAAGCAACAATTAGAATAAAGAAAATGTTCATTTTTATTTTCATTTTCGGTATTATAAACGTAGTTTTTACAAATTGTAGCCCAATTTAACTTTTACATTACCTTTTTTCCATAAACTACAAGAAGTAGGGATGCAACGATACCACTTTTTTAAAAACCGATACAATACCAATACTTAAATCTAAGTACTTACCGATACCGAGTACAGTGATACTTCTACCACACAACAACTTGCAATGAGTTGGAAGACATGTTTTATCTTCTACTCTTCTCAAATTATGGTGAATTAGATACAATTAAAATATTAATAACAAATGACCACAAAACTTACATCTCAGGTGAAAACTAATATTTTTCTGAGACTATTGCAGACTTTCCACATTTTAAAGGTATCTGTTAACTAACGATACAATTACCAGTATATTATAACAGTATCGGCCTCAATATCGGTATCGGTGCATCCCTATTAAGACGTATGTTCTTTGTTAGTTTACCTTATGAAACATCAAATAAAACTATTATATTTGATAATTGGTAAAATAACAGTGACATGATTACTTAAAAATCCGAACCAAATCAACTTCCTCCCAGCTGTTTAACAATTATAGTCAACCCAGAACGTCCAGATTTTCCTATCTCAGGAAAAAAAAAAGTGTAATATGCAATATAAATCTAGTAGTCTATTTTTTTATATCTATCCCACATGATGTAAATATTTTTTTCTTTTTCATCTGTAAAAATTATGCGTATTTCCCTTTTGTGTCCTGTTCTGTTTGTACGTCTGTTTTTTGGCTGCTGTTACGACCAAATCTCCTCTTGTGGGACGATTAAAGGATTATTCTATTCTATTCTAAAATTATGTGTTTCTCCATTGTGGGGTTTTAAAACCAAGGAGCATTCCATTTATTAATATTCAATTAATGAGGATGGATAATTAAACCATGTTAAGTTCCTGACATTGTCGCCAAACATTTAAAAGTAAGACTTTGTGCCTTTGCCCTGTGTAAACAAAGCTACACCTTTAAGAATTTTATTTCAAATGTTCTTCCCCTCTTCCGCTGTTCCTGCACCACTTCTGTCCATCCTTTTTGCATAATAAAGCAGTTGGCAGTGAGTTGTGTGACACTAATAATGCAAAATAGGTCGCTGGGGTATATTTACGCGCTTAAGGTCATAGAATGTTGCAGTGGTTACAGATCACTCTATCTATGCTTGTGAAACAATACATTTTACCAGTATACTAAAATATGAAAATAAATACCATTTAAAATGCTTGCACTGAGAGCCAACATCGTAGTGCATTTAAATTAATTTTGCTAGGAAGAAATTTTTTTTTTATTTATACCAATATGAGAAGAAAACAATTTGTTCCTCTTGAGTTCTAAAACCTCTGGTCTGAGCAGACCTTGTTGTTTTCATTAATTATTATAGTTCTCTGAAGTATTTCCTAAAACTACTTATTGAAAACAGCAAACAAGCTAAGGTAGAAGTGTCAAATTAAGAAAGGACATGAAGAGAAACTGAGAAAAGAAAGAAAACTGACCTAAAACAAAAAAAACATTCTGGAGAACCAAAGTCTACATCTTGTTTTGGGTGGGTCCAGGTATTTTCTTTGATAGGTTTGTTTGAGATTGGCACAGAGCTTGTAGATGTAAATGATTCATTCAAATGCATACTTTAGTTTTTGCTTTTTATTTTTTGTAAATACAAAGCAAGATTTTACTAATTCAATAGCCAGAAAGACACATGGTTTTTCAGAAATATTTTACAGTCTATATCATTAAACACAACAAGCCTCTGAACTGCATAGATATCGTAAGACATGAAAACAGCAAACACATCAAGATCATTTTTGAAACACTGTCAATAAAATAATGCTAAATGCAATTACTATTACATAAGATAAAAAATAACAGTCAAAAAAAGACATCTTAAAGCATTTAGTTAATTTCCTGCTCACCAAGTTTAGTAAGACCTGAACTACGGAATTTGTTTTGTACTTGCCTCTTCTCAGAGAAAGTGAAATTGTCATTTATCATTTCAGGAGTAGTACTGTTTTCTCAAAAAAAATCTTATGTCAGTAGATAATTTACAAAATCCATGCTTAACTTGATCAGTTATCTTTACATAATATTGAAACCTTTTCTTTTCCAACTGACTTACAGTTGGACATAAAATATTAATAGTTATCAATTCATTCTGTCTATTGTATTAACTATTTATCATGTTCTCTAGCTATTTTCTACATTCCATGTGGTAAATCAGAAGGCAGACTTTTTGAAATTTTATATTACATCAGTTTTGAACTATCAGCTCAAAATTCCTTCAGTTTCATGAAATATTTGCTTTTTTTCGTTGGCACAATTTTGGAAGAGCCTAGGCCTATTTATAAAAATTACTTACAGTCTCTAACTACCACATTATTCAGTGCTGAGTAATTCTTTTTTGCTTTTACATGCTTTTTTCTATTCAACGTTTCCAGGAGCTACCATCAGACATTTCTCAAACACGCATGATTATCCAGCCTCATTTACAGTTGTTGTTAAGTTGATTTCTGTGCTGCCACTTATTCACAACTTTATTCCCTTTTCTCATTCAGAACAAGGTGGTGAAAAACTGTTATGTTCCTATGCTGTAATTTGAATATCTATTGTAACTTTTTTGTGTCTTCTCTTCTTGTTTTCCCATTCTAGTTTTCCCACAGTGGTACCTTTTAAACTGGGTTGAGTTTATTTTCCCTGTCTGTTGCCCACAGTTTACTATTCCCTGTTTTGTCGTTATTGTAGGCCATGTGTCTTCTTCTTTTGTCATTTGGCATACTTTTTACAGATCTATTGTTTTTCACAGACTCAAAGTGTGCACTTTATTTAGTTGTCATTGTTTTACTTCTAGTACTAATACTTAACAGTCTTGGAAATAACTCTGACGTGTGAGAATAGGTGAAATTCACTTTCCAGCTCTGGCTTTTGCATAGAGCTGTCAACAAAAAAATAAATAAATCTGGAACCAAAGACCTGGTGAGCAAAATCTTTACCAAATTATGGCTTCAGTGCATAAAATTAACAAATTTGAAATTGATTTTTTGATACAATGAAAAAATACAAATTTTAGTTACTGTCAAGTTCAAAATGTCAATACGTATGACAAATTATAAAAAGTAAAAGTGATCACAATTCTAATCATTTTAATCCGAACAAAGACATTACTGGGATAATCCATTGACTGGCAAATGAGGAAAATATCTGCTTAATTTGGGATCCCTAAAATATCCAAAGCTATAAAAAGAGGCACTAATGTAATACCTGCTTTATAGTAGGATTAACCACCATTAAGATGTTGTCCCAAGTCCATGACAAAACGTTACACCACCTTGGCAGTGTATGTATATCAATAAAGGCTGTTGATAAATATTTTACTCATTCTAAGAATGACATTTGAAGCACATTGCTGCTATTTAGCATTCATTTATATAAAAAATGATTCCTAATTGCCATAATTTGCATTGCAAATAGAGAAATGTGCATGTTCTCTGTGCTATACATTCAGAACATAGTCTCACAAAAGAAATTGCATAAATCTAATCAATAAAGAATTAAAGGGACTATATCATGCTATTGTACAGCTTTCAACTTCTGATTCAGCTTTTATTTCCATTCAACTTTCCGTTAATGGCACATTCTTTGAGCCTTCAGTGGAGGGTGTCAGTGACTGTCTGCATGAAAAGTGTCAGGTCAGCTGACTTTGCTACGATTTTGAAAGGAATGGCATGGCAATAATATTACATTTTTTGTTTAAAGCTATTTTAATTTGGTGCAACACTATAGTTTTCTTTACCCATGAGCTACATTCTAATTCATCAGGATGTAAATATAAATTTTAAGGGAACAGTTTTTCGTGTTGTTTTGTTTTATTTCTTTACATATGATGCATATGATGCAAATTAGAGAAGTATTCTCATCATCAGTCAGATCATCGCTCTAAAAAATGCTTTATTTGATTAGGAAATAGAACAATTTTTGCACTTCTATCTTTTAAGTGAGGGTATACCTCAGTGCTGGGGCATATCCTCACTCAAAATGGACTTCTTTATGGATGGAAAAACAGTAATGTGTTTTATTTATTTGTAACCATGCTACTTTCCTGGGTTTTCTATGATATTATGTGGAGCAGCACTGAAAAATAACTAAAAATAAAGTGTTGAATTAAGTTCAGTGCTGTTTCAACGTTTTTTCAACTGTATTCTACACTGTGGCTTACAAGTGGCTTATTTTCTACTCATATTCACTTTTGCAGAGATAACAAACAAGAAGATTTTTCGATACAAAATGAGTTGAAGTCTCAGCGGGTGTTGATTGCTGTTTGTGTTAAGCCACAAACAGCTTATGGACTAATGCAGCTCCCAGGAAAAGAAGCAGGGATGAGGTTACAGCTCAGACAGACAGATTTTGAAACATTTTAGTTACAAATAGCAGATGTATTTTCTTCCCTAAAGCACATTTTTCACACATATGACTCAGAACAACTACATTCTCAGCAGACTGAGTCAGGTCAATTTGTTCCTGCTTTGTAGCCAATAAGGAATTCATCAATTTAGTTATGCTAACTTATCTAACCAGTAGATATTAAAAGAGAATAAGGCAGTTTTTGTTAACTTTTTTTCTTTTTGCAGGAATCTGCAGCTAAGATGGTTGAAAGTTCTAGGCTTTAAGCTAACAAAAACAGCTAGACTAGGCTATGTTCTTAAAGCTGCTACTGCATTGTTTATCTTAATGAATATGCTGGCTTGCCAACCTTGATACAAATATGAAGGAAGGTTACTTTTTCTAAAAAAATCAAGGTCAGTCACATACAGCATATGAAAGGAGTGGAGCCGAACCTGAATACAGTCTTCATAAAGGAACAAAGAATATTTTTAAAAATATTTATTTCTAACTAATATTTTATCAAATATTTTTACTCAGGAACAACACAGACTTATAGCATTACATCAACCATACAGTAAATAACATAACATAGCAATAAATTTTCCTGAAAATGTTCTGCTGTATAAGTCAAGGCAGACACCAAACACTGACAACAAAATAACTCAAAGGATAACTAAGGAGCAGGGCTACATTTGGAGCCCAAAGTATAAGGTACAACAGAGAAATTCTACAATTAACATGAACATATTACCCATAAGTCTTTGCGGCAAACTTCTTGGTATTCCTCCTGAGGAGCTGGCCCAAGAGGCTGGGAAAAGGCAAGTCTGGGTCTCTTTGCTTAAGCTGCTGTCCATGTGACCTGACCTCGGGCTAAGCGAAAGAAGATGGATGGATGGATAGGTAATAGCTTTGATACAATGGAAACAGTAATTGGTTACATTACACCATTACTGATGAATGAACGCTGTTAGGTAACAAAGTTATCAATAACACTAAAAAGGACTCAAAAATGCTTATTCAAGCTTTTCTAGCATGCTGTTAAGGTTGGTTTTGTTTGATGCAAAGATTGGATTATATAAATTCCCTTGTTTCAGGTGAAACGGCTTACTGTAATTTCATGTTATTGACAGTTCACAGAAACTGACAAATAATGCAGTTTTCAAAAGTACTCATCTACTGAGATTCTCTTGATCTAACAAGCTGCCTGGGGAAACTGTTGGAGAATGCAACTGTGAACTCAAGCAAGTTCAGATGTGAGCATCAGGGGCAGTTTTACATTGAATTACTCCCTGGGTGAGGCGCCCTACCACTTCCCTGCTGCACTGTTATTCATTTACAAGCCTCTTTCTCACTCACCTGGATACATTTGCAGTTAATAGATTGAAGGCTTTTATTGTCATTCCTAATTTCACCTCGGCATATTTAAGCTCTCCAGTTTAATTTGTCCTCAGCTGGATCATTTGTCTTGATTCACAAAGTTTTTGATCCCAGCATGTATTCCCATGTACTCTCTCTAGCCTTGTAAGTTCTTATTTTACCTTTATTAAATTCATCTAATACAGGTTACTGCATTTTGGGTCCTCCTTCCTACATCAAAACATGACTACAAAAGACAATTAACACAATTCTGCATAGCACAGTATACAGAAAGTTAACAGAGCGTACACTATATAGGCTACGTAAATATGGCGAAAATATATACAATTGGAAGTATAACTTCAAAGTATTAATAATGTACAAATTAAATATTGAATATTCTAAATGGCACA
This sequence comes from Apricaphanius iberus, assembly GCA_028564705.1. Classification (NCBI taxonomy): domain Eukaryota; kingdom Metazoa; phylum Chordata; class Actinopteri; order Cyprinodontiformes; family Aphaniidae; genus Apricaphanius; species Apricaphanius iberus. Next base: position 1,775,852 of record JAPXFQ010002633.1, read on the forward strand.
AACCCATGATCACACAAATAACATACTAAAGAAAATGTTGCTCTAAGAACAGGAAACACAAACTAAAACTAAAGAGGCCACTGCAGACCGTCCAGCAGCCCATGCAAGTACTTTATCTTGTCCCTGAGGGAGGTGCATCTCAAGTCGGCCATCTGTGACTGCTGTGGACACTTCATGGAGCTGTGGGGTTATGGTAAGTTTACACCGGTCATATGGGGTGGGGGCTGTACACCTATATCAAAGGGATCACGGCTGGAATCTTCCTCGTTCCCATGGTCGTGCATGTGGTATACTACGGGTTAATCTGCAGGACAATCTGCAGGAACCTGAATCGCAAGGCCCGGTGCAGAGGTGTTGGTGGAGGCCACCTAGACTGGGATCCTGGGCAGGAGCTCCTTGAACTCGTCTCCACCAAATTACGCACGGACGTGATGACGTTCATGACTGTGGTGGTCTACGTGGTGTGCTGGGCTCCTTTTTTCACCACGCAGATTTGGTCCATGTGGACAGACCTGTTCTGCTTTCTGCAGCTGCTTAAAAACACATATCTGTGTGAGCAGAGTATTATATGGAGAAACGTCAAGGTGTGACTGACTAGCCATTTTACAAAGTGGGAGAGCCCCAGAGGTGAACTGTCCCCTGCACCCCTACCCTTTCTATTGCTCCAACAGTTTCAGCACAGCAGTGTCAGTCAGCAGAAGTGCCTGCAGCGACATGGTGTGCTAATTTCCGGACACAGTGAAAAATAATAGAAATCCATGTAGGGGCGCAGTTTTTTTTTTTCTCCCAAGCACTTGTGTGCCTCCCCTTGTGTCATGAAAAAATGGTCGCCCTGGGCAGCTGTCCGGTCTGCCCGTCCCTAAAAGCGATACTGGTGAGCAGTGCACACCTACCCTACTCTCACAATGATAACAGAAATTGGGGAAACATAAGTGGTTGGCCAAACTAAGCCTCTCACTAGTTCTTTCTGGCTAAGAAAACGAGGCTAAAAAAAATAACGGTAACACTTTATAATAAGTGCACACTATTAAGCCTTGGTAAATCATCTGTTAAGCATTAATTAATGCTAAACAGATGATTTACTAAGGCTTAATTATATTACACTTATATTACACTTATTATAAAGTGTTACCAAAATAACGTGTGTGTGTGGGTTTTTAAACTTGTAATTTAAAACTTTTATTTTTAAAATACGTGTAAGTTACAACTTACACAACATGTTTCAAGTTACATGTCTTAATGTACAGGTTAAAAAGCTAAAGTCCCAATTTAGCTCCACTGTTACAGAACCCTGGTGTAAGTTAAAGTCTGCAGTATTTGAGCAATTTTTTGAGAGAATATTATCTGAATATTGTTTGAAATGTAGAAGTTTCTGAGGGAAATTAATGCAATTTTTTTAAAATATCTCAAAATAATATGTCTTTGTTGACTATATAGTTCCAGCTAGGTAAGGAAAAAGAAAAAAAAGAACACTTTAGTGGTGTATCTTATGTTTTTACATTTAGGTATTGCAGACACTGAATGCTGAAAATAGAAAGGTTTGCAGCCACACCAGATAAGTATTCAAGCAGAAAGAGAGATTACTAATGGACAAATCATGTGCCGTTATGAATACAAGTTGTTTTGGCCCTCAGTTCTTTTACTAATGCATCTAATATGTCATAATGAATTTCTTGGAAGAAGGGTGGATCTACTGTAGAGAGCAAGACACAGTAAAGTGATTTGATGTCTGTGAATAAAATGCAAGGGGTAGATGGTATAAAAATTCCAAGGTGACAGCAAAAAATCCCGTCCAAGATAAAATGCTTCAAAAATACATTCCTCTCATTCAGTAAGGCTAAATGTAAGCTCATTAAAAATCTAAACATCGCAGTGGGGCAGAATGCGTGTGATGGTGTGCACTGGGGAGTGAGACAGAAGGGCAAGATGGACAGCTAAGAAAGATTTAAGAGGAAACTAGAATCAGGAGAGGTAGAAATGGGTGTTTTATGGAATAAAAAACTGAATCACTGAGGAAGCGCTATTGGGCATTTCTACTATGTGCTACAATGCCGAGAGGTACCTTCATCTTATAAAAGCCACCATCATAACCCCAGCTTTTTCTTTTCTGAGTATGATCTCACCCAGCATTCAATAGTCTGCACATTTTCAATCAACAGAAATTGATAAATGCCTCATTGTGTTTAACTTCCTTTTCGTCTCTAATTAAAAACTGAAGTGCAGGAGTGTGAGGTTACATTTGAGAAGCAACACAAAGACAGGGAACTAATGAAAATCAAATCAAAATATTAATTTCTTACGTGGCACATTTCTAGAAAAAGTGGGAATGACAAACTGACATGTTTTTTTCAATTTATTTTATATATAGCGCCAATTCACAACAGACATAATCTCTAGACGTAAAGTCGATTCTAGAAATAACAGGGAGCCAATGAGGAGAAGCTAAAGCAGGAGAATTTTGATTTTTCTTTGTAATATACATCATACCTGTTGCTGCAGCAATTTTTAATCAGCTGAAGGCTTTTTTGAACATCTCGAATATACAGAATTACAGTAGTCCAGCTTTGAAGCATAATTGCATGGACTGCTTTATCACCGTCACTCCTGGACAGAATATTTCTAATTTTCACAATATTCCAGTGATGAAAGAAGTAAAATCCTACAAACCTCTTTAAAAGGGGATTTCAATGTCATGTCTGGGTCAAAAAAAGGGTAAAGTTTTTTATGTTATTACTGGAGGCCAATTTAATACCCTCCAGATGAAGTGATTGCCTAAGCAGTTACTTTTCAGAGCTTCTGGTCTAAAGACAGCAACTTCTGTCTTGTCTGAATTCAAAAGCAGAAAGTTTATAGTCATGCAGGTTTTTATGTCTTTAAGACATGCCTGCAATCTACCTAACTGATTGGATTCATCTGGATTCATGGATAAATATAGTCGTGTAACATTGGCATAGCTGTGGAAATTTATCCAACGCTAAATTATTTTACCAATTGGAAGCATATACTGTATATATATATATATATATATATATATATATATATATATATATATATATATATATATATATATATATATATATATATTCCAAGCTCAGAACCCCTTGAGTGTTAAGAAAATGTATCATTTACATGAACTCCGTTGGACAGAATATGGACAAATATGATTTAAGCAAGCCCAGTGCTGTTCCTTTAATCCCTGCAACATGTTCAAGCCTTGGGAGAACCTTATGATTGACTGTTTCAAAAGCAGCACTGAGATCTAATGGGACCAGAACAGTCATGAGTCCAATATGTGAGGCCATTTGAATATCATTAGTAACTTTCACTAGGGCTGTTTCAGAGCTATGATGAGCTCTAAAACCTGACTGAAATTCTTCAAACAGTTGTTAATTGTAAGATCCTCACATACTTGATTAGCAAACTATTTTCTCAAGGATTTTGGATATAAAAGAAAGGTTAGATGTGGGTCTGTAATTTATTAAGTCATCTTGATGAAGGAAGGGTTTCTTAAGTAAAGGTTTCATTACAGCAACCTGATATTCCTGTGGTACATATCCATTTATTAAGGATAGATTAATCATATCTAACACATTTTAAGTTTGCAAAGGAAGCAGTTAAGGTTTATAAATGAAACAGAAACAAAAGAGGACATTAAAGAAGATTGGAGGCGTTTTCCATCTTAAACCAGTATTATTAAAATAGTTCAACAGCAACAGTACAACTCAGTGAACAGTGTAAGGTTTTAAAAGTATCATATAGTTTAAGAGGTGCAGGTTTCTGTAAAATTGTTTATGGAATAGTTGCAAGTTAGTCAGCGAGACCCAACAAACAAGAGGAAATTATCTGTACGAAAAGAGAAAAGTGAAACAGACAGGAACAATGTCTTGAGAGGAATGAGAGCAGAAGACAAGAAAAAGCCTTCAAGCAGAGAGCAGCTGTTCAGTAGATGAGCCACAGGACAAAATTCAAAATCCATGACAAGGGGAACCTCTGAGGCCTGGGTGCATTCATTGGCACGCAAACATCTGAAGAGTAGGATGATCCAAATGGGTGATGTATACATGCATGTGTAAAGACACATATTCATCTGTCATTCTGGATAGACGCTTGCAATATAGGTTGGTTCTATTCTGCACTACACACACATAGATATTTATAGTTGCACAGTTTTTGGGGAAAACACCTTGCAACACTCTGAAATTAGAATATTACTGAAAAATCTATTTGGTTCAGTAACTCACTTCAATTAGTGAACACATTTTATAGAATAATTTCACTCAACCTGATGTTTTCAAGCCTTTATTTCTATTAATAATGATAACAACTCATTTATGATCAAAATATTACTTTAGACCCATAAAAGCATTTCTGTCAAAGAGAAGTGGGCTTAAGAAATTATGTCAAGGATCTGCTTACAGGTTGTTAATTTTAAAAGGTGCTTTTAATATGACAAAATAGCTTCATTGGAACACATATTATAATTTACTGAATATGACTACATATATATCCATCCATCCATTTTCTGAACCGCTTATTCCTCAAGGGGTCGCGAGGGGGCTGGTGCCTATCTCTAGCTGTCAATGAGCGAGAGGCGGGGTACATTCTGGACAGGTCGCCAGTCCATCACAACTATATATATAAATATATATATATATAACTGGACTGAACTTATATAGCACTTTTCTAATCTTACTGACCACTGAAAGCGCTTTACATTGAAGCCACATTCACCCATTCACACTCGCATTCATACAACGACACCCAACATGGCTCGGTAGGACAATGTAGAATTTATATATATATATATATATATCCATCCATCCATCCATCTTCTTAACCGCTTATCCAATTCAGGGTCACGGGGCAGCTGGAGCCTATCCCAGCAATTATCAGGCGTTAGGCAGGGTACACCCTGAACAGGACGCCAGTCTGTTTGCATATATATATATATATATATATATATATATATATATATATATATTTATATATATATATATATATATATAGAGAGAGAGAGAGAGAGAGAGAGAGAGAGAGAGAGAGAGACCTAAATCTTTTTAATAAGAGGACTACATAACAGTCTAATTCCAAATGCATCCTCTAGTGTCAGAGTCCTGAAAACCTGCACAGAGCAGCTCTGTGGGATTCTACAGCACCTATTCAACCTTAGCCTGACCAAAGAAAAGGTTCCAGTGTTGTGGAAGACATCCTGCCTTGTTCCAGTACCAAAGAGAGCTCATCCATCAGTCATCAATGGCTATAGACTAATCGCAGGCAGCACTGTGAGAATCATGTTCTTTGATTTCTCCAGTGCATTTAACACAATTCAGCCTGATTTAATTTGTCAGAAACTCCTGAAAGCACAGGTGGAGGCCTCAACAATCAGCTGTATCAATGAATGCGTGTCAAACATACAACAGTTTGTGAGACTGAAGGATTGTGTTCCAAACAAACTGTTTGGCAGCACAGGAGCACCACAAGGGACCGTATTTTCACCATTCCTTTTCAGTCTTTAAACCTCAGACTACAAGTTAAGACAGAGAACTGTCATCTGCAGAAATACTCAGAGGACTCTGCAATTGTCATGTGTATCAGAGATGGAGTGTTGGGAGTAACGGTGTTTAAGTATAACTGCATTACTAACTGCATTCTTTTTAAGGCAACAGAGTAATCTAATTAATTACTTTTCCCACCGTTACAACGCTGTTACCGTTACTGGGGATGTAAATTGCCGTGTCACTACAATGTGGTTGAATGAAGCGCAGCAATGCTAGGCTTTGTGACAGACACACTTCAGCTGCAGGGAGAGAGCAGGTGTCAGTGGTGATTGCATGGTGGGTAGATACCATTAGTGCTCTTGCTGTCTCACTGTGTGCTGTAAAGTCCACTGTGAACTTAGTTTTAATTTGGATATTCGATGGACAATAGTTTCCTTAAAGCAGAGACCAGCTCCAACGTTTCACCCCTAAATGTCAATGCCTACACTCTGCACTGCAACGCACTCTGCAACTTTTCGCTCCAGAACTACACTGACAGTGTAGTACACTAATTCGTGTGTCTTAGTTTTGCACTTTAATAAAAAGTGTGTGAATATGTATGAAAAAAAATTACTTTGTGTATATTATTTTTTATTTTCCTGCATACAGCTTAATTTATTGAGTCAAGTCCAAATACCAAGAGTTCTAAAATACTAATTTAATAAATTTTTGAAAAAAGTAATTTTTAGCTATAACTAGTTACTTTTTTTAATGTAAGATGCCCAACACTGCTGCTTTGTGGTATGCTGTGGAAACAATCATCTTACCTTGAATGTGAACAAACCAAAAGGAGATGAATGTAAAATTCCAAAGAAACAAGGATAAGTCAAAGACTGTTTATATCATGCGAGAAGAAGTAGAGGTGGTTGAGGAGTACAAATACCTCGGACTTCACCTAGAAAACTGACTGGACTGGAGACTCAAAAGTGCAGCCATCTACAAGAAGTGACAGAGCAGACTGTAATATTTGAGGAAGCTTAGGTCCTTCAAGGTTTGCTGCAAGATGCTGCAAATCTTCTACAGGTCTGTGGAGGAGAGTGTAATCTAATTGTCCATCATCTGTTGGGGTTGCAGCATCAGAGCCAGGGACTTAAAACCTGGTGAGGAAGGCTGGTTATGTTCTGGGGACAGCTGTGGAACAACTGGAGATAATGATGCAAAGAAGGATTCTTCATAAAATAAAATAAAAACATGGACAACCCTGAGCATCCTCTTCATGAGACTATCCTGCAGCAACATAGTATCTTCAGTTGGAGGATTCTTCAGTTTCGCTGCAACACAGATCGCTACAGGAATTCCTTTCTTTGCACAGCCATCATGATCTACAGCAACTCCTTGAAGAATGAATTAGTTATGAGCTGCAACAACAATTAACTTCCCTCTGGGATCAATAAAGTATTTTGGAATTGAATTGAATGTACCTGGACTGTTAGTTAAATATGTAACTTACCAATACATAAAAAGACAAAAATGGCATTTTTGGTAATACTAGCGCTGCCTTAAACCTATCAGACAGAAGTGGATTACTCAGTTTTGTGGATTGACCCTTAAGGAGATGATTAATGATTTAAGAAAAAAGTGCTAAATTAGATTTCCACTGTGTACGTTAGCTACAGTAGCTGTAGTGATTGTCACTGATTGCACCATGCGACAGGCTACTCTTTAGTACCTTACACTGCACTTCAATCAGTAGAAAAAGAAGTTGTTTATGAGGTTACTTGGAATGTTTATTGCAATCTTAAATGTGTAACCTTTTAGTAAAAAAAATCCAAAGGGTTATTTGGTATAACATTTTTTTTTAAGAATTCAGTGTAGTACCCAATTCAATTTACTTTCTTATTGCCCTTATTTAAATAATTCCTTATCAAATTGTTATTTCACTTATAGCATTCACTCTTACTTTCTGCCCTTGATGTAAAGGCAATGGGTTATTTTATTGTCGTTTCACTTTAACTTGCTGGGGAATAACAGTATAAGTACGAATTAACTCACATGTAGGCGCACAGGCAGGCACACAAACATTTAAATAAACAAAACAATTTGTATTGTTATATAATGGCTCTGTGAAATAATGCTGAATATAGACTCAAACACTGTTATCTTTAAATTGTAAGTGAGAACTCACTATTACTGTGAAGCTACTGTGTTTAGAAAATAACTTAGACACTTAAGGTATCCAAGTCTTTAGTCAACCCATGAGTTGCTAGACAATTAATTAATATAAATGACCAGTTGTGATTTCAGAAATGGGCTTTTTGGCTTTATGCCTAGGGTAATATTACTTGTGCAACACAAAGGGAAAAGAAAAAACCCAAATCAGTCACTTCCTCCACAGATTTTAGCCCACCCTTTGCAATTTTAACAGTTTTAACTCTTATGGCATTGCTTTTCATGATGTTTAAGAGCAATGTTCCCTCTAAGCTAAGCATGTGTGCAATTGTGCACTACTGACACGGTTTTTGTTCACAGAAAATCTGTGCTGTGCACAAAAAACCTGAATTGAATATAAAATAAACAAATAATTTATTCTGCGATTTTTTTTGTGATATGGGTCAATGAGCATGTACGCTGATTTACAGTTCCAGTGGGTCCTCCTGCACCGCTCCAATTAGAAAACACACACTCACCTATATCCGCACACTGACACAATCAGTGGTTGGACGTGCTTTTGTTACCTTGGCCTTTAGTGTGAGTTTACCAAATTATATTGTGACAAATGTATAAAATCCATCAATCCTACACACAAATGCGGTGATTCAGAGGTCCTGTTAAACCTGGCATTAATAGCAGTATTGAGCCAAGAGTGTTTGAAAGAATAGTTGGAAGGTTTACCTCAGCTTTTATTTTATTGTTTTCTTTACATATATTCATACAGCTGCAGCCTGTTTATCCAGACTGCTGAAAGAGGGAGGGTGAGGGAGTGAGAGACAGAGCGCTGCATAAACTTTAAATCTACGGCATGTAGATATATTGTCTGAAACCAACTGACACATATTTTTCTGCTGAGACAAGCTGACGTCTCTTCTTTGAGAAAGTTTGCCTTGAAAAATTTGTATTAATGATTTCTGAGACCAAATCAATTTCTCCCCTATAAGCCCTTTTGAAAACAATTAAAAAACTTGTAAAGAATTGATGTTCACAGATTTTTGAGGATGTGCTTTGCTAATAAATATACGGTAGTGATAACTCTGCTCTGACCACTCAATCAGAGTGTGGAAATGTTCTGACATCAATTATTAAAAGTTAGTGATTTTTTTTATTTGTTTGTTAGATGGGGCTAGTTGGTGTGTGGTCTGTGTATAAGGGTTTTTGAAGGGTCAAGATTAATGATAGAGACAGGTATGCAAATAGGACTGCGATAAAATAAAAGTTAAACAAATTTAAAATATACAGAAACTCAACACTTTATTAAAAATGTTGTCACAGAAATCAAAATGCAGCTATTAGCTTATTTCAATAAACCATGTAACATGATGGATGCGATGCTGGCAGGACAACAGTGCATATAGTTGGTAATGCTCACAGTGGTCCAAGGGACCGCTCAGTGAGTTAGTGAGTTTGACCAGACACATGAAGAATTGGAGAGAAAATTGTTTAAGAGGGTATTTATGGGAATTGTTGACCATTATTCCACATTTTCATTCGCTGATGTTGGATGAGAAGACCTGGCTCGCAGTCTCCACTTCATCCCATGAGTGCTCTGTCAGTTCGAGGTCAGAACTCTGTAGAGGGTAGTCAAGTTCTTCCTTATCAAACTGGCTCATCTACATCTTTATGGATCTCAAGTTATGCACTATTGCACACTCATGTGGAAACTGCAGGGCCCTTCACAAAACGGCAGCCACAAATTTAGGAGCATGAAATTGTACAAGATGTTTTGGTATGCTAGAAGATTTAGACTGTATTTCAATGGAAGAGAGAGGTCGAGATCAGCTTTTGATAGACAGTCCCGCACCACCTCTGAACCAAACTTTACCCATGTAACTGGCAAACCCAGACTAATCTTTTGGACTGCATACAGAGAGATGTGCTTTTCCGGATATGTTTTTGCCACTCCACAATCCATTGATACTCATGGAAACTCGTTCCATAACACTCTCTATGAAATATTTTAGAGTTAATTGGAAAGAGACATTTTGGAGGTATCTGGCTATTGACTGGTGAAATTTGCCGACTTCTGCACTGTATGTTCTTCAGCATACGTTGAGCATGCTCTTTGTTTTTAAATGGCCTGTCGCTTGTTAGTTACATTTCAGTCCACATTTTTTATTATAATACTACTGGCAATTGACTTTGAAATCTTTATCAGAAATAAGAAATGAATGACTCTACTAATTGCACAGGGCTTCTCTTATCACAGTACCACACTGAAATTTACTAAGCTTTTGAGGGTGAGTCATTCTTTCACAGTGTCTGTAGAAGTAGTCAGAATGCTTAGGTGGTTGGTTTCTGTCCCTGCAGCCATGAACATGATTGAAACCCTTAAAATAAATTATTTGGATGGGTGAGTAATTACTTTTGGCAATATAGTGTATCGATATAGTAGGGATGCATATTGGCAAAGATCTGGTGATATGATATGTATCACAATACTGGAGGGATGATAAAATATATTGTGATACTATGAGTAAGACTATATATGGTGATTTTTAAAACTGAATTTAACTATAGAAAAACTGTCAGCATTCGAAACACTCCAACCTGTTTCATACACAACACATCCAATTTTTTAATATGGGATCTAATTAATCCACTGGAACCAAGAAGGTGAAAACTGCCACCAACTACCAGTCACTATTACTTTTATTACATAAATTACTGTCATCACTAATGCTTTCATTCAAATTCTGTGAAAAAAGAAAATACAAAATAAAAATTGATAAATTTCTTTTTGAATGTCCATACAATATTGCGACATACAATATTGTGATATATTTGCATATTAGTTTTTTCTTACATTCCTACAATATGGTGTATGTAAGCTTAGTATGACCCACCAATATACTGCATTTAGATTACATTCATAACCATTTACTTAAGTATAATCCAGAGCTGTGTAGAGCCTTGTATTTGCTTTTAGCCTGTAAACAAAAAATTTACCTGACTGACAAGGATGGGAAGATGCAGGGTTGAAAACCTAGTTTAATTACGCTTTATTTTATGACATTCATCACTTTGTACTTTCACTTAGTCCCATCTGGAACACATATTTTAAATTTTCACATGATGACATTTCCTCTTGAATATTAATGGGCATTGTTTTCACCCTTACACTTTGTTTCTGATACATTATGTATGACAATTTGGCAATGGAAAGAAAACAAGAATTTGAATGCTTGCATGAGTGAAGGTGTTTGCAATAGAGAGACAATGCAACTAAATGTTAGTGGTTCATTCATAAGATGTAAAATCTTCATGAGAAATCAAGACAAAGAGAAAGTGTGAGCAGCTGTCTTGTCACAATAAACTGCCTAATGAGCTTCTTTGATCAACTTTGCTCCCATTCTTTCTCCTTACCTTAACGAAAATGCTCAACGTCTTTGATATAGGCTGCCACATTTTTAGACCGTGGTTATTGCTGGACAGGAGCTTCCTTTTTCATATATTTAGGATAGTTAATAACATAATGCAAGACACTAGCGTCTTGCTTTAACTGAGGGATTGTTCTTTCAATCTGAAGCAAACTGTTTTCTTACTGAATTACCCAAAGAGAAGATACTGTTGATCCAAACTCTAATCTACTGCATAGTATCACTTGTGAAACTCCTGCTGCAGCTCATCTCTGTAGTCTTCATTGTGTATAGGTTGTATATACACACATAAATAAGATGTACATGCGAATAAAAATGGCCAGAAAACAAGATGTGAACATAAAATGACCTAAGACGGTGCGAGGTGTCAAATACATGCATGGGTTCTAGCTGAATATTTAAGCTTAAGCATAGTTTATACTTCTCTATATATGTCAAAATGGATAGACGCAAAGCTATTATCCATTGATGCAAGGGCACTCTGTCACCTACACAACGTAGCATGTCTTAGAGTACACTTTTCTAACTATCCATCTCCATTCACGGAGAGCTTATGCCTGTGATTGTTCAGCTCAAGAACAGCCAGAGATCATTTCATCAGAACAGTGCTCTATAGCCAACATAATCAGTAGTCAATGCAGCATTTGGGCACTACATGCTTTATATTGAAATGAAAATGTATCTAATATGGACTTTTTCCGATTTTAAACACAAGGAGGTGTAGAGAAACAACAAAACCAAATGCTGTGCTTCTGTACATAGGTTTTTAGAGTATTCCACAAGATGCACCTCTGATAAAAAGCTATGTACTTTCTGTTGGTCATTGCTCCTTGAGGGCGAATGTGTTCACAAGCAAAAGAAAATAAAGTGTAGTTAACTAGAAGTGACACTGCAATGGTAGACAGACCCGCAATAAAAAATAAGCACCATCTGCAGTCCTGGTGCAGAATTGCTTTGCAATGCTGAAAAACCAACAGCGAATTATATATAAAAAACATCTCCATCAATACATCTGTGTCTGGGTGCAAACTTGGTGACAGAGACGTATAAACTAGGCTTTTTGTTTATGTTGTATCTATGATTCTTTCTCAGCCTGAGAAAAGATTGGACTCTTTCATTTCCATCCATTCTGAGTTAGTGGGGTTTGATTCGGCCTTTCTTCGTTGGTGGAACGGAATAAACCTGGTGTGAACTGTTACACTAATTCAAGCAAGCTATCTCAAATAAACCTAGATTTTTTTCAGCTTGCTTAGCACTAGAACTACCAGAGAGCAGCCATTTGGCTTTTCTACCTATAAAGCCCACAGGTAAGCCGAAAGGCTGGATGGCCCCCTGTGAACCTTCCTTTTGTTATGTAAACGGGGCAATCACTGGGACACCACAGGGGGGGGGATATGCTGAGCCACTTCACTCAAAACACCTTGACATAAAATGGGGGAGGGGGAGAATCAGGTAGGAGCAGGATTGCTAACTGACTGTCTGAGCAGAATATATGAGCTGAATCAAAATGTAATATATGTAGAAGGATGTAGACATTATCAGAACCCTACAACACTGGGCTTCCAACATCCCCACCAGACACATAAGAAAAGTAATAGAATAGAACCACATCAAATAAAGCACTCAAAATCTGGGGTTATCCCAACTGGGCCTTCATGATATTTACTAATAATAATAATAATAAAAAAAGTATTATCAGGATACAGTGTTAGAGAGTGGAAGTGAGTGAGACTTAGAACTTAGGCTTAAAACTTTATTGATCCCTTTGGGGTGACTCCCTCAGGGAAATTTGAGTTTTCAAGCACACAGAGAAAACTAAACAGTATGTAACAATGAGTGAGGTGAGTACATTTCAATAATCACTCACAATCCATGCACTGCCAAGCAGTCTCCTTTCTGCATTTGCCACATGTGTATTTGTAACAGCCTATACATCGCAGAGTGGCATGATTGCTTTTACACTGATTTTTAACCTGACACATTGCTCTTTTCCCAGGGCTAGGTGTTGAAGGTTGTAGCCGAAGCAATTGTTCCCTTTGTGCCTGCTTTGCACCCACATGAGAATGAGCCAACTCTCTTGCAAGCTCCACCAGGAAGTCCACCCGTCTCTCCTGCCTCCCGGTGCATGCTTGATAGAGCACATGTGCATTCAGTGCTGCCATATAAATCATGTTATAGAACACAGCGACTGGCCAGCGCCGTGTTCCTCTGCGGACAGTGTACTCCCGCACCATCTGGTCCATCACATCAACGCCGCACTTTGTGGTGTTGTAAAGGGTGACAGTGTTTGGCTTCCGTCTGGTGGTATTCTCAGTCTGAATGACGCGGTGCATGCTGCTGAGAATGTATACTGTCTTCTTCCGTTTGGGCGCATACACCGTTAGCGTGGCACCAGTGGTTGAAAATACCTGAGTGGTGAATTCATCACGGTCCCTCTGTCTTGTTGATTGTGGAATTTCTTGCCGAATCCTGTTGACTGTGCCGAGGATGGTGGTTTTCCGGCTAAGCAGTCGTTGTGCCAGTGACAGCGATGTAAAGAAATTGTCCGTGGTAACATTTCTGCCCTTGTCCAGGAATGGTTCCATCAGCCTCATCGCTACATTTTCGGACAGTCTCTCTCCACTGGAACGACTGGGGTCCTTGCCAAGATATGGGAGGACATTGCAGATGTATTTGGATTTCAAGTCACAAGCCACCCAAAACTTGATCCCAAACTTGTCAGGTTTTGTTGAAATGTATTGCAGGAAACAGCAGCGAGTCTTTTGACGGGAAAAGCTGTTCATCAATGGTGATGTGTCGACCAGGGTTGTAGGATGTGATGCAGTTGGTGACAAACGAACCCCACACACCGGAAATTGCAGCAAACTTATCCGTCTTTGCTCGCTCACTGCGGGTGTCCTTGTCGTCAAAGCGTACGTGTTGCATGATTTCTTGGAAGCGATTTCGGGACATAGTTGCCATGATCTGGGGGTTTCCCAGGTTTGCTGACCAGCAGTCATGCAGTGATGGAACCTTGGTCAGCCCCCGCAAGATAACAATAGCAATAAATGCCATTAGTTCAGGGAGGGCCACGAACCAGTCCACATGCTCCATTTGCCGTGCATGTTCAACAGTACAGTGTCGAATGGAACTTAGCATTTCCAGAGTGATAAAACACAGGAAGCTCTGAAGACGACTCAAGATGGACCTCCTGGCCTTAGCCGTTGGCTCTCCATCTGCGCCGTATGGAGATGGAGGGGTGAAATGGAGAGTTTTCCCCACCTGTTCTTCACACCACACTGTGCCATCTTTCGCCGTCTCTGTCTGGTCAGTCCCCACCCGAGCTCTCTTTTTTGGCTGAGGAGCAGTCTCCTCATCTGCAATGGGAACAAATTCAAATTATGAATTAATAATAATAATAATAATAATAATCAGTCCAGTACATCTCAAATAGGTTGGCTAATGTGCTAAGGTGCAAGGACCTCAGGATAAGAACCAAAAGAAACAAACGGAGGCCTGCACTCAGAAACAAAATGGAGGCTGTCTGATGAAAGAAGCCCCAAAACTCTATTCACATGGTGATATGTGCACCACTATTTCCACCTTCCTGCCTGAAATGAAATATAAAATAACAAATAATATGAAATTGAATCTTACCTGAAGACAGCTCAGAGTCCAAATCCGAGGTGTGAATGTCTTTTGTCCTCTGCGTAAAGGTGACCTGAGGAGTTGAGCAGAACCTGGCACTGCTCAAATACATAACTGATATTTTGAAATCAGACATATAATATCATATCTTTGACATAACATAACATCACAATGTGGCAAACAGCAACAGTCAGTCTGGTTTTTATGAGTTGAGACAGGGAGAGACAGGAAAAGAGAAAATAGAGGGAAAGAGCAAAACAGACAAAAACAATGTACAAATTCTTAAATATAACAAATCAAATGTGTTTCGGGTGTATCTCAGTTTGAAAAAATGTTACATAAAATAAATCTTGTACAGATATCAACTTGATGAGCAATTCTGTAAATGACTAGTGGGGCTACCACAGATTTTGAGTGCTTTATTTGATGTGGTTCTGTTCTATTACTTTTCTTATGTGTCTGGTGGGGATGTTGGAAGCCCAGTGTTGTAGGGTTCTGATAACGTCTACATCCTTCTACATATATTACATTTTGATTCAGCTCATATGTTCTGCTCAGACAGTCAGTTAGCAATCCTGCTCCTACCTGATTGTCCCCCTCCCCCATTTTATGTCAAGGTGTTTTGAGTGAAGTGGCTCTGCATATCCCCCCTCCTGTGGTGTCCCAGTGATTGCCCCGTTTACATAACAAAAGGAGGGTTCACAGGGGGCCATCCAGCCTTTCGGCTTACCTGTGGGCTTTATAGGTAGAGCAAAAAATCCTGGGTCTTCTAGTGTTAGAGGAGTAGCCCTCAGGTCATCTGTCTGCTCTTTTCCCTGATTACCTCACATTTGTATATAGTTCCAGTATTTCTGTGTTAGATTCTTCCCTCATGTATCCCTGAAAGATCGTGTTCTTTCCTTTGCAAAGGTTTGGTGTGTTTTTATTTTTTACTTCTTTTAACCACTATGAAAAAGTTACTTTGCTGTCTGCATTTTGATCCGAACCTCACACCTATCATGACAAACAGACATTACAAGAAGTGAAACAAGCTGCAAATAAAAGGGATGTACAAATAACAGCAGAAATGTAAATACTTATTGAGTTTCTTGGGAACACTAATTGTAAAAGGAGATGGGAGGAAGGATCTGTGGTAACTCTCATTTGTGCACCTAGGATGTAGTAGTCTGTCACTGAAGGAGCTCTCCATTTTAGCAACAGCTATATGCATGAGTTGGGGGAAGTTGACCAACAGTGATTTTCTTTTAACTGAAGTTCATCTCTCTTCCACCACCTGCACTGTATCGAGAGGGCATACCCTCAACAGAACTGGTCTTTCTGATGAGATTATCTGTCTGCTTATTCTCAGTTATTGGTAAGATGCTGCTCCAACAGACAACACCATAGAAGATGCCAGCAAAAAGCTTAGCAATAGCCTCCCCTACACTCAAAAATATCTCTGAGGAACATTGTGCTCCGACGATTCCTGTAAAGAGTACCAATGTTGTAACTTCAGTCCAATTTTTTTGTTCAGATGAACACTCGTGTGTTTGTACATAGAAGAGTTATATCAGTTCCCTGGATGTTAACCAGTGTCAGTGCTGTGGGTATGCGTCTACAGAAATCCAAAACCAACTCCTTGGTTTTTTCCATCGATCAGGAGGTGGTCAGCTAGCACCTGTCTTCAAACATGAATTAATCAGCAAAGAATGTGAACGCAGCTCATTCATAAAGAAAGATCAGAAATTCCTATATTTAAAAGTGCATAAAAAGTAAATTAAAAGGTTTTCAAAGGCAAAAACAAACCAAACAAAAACAAAGAACAGAAAGAATAAACATACACCTACATCATAATTATGATGAAATATTTATTTTTTGGATCACATTCTAAAATTGAGCAACAAAAACAAACACATTACAAATTTGCTACTGATGTACCAATGTAACATTGTCTTCTATTCAGATGTTATTTTACTGGTAATTTCCCTTCATATCAAAACTAAATTTGTATTTTGACTATTTTTACACGATTTAAAATAGGTCTATGTTTTCCAGAAAACATGTTTTTGAATGTCCATCCATCCATCCATCCATCTTCTTCCGCTTATCCGGAGTCGGGTCGCAGGGGCAGTAGCCTAAGCAGAGAGACCCAGACTTCCCTCTCCCTGGCAAATTGGGCCAGCTCCTCGGGAGGAATCCCGAGGCGTTCCCAGGCCAGCCGGGATACATAGTGCCTCCAGCGAGTTTTTGAAGGTGTTTGCTGGAAATAGTTTGTGGGAATCAACTGTTACCAACCTATATTACTCTCTGTTTTAGCCCCTTTCAGATTGTGCTGTTTCTACTGCTCATTGCATATTACATGAGCCGCTGTTAACTTGGCCATGCCCAAAGCTTCTATAATTTTTGCTCACATCCACCACTCATTGATTGTTACCACTACGTGCAAAAGTTTCTGCCATGGCTGCAGTAGTTCAACCATACAAAATAAATTTTTAAAAATGGTTCAACAATACATGTTTTAGCCAGAATCTGATCAGAGAATTCAGCATGATACTTCTGAATGCTTATTGAAAACTGACTTTAAATGAAAAGAAAATATTTAACTGCTTACCTGGCAGTCTGATCTCTTCCTGAGACTCAGATTCTAAAGGCTTCCAGATCGATCTAGCTGACTCTACCACCGCAGATCTTCGTTCGGTGAAACGTATCCTGTCCCCCGTCATTGGCATATTTCACCACAGCTACAAGCAAAGCTGAGAATTGAGAATATTTTCAGTTTTCATATTGCACTAAAAAGGCTAGTTTTCAACTCCATCCTTGCCAGCAATTCTTGCTATATAATAGTGTGGAGGGTTTTAGATTATTGCAGCACCTATCAAAAGGCAATTAAGATACATTTGCAATTCCCCTTCTGGATTAGAATAGTCATAACTTGGGATCTTTATCTAACTTTATGTTCAGACGTCTGTACAGACAGTTTGATACAAGTACCATTGCACCACTAAAAAGGGTTTACATTTGAATTTTTTGGAAAACTGCACAGGGATTAAATTCCTATCTGGTGTGCAGACATCCGGAGATCATTTTATTTATCCCTGATGATGCTTTCAAGGTCTTCATGTAGCCTCTTCAATCGTTATTTATTTGGAGTGGTTGCTTTTAAATAACTGGAATTCATGTTCTGGCAAGTGAAGGGCAACATGATATCATAGAAATACATAAATTGTAACAACCTTTTAAACATTCTATTGTGTAATGCTGGAATGCAAACAGAAAGAAACTATGCGCTACTACAAGTAATGGCTGGCTGCTAATAAAGTAGTCATGTGCAGCTCCTCCTGAAGTAGTTGTGTGTGTGTATATATATATATATATATATATATATATATACATATGTACAGTATATATATGTATATATATGTGTATATATATATATATATATATATATATATATATATATACACACACACACATATATATATATATATATATATATATATATATACTGTATATATATAATCCATTTATATGAGATGACTGATAATTCCTGGAAAATAACATCAGAAGAAAGACTAATAACTAAAAGTAACAAAACTAATAACAGATTAGACTTCAGTACAGAACTAAAAAACTGAGATACCTGGACTTTAATGTGTGTTGTTTAGATGTTGTTTAGATGAAAAGAAGTAACTACGTTGCATTGTTCACGAAAAGCCAACTTGATTAGGTTTAGCCTTGATTAGCTTTTTATCTCCTCAGAGATACATTCAGTGATAGTTTGATGTTTCAGCCAGCCCTGTAGTATTGCAAGTATAACATAGACAAGCTATTTTTCTTATCTAATATGAACTGTATGATAAATTCATCTATTTAATGTATGAGAGCACTTTGAAAGAGCTTTTTGGCCTTCATAATAATAGTTTTCTGGTCAATAAGTTACAATACGGGAGCTGTAGATCTTTGCTCCTCTACAATTGTGCTCTTCTTTTCTGCTTCTCTTAAAACAAGCTCTTCATGCTCAGCTCGTCAGTTGGAAAGACTTGTTTTTTTGAGAATTGAACTGAAATAACTTTCCTTGTAAAGTGCTTTGAGATGACATATGTTGTGAATTGGTTCTATATAAATAAATATTTATAGTATAGTATATAAATTTTTCTTCACATTTATGTGCTACTTATTGATTGTTAGTGTTGAATTAAATAATTATCATAAGTAATTCAATGCATGTTCAAGCAGAGACAAAATGGAGCCAATTTCCAGTTTAACATTTATTTTGAACAGATTAACAAATTGCAGTTTTACAGAGGAATTTTGCCCCCGTCGTTCCTCTGTGGTCCAGATTTAAAGAAATCTGAACAATTAACTGATCTTCATTTCACAGCTTTATAGACAACCGGGCCTCTAGGCGTTTCTAATCTCTCCAATCAGAACATTTCCATACAGTGTCTTAGCCATGATTTGCTGTCAGAGAATCCTGGAGTCAGAACATGGGTCGTCTCTGTTCTGGGTCAAAGGTTCATTATAAAGAATTATGGTTTTATGGCTATCTGCTTCTCTAAAACTTTTCTCCCAGTTTCTTATCTAAACATCCTGCTTTTACAGCTTGCAATAAAACTCACCCCAGAGTTTTATGACTTAAAAGCTTACCTGCATAAACAATAGTGACAGACCCATTTTTACAACCATGCAAACTATATAAACAGTCTTTTACCTTCTGAATAATAAAAGTTTAAACCTTATGCAGAATTACCACATTAGTCACATACAATTACAGCAAGTTTCATTAAGGTTTGAAGCTGTGATCTGACAAAAGAGGTATATAATCTGAAGCTATTGCTGTTTGTATGTTTTTTGATTTAAACACTGCCTAATATGATCACAGTGGGCTAGCTGCCACTTGGCTTGCATCACTTAAACAATGTAGACTAAAAAACAATTATTGGCGTGCTGTGGTGGACAAATACTGGAACTATTCACTTTGTTGTGGACACAGTGATTTCCTCTTTGAAATGTGATGAGAATGATCTAATCATACACCAATAAACCTCTGCATCTATACTACATTGAAGTACCAGTGATTACCTTTAAACCTTATGCAGAATTACCACAATTATTCCCTCTTTCAATCTTTTTTTAAAAATAGATTGATATCTCCTCTGTACGTAAGTGTTTAGAACTTAAGATCAAAACCTGTAAAGCATTTTGAAATTGCAAAAAATCAAATCCAAGAAATTTCATAAATTCACCCTCTTTTGGCATTATACAAAAAAATTATTTTAACAATTCCCAAAAACTAATTCAAAAACCCAAAAATGTATAAGAATGTCTTACATGTGAAGAGATAATTAAATCTGACTTGAAACATGTTGATACTCGTGGAAGAAGCTTAAAAAATCCATGAACAAATACATTCTTACTATGTAATATTCTGAAATAAATCAAACTTAAAGTGTTAAGAAACCTGTGAAATAGAAAGTATTAAGAACCCTTTCTTTCAGAAACCCTATTAGGCAATATCAACAATTCTGCACTTGTGAATAAAATAGTTAATCAAATAGTTAAACAACCTGTAAAATGCAAAAAATTATTAATAAATGTTCAGTCTTTATATTTGTATTCTGTTCCTCTTTCTTCACTCTCCTCTTATCCCCCTCAATGGCTCCTGGCAACTAGAGAGCGATGTACAGAGCTGATCAGTGTGGAGGGCTCCTATTTTTTAGTGTTCCAGTTTTTACTCCCATATATGCAGATAACCATCCATCCATCCATCCATCCATCTTCCTCCGCTTATCCGGGGTCGGGTCGCGGGGGCAGTAGCCTAAGCAAGGAGACCCAGACTTGCCTCTCCCCGGCCACTTGGGCCAGCTCCTCGGGAGGAATCCCGAGGCGTTCCCAGGCCAGCTGGGAGACATAATCTCTCCAACGGGTCCTGGGTCTTCCCCTGGGTCTCCTCCCGGTGGGACATGCCCGGAACACCTCACCAGGGAGGCGTCCAGGAGGCATCCTGACTAGATGCCCGAGCCACCTCAACTGGCTCCTCTCGATGTGGAGGAGCAGCGGCTCTACTCTGAGCTCCCTCCGGATGACCGAGCTTCTCACCCTATCTCTAAGGGAGAGCCCAGCCACCCTACGGAGGAAACTCATTTCAGCCGCCTGTATCCGCGATCTCGTTCTTTCGGTCACCACCCAGCGTTCGTGACCATAGATGAGGGTAGGAACGTAGATCGACCGGTAAATCGAGAGCTTCGCCTTTCGACTCAGCTCTCTCTTCACCACGACAGACCGGTACAGCGCCCGCATGACTGCAGACGCCCTACCAATCCGTCCATCGATCTCCCGCTCCATTTTTCCCTCATTCGTGAACAAGACCCCCAGATACCTAAACTCCTCCACTTGAGGAAGGACCTCATCCCCAACCCGAAGAGAGCACCCTACCCTTTTCCGACTCAAGACCATGGTCTCGGATTTGGAGGTGCTGATCCTCATCCCAGCCGCTTCACACTCGGCTGCGAACCGCTCCAACGAGAGCTGTAGATCACGTTCAGACGAAGCCAACAAGACCACATCATCTGCGAAAAGCAGAGACCCGATCCTGAGGTCACCAAAACGGATCCCCTCAACACCTTGGCTGCACCTAGAAATCCTGTCCATAAACGTTATGAACAGGATCGGTGATAAAGGGCAACCTTGGCGGAGTCCAACTCTCACTGGAAACGAGTCCGACTTACTGCCGGCAATGCGAACCAGACTCTGACACCGGTCATATAGGGACCTAACAGCCCGTATCAGAGGGCCTGGTACCCCATACTCCCGGAGTACCCCCCACAGGACACCCCGAGGGACACGGTCGAACGCCTTCTCCAAGTCCACAAAGCACATGTAGACTGGTTGGGCGAACTCCCACGCACCCTCCAGGACCCTGCCGAGGGTGTAGAGCTGGTCCAGTGTTCCACGGCCAGGACGAAAACCGCATTGTTCCTCCTGGATCCGAGGTTCGACTATCCGTCGTACCCTCCTCTCCAGAACCCCTGAATAGACCTTACCAGGGAGGCTCAGAAGTGTGATCCCCCTGTAGTTGGAACACACTCTGTGGTCCCCCTTTTTAAAGAGGGGGACCACCACCCCGGTCTGCCAATCCAAGGGAACTGCCCCCGATGTCCACGCAATATTGCAGAGCCGCGTCAACCAACACAGCCCTACAACATCCAGAGCCTTGAGGAACTCCGGCCGAATCTCATCCACCCCCGGAGCCTTACCACCGAGGAGCTTTTTAACAACCTCGGCGACTTCAGCCCCAGAGATTGGAGAGTCCGTCCCAGAGTCCCCAGACTCTGCTTCCAAACAGGAAGGCGTGTCGGTGGGATTGAGGAGGTCTTCGAAGTATTCCATCCACCGACCCAAAACGTCCCGCGTTGAGGTCAGCAGCACACCGCCCCCACTGTAAACAGTGTTGGCGGCAGACCGCTTCCCCCCCCTGAGACGCCGGATGGTGGACCAGAATCGCTTCGAAGCCATACGGAAGTCGTTCTCCATGGTCTCTCCAAACTCCTCCCACGCCCGAGTTTTTGCCTCAGCGACCATCCGAGCCGCACTCCGCTTGGCCTGCCGGTACCTATCAGCTGCTTCCGGAGTCCCACAGGCCAAGAAGGCCCGATAGGACTCCTTCTTCAGCTTGACAGCATCCCTCACCGCCGGTGTCCACCAGCGGGTTCGAGGGTTGCCGCCACGACAGGCACCAACTACCTTGCGGCCACAACTACGGTCAGCCGCTTCGACAATGGAGGCACGGAACATGGCCCATTCGGACTCAATGTCCCCCGCCTCCCCCGGGACGTGTTTGAAGTCCTGTCGGAGGTGAGAGTTGAAACCCCTTCTGACAGGAGACTCCGCCAGACGTTCCCAGCAGACCCTCACAACACGTTTGGGCCTACCAGGTCTGTCCGGCGTCCTCCCCCACCACCGGAGCCAACTCACCACCAGGTAGTGGTCGGTGGATAGCTCCGCCCCTCTCTTCACCCGAGTGTCCAAAACATGCGGCCGCAGGTCAGATGAAACGACAACCAGGTCGATCATCGAGCCGCGGCCTAGGGTGTCCTGGTGCCAAGTGCACACATGAACACCCTTATGCTTGAACATGGTGTTCGTTATGGACAATCCATGACGAGCACAGAAGTCCAACAACAAAACACCGCTCGGGTTCAGATCGGGGGGGCCATACCGCCCAACCACGCCTCTCCAGGTCTCACTGTCATTGCCAACGTGAGCGTTGAAGTCTCCCAGGAGAATGAGGGAGTCTCCAGAAGGAGCACTCTCCAGCACCCCCTCCAAGGACTCCAAGAAGGGTGGGTAGTCTGATCTACTGTTCGGTGCATAAGCACAAACAATAGTCAGCACCCGTCCCCCCACCCGTAGGCGGAGGGAGGCTACCCTCTCACTCACCGGGGTAAACCCCAACGTACAGGCGCCGAGATGGGGGGCAACAAGTATGCCCACCCCAGCTCGGCGCCTCTCACCGGGAGCAACTCCAGAGTGGAAGAGAGTCCAACCCCTCTCGAGGAGACGGGTTCCAGAGCCAGAGCCATGCGTCGAGGCAAGGCCGACGATGTCCAGTCGGAACCTCTCAGCCTCGCACACCAGCTCCGGCTCCTTCCCCACCAGAGAGGTGACGTTCCACGTCCCAAGAGCCAGCTTCTGCAGCCGAGGATCGGACCGCCAAGGTCCCCGCCTTCGGCCACCGCCCGTCTTGCACGGCACCCGACCCCTATGGCCCCTCCCACAGGTGGTGAGCTCATGGGAAGGGGGGCCCATGTTTCCTCTTCGGGCTAAGCCCGGCCGGGCCCCATGGAAAAAGGCCCGGCCACCAGGCGCTCGCCAACGTGCCCCACCTCCAGGCCTGGCTCCAGAGTGGGGCCCCGGTGACCCGCGTCCGGGCGAGGGAACACTAGATCCATATATTTTATTCATCATAGGGGTCGTCGGGCTGCGCTTTGTCTGATCCCTCACCTAGGACCAGTTTGCCATGGGTGACCCTACCAGGGGCATAAAGCCCCAGACAACATAGCTCCCAGGATCATTGGGACACTCAAACCCCTCCACCGCGATAAGGTGGCAGCCAGGGAGGGGATATGCAGATAACCACTCTCTGAAATGCCAATTACTTCATTAATTGAGCATTTCCCCCAATATACACAAATGCACAGACAGGCACCGCTTCCCATAGCTTATCCCACCGATGTGGGCTGGTCAAAACCTGCTGTGCAGCTGATTGGTGATCTTCTTCTGTAGATCCCTCTTTTGAGATGGCAATTTCAAATTGCCCATCTCATTCATTGGCACATAGATCACACTGGATGAGTAATATCACCACCCAAACAACCTTCTGGGTGAGCTAGGCCCCGCCGCCTGTGGCCCCAGCTTCCGATTCAGCTTGGTCAAACCCTTCTCGACCCTCTTAGGCAGAATCCTGCCGATCCTCGACCAGGTTCGTCGTTGGCGTGGAGCTGCACTTTGTGTGTGTTCCCAGCTGTCATCTGGAACTTTGCTGAACCACTGGACTCCTCACGCCTTCGACCTGGAGCTGTACCTTGGGGCATAAGCTTGTAAACATCTAAAAAAGACAGTTTTTTTTTATCCGGTCTTGTGATCACTCCTTTTCAATCTAATTCAACTGTATTGTGCCAAGAAATTATTTCACCCATCTAATTAAAAATAATCCCTGGGGAAAGAGCAAATCCACATTATTTCGACACAACACCGTTGTTTTTCCTAAAAACTAAACCAAAAACACCTCCCTCATTAATGAATT
>JAPXFQ010002634.1:0-18788 GCA_028564705.1 Apricaphanius iberus
GAGCAGATGTAGTATTATGGAAGTAAATCTGTGCCATCGGATTTTGAATTCGAATTCTTAGCACTGAATTTTTTAGCACCGAATTTTTAACACAGAATTTTTTTTTTGCATCTAAATTAGACTTTGAATTTTAAAAGCCATTGAATTGTTAGCGCTGATTTTTTTTGCTTATGGCATTTTTTTTTAATGTTTCAAAAAATTCAATGTAAAAAAATTCAATGTCTAAAAAAATTCAATGTAAAAAAATTCGATGAAAATTCAGTGCTAAGAATTCGAATTCAAAATCCGATGGCGCAGATTTACTTCCATATATTTCTTCTTACAGACCAACATTCTCAACTTTCCAGTTTTATTTTCCCTGTTCAGCCCTGAGACCCTCAACAGGATGGAGTGAGTATACAGAAAGGAACATAACTCATAACTAATCTGTGTTACATGGTATAACACTATAACACTAGTGTACATACATGTAGATACTCTGCCATTCACATTAATGAGAAGAGATACATTACCTGATTGTTCTTTAAAAACAAACAAAAAAAATATGTGAACAAAATAAAGAAAAAAAAAATATAGGAACAGTTTAGGTAGCAATACAGAAGTTTGGACAGTTGGTTACAGTTATGACGGGATCAGTAAGTCCTATATTAATGTTAAAACTAGTTTTGGCTACTCAGTAACACGGCTGTTGCTGTGTCAACAGGACATATTTAATCTAAAAACAACAGAACCAGCAATGAAGTATTTATTTTATTATTTTTATTAACATATTGCTGAACAAAGACAAATCAGCTGGTTTTGTTTGTCCGCCTGTCTGAGCTGGAGACAGAGTTACAGAACAAAGGTAAGAAAGACTGAACTGTTATTGTGGTGTGAAATGTCCTGTTCTTCAGGAATCAATCAATCAATCAAACTTTATTTATAAAGCGCTTTTCAAACTACATAGCTTCTCAGAGTGCTTTACAGATTAAAATGACACCACCCGTCCCAAACCCAAAATAAAAACATCATCACAACTATACCCCCCCATCACAACCCATTTCTCATGCACACACACGCATAACAGCATCAGTAAACAAAAGCAACAAGGGGCTGAGTACAGATGAGCCAGGACATGTGTTGAACATCTGTTGAACATGTGGTTCAACAGATGAATTCCTCAGTTTCTTCCTTCAACAAACAGCACAAAAATATTTACTATAATGGATGAGAGGTTCAGAAACTCATCACTTCATAAACTATTGAAATAGAAACACCAGAGGAGGAGCTATTAGATTAATTTAAATAATTTAAATGAGACCGATACAAAAGCAAAGATATTAAACTGTGATGATTTTTAAAATTGTTGTTAATTGTCTCAGAGGGAAATGCTCAAATATTTAAATATTCAAAATCTCAATTCATGAAAATGTCCCTAATCGATGTAATAAATCTGCTGTTACTGTTGAGTAAAAACCTCTGATTCAACTATAATTTATTTCTGTATTTTGGTACATCAAATACATATTTAGTCTTTTGAACCAAATCCATGAACAACACCTAAACCTAAATGGAAAAGGGATTTAAAAGTCAGTATCATTCTCAGTAAATAAAGTTGGATGGTTACTTTTGCTATCAGTTAACTGTCGGTGATTCACCATCAAACAGATTCACAGGTAACTGTCTCACCCACCTCTCAGAGATCCTCATTCAGAGCATATACTTTCCCATTTACTTCTTACCTGTGCTGGATCAGAAAGCATGAGAAAAAAAGCTGTGAAATAGATCAGGGTTGGCTGGTTTGTTTTGTTAAAAGCAACCTTTAGTGAGATCAGTAAATGTCTAGTTGGTCTTTGACAACCAAACTTAAAGTCAGAGGATTCTGCAGTGTTGTATTGTTCAGACAAATACTGATCAAATGCATCATCAGTAAAGAGGCACCATAATACTCACTACTGTGAGGAAAAAAAAATGCTCATTGATATTGTCTGTGATCTGTGATTTTTTTTCCAACTCTGAGTTGTTTACTAAACATGAATTCATAACCTTCTGCACACTAACCAAAAACAGTAGATCCATTATCTTATATATGATTTTCAAAGCACTGATTGGACATCAGTGCAAATCTGGTGCTGTTGGCTGCAGAAGATGAGAACCTCTCATCAGACTATTTTCACCACCAACATGTTCTCTGTCGCTCTGCTGTTCCTGATGGTTGCTGGATCCTGTGAGTCTAACCGTTTTATACAATTTACAGCGTGATCACACTAAGCTGCTGCTAAGTTTCATTGTGACTAAATAATTTTTCAAAAGACCCAAACATTGTTTTTGTATTGTCTAAAATTAAATCATAATATCATTATGTCCATTAAAATGTTTTATAAGGCAGTCTAAAGGAAAATTATTAAACAATATCCAGATGTTTTTATACCCTTAATAAAAATAGATACTATTTTCTCAAAGTCTATATTTCATAATTGTGTGAATATTATGCAAAAAATATTTTAGATTCATAAGACAATAAATTAAAGATAACACCCATTATTTCTTATAGATCACTCAACATCCTTGTATATCAGGATAACTTTCATAAAAAACATTCATAAAAATCTCATAGAAAGAAATATAATGTTAGGTGATTTTCAAAAAATTGTTTAAGGAGATTTATCATGTCATATGAGGCACAGAGAGTTTATGATTTACCTGGGATCTTTGGGTTTCTTGGTGTTGGTTTGCCTTTTAAGTTTTTTGTTGTTGTTTTTTTTCCCACCAGCCATACGTTTATTTTGTCCTGTCAGTTTCTCCTGTTCAGTTATTTTTTTTATATTTTCTAGCGACCCCTGTAACTCTAAACAAGATTAACTTGTCATAAAGTAACAAAATTACAAATCACCAGCTATACATGATATTACACCATATAACAGCAGTATACTTTTGCAGCAATGCTCCTAAAAACTCACGAATAAATGATAATCATCAACATTACTTTGTCTAATATTCACATTAAGCTTAAAGAGAGCAAAATAGGTTACTGAAAAATGTGAAACATTTTGTCCTTACTAGCTCAGAGAATAGACTTCAAAATAAGATTTCTTGTTTACAAATCATTAAATGACTTAGCACAAAAGTATGTTGAAGACCTGTTGTCATTTCATCGACCTCCCAGACCACTCAGGTCCTCTAACTCTAGTTTACTTAACATTCCTATAATCACCAAACATGGATAAGCAGCTTTCAGTTTCTATGCTCCACACATCTGGAACAAACTTCCAGATGACTGCAAAGCTGATGATTTGCTCTTTTAAATCAAAGATTAACATACATCTGTTCAGAGCTGCCTTTAAATAATGTTTTTATATAATCTTGTATGTTACACTTTATTCTTAAATGTTGTATGTACACTTAATTATGCTTTTCATGTTTCTATGCTCTTATGTACTTTTATTTTTTAATGCTTTTTCTAAATTGCTGTTTTTATTGTGCTTTGTTTGTTTCTCTACCACCAAATCACATAAACAACTTTATATTACCTTGTTCAAAGTTTGCTATACATATAAAATTTTCTTGCCTTGCCTTGTCTTACTAAAAATGAACGTTGTTGAGATAAAATGTAAGGAAAAAGAAGAAACCAATATATACAATCTTGAATTGTATAAAATCCAGGTTAAATTTTACCATTTGCTGCTTGAATGAACAGATAAAGCTCCTAGCAATAATTTGTCAAAACTGAAGGGGTGTACTTGCTTGTTGCAATATGCAAATTGCCTCTTGATTTTTAAAGGCCTGATGCTGTCAGCTGGAGAAGAAGAAAAACTTCCATCAACATGTTCTCTGTAGCTCTGCTGCTGCTGATGGCTTCTAAGACCTGTGAGTCTCACTGATGTAAAAACATTTTCACAGCTTAATCATACTAAACTACTCATCACAATTAACGCATTAATCCTGTAATATTTTCCTCCACAGGTGTGAAGGGTGAACAGCTGACACAGCCAGCCTCTGTGACTTTACAGCCAGGTCAACGTCTGACCATCAGCTGCCAGGTCTCCTATTCTCTTAGCAGCTATCACACAGCTTGGATCAGACAGCCTGCTGGGAAAGGTCTGGAGTGGATTGGAATGAAATATACTGGAGCTTCATACTACAAAGATTCAATGAAGAACAAGTTCAGTATTGAATTAGATACTTCCAGTAAAACAGTAACTCTGAATGGACAGAATATGCAGCCTGAAGACTCTGCTGTGTATTACTGTGCGAGACTGACACTGTGACACAAACAAGCAGCAGAGCCGTACAAAAACCTTTTAATATGTGAGAAGATGTACCATGTGCTATTACTAAATCACCAGAGGAGGCGCTCTGAGACCGCAAAATAGAACTACATTTTCACCCCTTTTGGTGAAGGAAAAGTCATACAATTTTTAGGCTCTGTGGAAAATCTAGTACATATAAACAACAAAAAACCACAAAACACCAACGTGAAAAGCAACAACAATTTGCATTTAATTAGTTCTTAATTAATACTTTTTCTAGCAGACACCATTTATTTCTTCCACAATAGAGACTTACATTTCAAGGTAACATGTTACCATGTGGTTAAAATAAGCATGTATTTTTTGGCCATTGTTCAACAAGGAGCTGGATCTACTTTCTTTCTTTTACTGCTGTGTATTACTTTGTGGGATACTACCAGAGTAACGTAACAACCACACCAGCTGTTCAAACCCATCAGAGGATGACCAGGAGAAATGTTTTTAAACACTATTTACACCAGTTTGCAAAATTAAAAGACTTTTTATACAATCTTTACTCACATTTAAAACAAAATTGCAAAGCTTACAACATAGAGAGTATTGACTTTTCAGATGTACTAATCAGTTAATGTAAATCTGTGAGGTTTCTTTGCTTATGTGTAATTTATCCTACATCTGTTTTAAAAGCAGAAAACAGTAACAGCATAGTTACTGTTGTGGAAAAATGTGAATACAATTTAGATCTTTGAAAAATAATGGATAATAGAATAAAGTATGCAAATTTAATATTTCACATAAAAACATAAACAAACAAAATTTGAACTACTTGTTCTTCATCAAAAGAGAATAAGATTAGGGAAAGTTTATGTCTTAATTAGAAACAAGTATTGTAGATGTATTGTAAAAAGAACTTTTCAAAACATTAATCATCACAAAGAATAAAACTCAGAAAGCAGCTCCAACTTAACTTTTACCTCAGTCGAAGAGAAAAGCAATGAATGAATCAGTGAGCTCATTAAAATATTCTTGAAAACCACCGCCATCGTAGTTTTGCTGTGTAAAATGTTTCTTTCATGAATGTGTAGGACATAATGTTGCGTCTTTAAATTGTTTAGAGTGAAAAAACGAAAAACACACCACAATATGTGGGGTTCACAATCAGTTAAAGAAAGCCATCATTGTATATAATCTCTCTCGTCACACCATATTCAACATTATTTCTTCAGGCTGACTGGCCCTATGTCCTGGTTGAAAAAACAAAGAAACTTTCCTTAAATATGTAACAAACATACTGATTGGCTTGTGCATCATTTAGCAAGTGAAATGATCCTCTTTTACAGATGTTAGTCGATGCTTTCAGCTGCAGAAGAAGAAACTCGCATCAGATCATCTTCACCAAAATATTCTCTGCGGCTCTGCTGCTGCTGGCTGTCGGCTCATGTGAATCTCACTGAGAAAGAAACATTTACAGCATGATCAAAACTACAGACTGATAACCGTTTATATACAGTAATTCTAAATGTAATATTTTCCTCTACAGGTGTGAAGGGTGAACAGCTGACACAACCAGCATCTGTGACTTTAAAGCCTGGTCAACGTCTGTCTATTAACTGTCAGGTCTCTTATTCTCTGGGCAGCTATCACACAGCTTGGATCAGACAGGCTGCTGGGAAAGGACTGGAGATACAAACACAATGAAACAAACAAGCAGCCGAGCTGTACAAACCTCTGAAAAGTATGAGCAGATATAGTTCTACTAAATCACCAGAAAAGGCGCTCTGAGACCACACAAAAAAAAACAAAAAAACCCCTAAACGTTCACCCCTTTTTGTGAAGGAAAATCTTACAATTTTCAGTCTCCATCGAAAATTTTCTAAATAAATAAAAGATTAAAACAAGAACTAAACAGTATGAAACATGACAGAATTTGCATTTAGTTATTTGCATTTATTTTCAAAGTAACATATTAACATGGTTGAATACATTTTTTTGCCATTATTCTACGAAGAGCTTGGAGAACTTGTAGTAAGACCAGATCTACTTTTTTTCTCTTACTGCTATGTATTACTTTGCATGATAATACCAGAGTAACATAAACATCCCCCCCAGCTGTTCAAACCCTTCGGAGCATGACCAGGAGAAATGTTATTAAACACTGTTTAAGACCAGTTAGCAAAAAAAAATGATATTTTATACAATCTTTGTATAAAATTGCTAGACGTTGAAAATAACAGTCCTGAACCCATGGTCTCGCCTTCCTTTGCTTTCTTCTCTCAGCACCTCATCAACAAGGAGAAGAAAGGCCAGGATTCGTCCTCTACTTGGCACTGTATGTAAAAATATAGATGAAGTGTGTTAAAAAAAAAAACTGGTTGAGCTGCGTATGATTCCAATGCGAAACATCAACTGCAGTAAACATTAGTACGCTATTTTCTATACATATGCATTTTCTTTCAACAAATAAATACATTGGTGTCATGATTTCGGGTTATGTACCCAGAAGGCACCACAGATTACAGATGGACACAGGAGGGTTTTTAAGTAAAATGATTTATTTTCTGCATGAAAACAGACTAGACTTGTTTCAGGTAGATGGTCTGACTCGGGAGCGGGGACCCAGGAGCAGTGGGAACAGCGGAGGAGATGGAAGGATTAAGAGCAGGCTTTAGACTGGTAGTGAAGATGGTGAAAATAGAAGCCAGGCCTTACGGAGGAGAAGCCAAGGATGTACTTTGGAGGAGGCAAGTGTGATCCAGAGATCTGAGGTTGGCCGGAGGTAATGTGAGGCTTGGAGTTTAGATCGCAGGAGGAAGCAGTGCCGAGCTCAACCGTGAGTACTCTTCCAGAGAGAGTTTGTGAGAACCATTCAGCGAGGAGAATCTCCAGAGGAAACGGACTTGGACAAAGTATTCCAGGAGGTCAAGGAAGGAACGGTCTCAGGAGGTCTAAGAAGAGAACAGGTAAGTCGATCGAGCTTGAAATACTTAAAGAAGGTTTTCAGAAAGGAAAACTAAGAGCCGGGGTTTGGTCTCATTACCACGCTGAGAGCGAAATCATCTGGCGTCAGTTTACAGGATCCGCTCCTCTTTTGAAGCTGGAGGTAATGGGCTCCAACGAGCTGCACCTGCTGTCAGCAGCCTGCCACACCCCCTGCAGACAAGACAGGAAAAACAGTACAACACAAAATCGCCAGCACACAGTAACGGGATCTGAACAATTAGGTTATTTTATTGATGACAGCGTAGCCATTTTTCAACCAAAGAGGAGCAGCAATAGAGAAGTACGCAGCTTGGAACCCGCAGGCATAATGCTCGCTTCATGTTTTGGTGTTAGTTGATGACTTTGAATAGACAGGCATTAAACGGGTACGCTCGTATGATGCTTTGGTGTGTGAATGGTTGAATCACCCTTCAAAGAAGGGGGTAAAGATAATGACTGGATTGATAGATTTCTAAATAAAATAGAATAAAATATAGAACATTTTATTATTAAATTTTTTAAATAAAAACAGTTTAAAACAACCAGAAATTTGTTGATCATCTAAAAAGAACTTGCTATTACTAACTCAAAGCCACCAAACAAACAAAGAAGCACATAAAAAGGATCACAATAACAAACCTTTCTAAAGAGCAATGATATAATCTATGAAGACCCTAACTCTACATGGAGAGTTAATGAATTAGAATATAATCAGCAGCCTTCCTCTGTCTGCCTGAGCCAGTGGTTAATGACATACAAAATGTGATGGGCTGATTCGCCCTTTTCAAAGCGTTTCTCATCAATATTAAAAAGCCTGGAAAAAAACGTCAACAATGCCCTCACAAAATACTTTAAGACTCATCAGTACATTAAGAGGTTTGAAGGCTTTTTCACCAAATGCTTCCATATTAAAAAGGGGAAAAAAAGACGTCAGTTCAAATTTAATCAAACCAAGGCAAATTGGGTATTTGAGTATTTCTTCTGCAAACACAGATGGATATTATCTTAACTTAAAAAATCTGGGCAAGCTGTTCTTTTATGTTGTTGAAAGAAAATAAGCATATTTTTACAACTTGTGGGCAAAATACTGACTGGCTGTTTGTCATTATGCAAATTAAGTGTTCTGGTATAAAGACTTGATTTCATGGTTTCAGCTGCAGAAGAAGATAAACTCCCATCAGATCATGTTCACCACCAACATGTTCTCTGTAGCTCTAATGCTACTACTGGTTGCTGGATCCTGTGAGTCTCACTGAGGCAGACACATTTTTTTCCAGCTTGATAACTGTTTCATGCAGCAATCGTAATTGCGAACAGCTGACACAGCCAGCCTCTAAGACTTTACAGCCTGGTCAACGTCTGACTATCAGCTGTCAGGTCTCTTATTCTCTCAGCTACTGGACAGCTTGGATCAGACAGGCTGCTGGGAAAGGACTGGAGTGGATTGGGATGAATGATAGTGGTGGAAATCTACACTTAAAAGTTCAATATAAAAGTTATATATAGATATAATATGCCGCCTGAAGACTCAGCTGTGTATCACTGTGCCACAGTCACAGTGATACAAACAAGCAGCGGAGCTGTACAAAAACCTTTCAGAGCCCAAAGATATAACTTATTACTAAATGGCCACAGGATGAGCTCTTAGGCTCTTAAGCTGGTTTTCTTTGTCTGGCTGTGTGACCTGGAGACAACGGTAAAGATCAGTAAATGTCTAGTTTATTTTTGACAACCTAATTTAAAGTCGGAGGATTCTGCAGTGTTTTACTGCGCAGAGGAATACTGATGAAATGCATCATCAGTAAAGAAGCTCCATAATACTCACCACTGTGAGGAAAAAAGATGCTTATTGATATTATCTGTGAGCTGTGATTTGTTTTTCCAATTCTAAGTTGTTTTTACTTAAGAAGATACTTAACTTCATGCACATCAACCAAAAAAGTAGATTCATGATCTAATAAGATTTTCATAACACTGATTGGCTCCCTTATTCATTATGCAAATTCAGGGTTTATAGACTGGTTCTGGTGCTGTTGGCTGCAGAAGATGAGAACCTCCAATCACATTATTTTCACCACCAACATGTTCTCTGTAGCTCTGCTTTTCCTGCTTGTTGCTGGATCCTGTGAGTCTAACTGTTTTATACAATTTACAGCATGATCACACTAAGCTGCTTGATTGTTAAGTATAATCATTCTAAATTCAACATTTTTCTACATAGATGTGAAGTGTGAACAGCTCACACAACCAGAGTCTCTGACTGTGCAGCCAGGACAACGTCTGAACATCAGATGTCAGGTCTCCTATGATCTGAATAGCTACTACACAGCTTGGATCAGACAGGCTGCTGGGAGAGGACTGGAGTGGATTGGATGGAAACATGGTTATGGAGCTTCAGCCTACAAAGAATCACTGAGAAATAAATTCAGTATAGATGTAGACTCTTCCAGTAAAACAGTGACTCTAAATGGACAGAATGTGCAGCCTGAAGACTCTGCTGTGTATTACTGTGCCAGAGAACCACAGCGATACAAACATGCAGCAGAGCTGTACAAAACCCCCCTAGAGCATTATTTATACACAAGAGGAGGCGCCTTGACACCACTTGTGAATGTAAACCATTTTATAAACAAATTTTTGTAATTTTCAGTCTTCACTTTTACAAAGATAATATCCACATAATATGCCATTTAAGTTTTAGTATAATTTTATACAAAAAAATCAAACTGTTCCATTATAGTTTTTTTTTAACCAGGAAGCATCTTGCTACATAAAGATGTTCTAACATAACAAAATATTATTTAGAAGTTTTTAAAAATAGGTAAGATTCATGTAAATCTAAACTTTCAGATCATTAAAACTAAGAAAGCTTTGCATGTTAGAAAGGACTGATGTCTTATTTTTTTGTACATTTTACACTATTTCATAATTTTATGATCAAGAAGTATTTTTAATCTTTAACAACTAACAGCACAGCAATCAGTTCTCCAACAAACAATGACATTAGAAACCAGCATATATACTTGATCAGAAAAATAATTATTACAGAAACCAATATTTTGTCTAATTTTATCATTCTAATCCTAAAATAACCCTTAAAAAGAGCTCTGGTTCATGTTTAATGAAACCTTCATATATTTTTTTTCCTCCTCCAATCACAGAAGTAATTTACCTCAACATCACAGATTAGGATTTCTATTTTCTCATTGAAAGAACAGACATGTACTTTTTCTAACATCTGACCAAAATACTGACTGGATGTATGTCATTATACAAATGAGTGTTCTAGTTTAAATATTTGATCTAATGCCATCAGATGCAGAAAGGAAACTCCCATCAGAACATCCTCACCTTTTTCTGACTTATGATTTAACTCAAACAAATAATAATAAAACAAATACATAATAAATGTGTAATTGTTACTGGAACACTTGGATAAAAAAATGGAGGAATGCAATGGGTTTTGACTGTGACTAAAGTCAGTAGAAACAGCAACTGCATGGCTCTCATTACTTTTTCACATTACATTGTAGGATGTCATGACAATTAAATGCTTTCATAAACCATCTATAAAGCTTTATATGTTTTGATTCAACTGGAGTAAAGCTGATACAAAAGGATTTGGAAATCACTTCAAATATCAAAATGTCTGAGAATAATCTAACATAATTGCATAACTTTGTTTTCATGGATCAGATTAATCTTTCTTTAAAAGGAGGAGGAGTCAATGCAAATAATTATTGATACACTTTATACATGTTAGTTTAAAACCAGCACAGTTTCAGCCACAACACTGTATGAATAAGGAGAAATGGCTTCTACAATTATGTTTGAGCTTTTACTTGCCTTTACTATGTTATGTATAAGTTGGAAAGGTAAAAATAAAGACGTTTCTTGCAACATCTTGATTTATATATATATAAAAAAAAAGAGGGTCCCAAGACAATTGATTCTTATCTGTATTTCTGCAGGAACTGTTGGTCAAACACTGACTGAGTCTGATCCAGTGGTTAAAAGGCCTGGAGAATCGCACAGACAGACCTGCACATATTCAGGGTTTAGAAGCACTCCTGACATATCTTGGATCAGACAGCCTGCTGGAAAAGGGCTACAGTGGATTGCTTATATCGAAGATGGCAGCAGCTACATCTTCTACTCTGACTCAGTGAGAAACCGGTTCACCATCTCCAGAGAGAACAGCAGAAATGAGGTGTATCTGCTGATGAACAGTCTGACAGCTGAGGATTCTGCTGTTTATTATTGTGCTAGAGAACAACAGTGACACAGAAAGCAGAAGCACCGTACAAAAACTTCTCAGAGCATCAATACCTTGAACAAGAAACCACCACAGGGGGAGCTGTGAATCAACTTATCTTTGCCACAACCAAGAAACTTAGATGAGCTAGAAATTCACAGAGGAGAAATGACTTTGAGACCATCCTGAAGATTATATAATCTTTTATTTTTCACGCAGGCTTTTTCATCCCTATTTATACTTAAAATAAATCAGGATTCAAGAGAACATTCATATATCAGAGACAGTGTTCTTATCATTCGAACCTTTAGTATCTGTTGATGTTTTCTTTAAAAAAAATACACCGATCAGTTAATGTCAATAGTTAAATTATGCAAGAATACAATTTAATGCTACAGTACTATTTCTACTACATTCATTTAAATTTCCCTTGTTTTTGAGAAATTTCCTGCTGGTTGATCAAAAAAAAATCTGCCTAACACATTTGAAATTTAATGATTCTGAATGTACAGAATATGCTGCCTGATTATAAGCTAAAAGTCATAACAGAAGAATTCCTAAAAGTCAAATCACTTGTGGGTTTAAGGAACCATATGTGGAGACCTGAAACCAAACACATGACCTCAGGCTTTAGTGTTAAATTTTCTGTTCTTTAGTATGTGGGATGAATTTGATTCAAATGATTCTGCTTATGTATGTACATGATTAATAAAACACATAGGTTCAATAAAAGGAACTTTTGAGTCATTAATTATATTCGTAACTTATACTTTGCTGTGTCTCAAAAGACACTTGGGAAAAACCAACGAGAACAGAGGCTGTGTTCATGTGACTGTAAACGTTCAAAGGTATTGTAAAAAAACAACAACAAAAAAACAATAAATATGTATGATGTCTTTTGTCTCTGCTTTGCTCTGTGATGGGCGTTTGTCCTGTCCAGGATGTGTCATCCTCCTGCCCAATGTCCACTGGAGAAAGGCACCAGCCCTCCTCGAACCCTGCTTCCACTGATAAGGCAGAATATTTAAATTGGGCCCTCCCCATGTTCAAAGTGAACTTCCAGGCAGTCGTCTTTAAATGGCTCCATGGCAGAAGAAGATAACCTCCCATTAGATCATCTTCACCACCAACATGTTTTCTGTAGCTCTTCTCCTGCTACTGGCTGTTGGATCCTGTGAGTCTCACTGAGATAGAAACATTTACAGCATGATCACACTAAGTAGAATATTTATTGTTGGCAACCATTTAGATTTAATGTGTTTCTCCACAGGTGTAAAGTGTGAACAGCTGACACAGCCAGCCTCTGTGACTTTACAGCCTGGTCAACGTCTGACTATCGGCTGTCAGGTCTCTTATTCTCTGGGCTACTACACAGCTTGGATCAGACAGCCTGCTGGGAAAGGATTGGAGTGGATTGGAATGAAAGATACTGGAGCTTCATACCACAAAGAGTCACTCAAGAGCAAATTCAGTATTGACTTAGACACTTCCAGTAAAACAGTGACTCTGAATGGACAGAATATGCAGCCTGAAGATTCAGCTGTGTATTACTGTGCCAGAGAGCCACAGTGATACAAACAAGCAGCCACGCTGTACAAAAACCTCTGAGCCTTAACCTTTGTAATATTACTCATCAACAAGAGGAGGCGCTTATAGACCACTAATGGTTTTAGAACTACTTAGAAAGCCAAGTGAATGTAATAATCAATTAGTATTTTACATGAAAAATATGCCTAACCGTGGGGTTAAAAAAAAGCTCATTTTGCTATCAAATGCTGTTCCATTAATGCTCTTACATTTTTTTTCTTCAAAATTGACAGTGGAAATGGTTGACGGATATTTGAATTGCCTGTTTCTTTTTGGCATACCAGTAGCTTACTTCATGGTCACCGTTGGACTGGTCATAGGGAAAGACGGGCATTTGCCGGTGGGCTGATGGTGATTTGTGGGCCGGTGTTTTTTCTGAAAAGAGTATGAACTATTAAAGGAGATAGATTGACCAATTGGTCATGATTGACTCTGGGCTGGACCAATTACAGCACAAAAGGTCAGACGTACCCTCCCACTTGGTGCTCTGATGAAAACAATCACATCACCAATAGAAGAAAAGAGAGAAAAGAAAACGGAATAGAGATGCAGAAAAAGAAAATAGGGCCAAAAAGAAATAAGTCCTTCAGGCAGATGCTGCCAAATGTGTAAAACATAACATAATTGTTTGGTGGTGGCTAAGGCAGAGCTTCCCAAAATTTCACTTCAATAACATTAGTAAGCGGTGGAAGCCAGCAGGTGGATGAGGGAAAGAGAAGTTGGAGGAGGAGAGGACACCTGAGACTATGAGGGGCCACATGGGACATTATTCAGGATTATAGTGAAACCTTTCATATAGCATACTGAAATCATTCACACACTATACTAAAACCTCTTATATAGCATATTGAAATCCTTCACACACTATAGTAAAACCTCTCATACATTATACTGAAATTGAAATCCTCTCATACAACATAGTGAAATCCTCTCATACAACATAGTGAAATCCTCTCATACAACATAGTGAAATCCTCTCATACGACATAGTGAAATCCTCTCATACGACATAGTGAAATCCTCTCATACAACATAGTGAAATCCTCTCATACAACATAGTGAAATCCTCTCATACAACATAGTGAAATCCTCTCATACAACATAGTGAAATCCTCTCATACAACATAGACATAGTGAAATCCTCTCATATAATATACTTAAATCATTCACATACTACACTAAAAATTTTGATATCGAATTTCTCTAGTATGTGTAAGAGCAATTCTACGTATGTGTGTGAGAGGCAACTTTCACTTGAAACGGAAGTAGTAGAAAAAAGGAGCGCATTTTCAAAACAAACAGAAGATGACGTTGGAAGTAGTGACATATTTTAACCATCATTTACTACTTACTCAGCAGCATCCCTGAACGGAACATCAGCGAAGCAGCTGCCTTACTGAATTATCATACTGGCCACAGCAGGAATACTATTAGAACTCTTAGTAATGCGACAGCAGCCGGACAACCACCGGTAGCCATTCTGAATGAGGACACGGTAACTAGCCAACTAGCATCGCTCTTTCCATCCCGCCGCCAAAGCAGTGCGTTGCCGGCTTCTTCAGGTCCAGGGGAGAACATATTAGACTCAGATTCCACTTGTCATGGTATCCATTTATCTGATCATCCTTTTTCTTCATGTACAGACTCTAATTTGTAGAGTGAGAGCAAACGAAGAGGACGTAACAAATTTCTTTTCATGTGCTCTTGAGTGTATTCAGTCATTGCAAAGCAATGACACCAATGTTGCCCAGGAAAGGCTGTATAGACAGCTGGACGACTATACACGGACTCTTTCGACATTCATCGCAGCCCTGTCCGTGTATGATCGAGACTGTGGAAACACCAATTACCTACTTGAATCATTGTATACACGTTTAAGAAATGTGTTGCAAGAATATGATACCAGGCAGAGACCCACTAATGTGGAGCGTAATTTACCACCAACAACAATGACTGGACGTCCTGGTCGGCCTTGTTACAGCATTACTGCAGAGCAGATATCTCACTGTGTTTCTATTGGGATGACATGGCAGAGAATCGCAACATGCTTTGGAATACATCGAAGAACCTTATATAGGCACAGGATAACTCTGGGACTCGGGCCATTAAGATATGCAGTTTTGTCAAATGGAGACCTGGACAACACTGTGAGACATATCCTGGAGAATACTCCAAACGCTGGCGAAGCATATGTTATTGGCAGCCTGAGATCACGTGGATTAAGGGTTCAACGCTGGAGGGTCAGACAGAGTATACAAAGAGTGGATCCAATCGGGCGGTCATTCAGACGGCGACATGCTATACAGAGAAGAGTGTATAGTGTCCAGGCACCCAACCAGTTATGGTAAAATGACATTTGAATGGCTTGTAATACACACTAGAACCGCCAAGGTGTCTTTTTACTCCCTACATTTTAACAATGTAACCATATGTATATTATTCTTCGTGACTTTTCTAAAAAGGGCCTCATCTGTCATCGTTTCAATTATGAGATGTCTGCGGTTCAAAATGAAAGGATTATCATCCATTATATCTACACCTGCTGAGGGCGACCTTTTCTCGCCAAAGAAAACAATCTAAAATGCAGCGATCAGCTGTGACGCTGTAGTCAGCGTTGCTAACAACCGGATTGTTTTCTGACTAACTAGAGATTGACATGACAGGTGAAACTCTTTTAATTTTATTTAGATAGCTGATTATACAGTAGGAAAGTCAAACAAATGACAGATTTGGCAGCTGAACGGGATGGAAACTTCCCCGATTACGCCAACTCATAGTACATTCCTGGGCCTTCATTTATCAGACGTTCATAGAAATGTTCCTATATTCTATCCTACGAAGAAAATTTAGGATATGGGTAAGCACACTTCAAAGTGTGACTTATGAAATGTGCAGTGGCCTCTCGTACGCACGCTCCTCCGCAATCAGCTGTTGATAAATCCCACTTCTGCGTACTCCGGTGCTTGTACCTGTTCACATTCATTTACATACAGAAACGCCCTGAATTAACCATATTTGGTAATACCACATCATGTGTCACATGCATCCAGTCCTCACGTTCTTCCTTACAATAATTTCCAAGAGAGCGAAAAAGGGAACTGCAGTGACACAG
The DNA here is from genome assembly GCA_028564705.1 of Apricaphanius iberus. Lineage (NCBI taxonomy): Eukaryota > Metazoa > Chordata > Actinopteri > Cyprinodontiformes > Aphaniidae > Apricaphanius > Apricaphanius iberus. The sequence goes on from JAPXFQ010002634.1 coordinate 16,163, forward strand.
AGATCAAGGTGAAACATGGGTAAAATTAGGGAAAAATTGTTCTATATTAAACAAAATACAGCAAAACATCTCTCAGTACACAGCTGGACTAGATCTAATACAGAGGGTGTTCAGATAGTGATGTTTGACTCTTTTGTGGCCATGCGTAATTGGAGACACGGCTTGTGCTGCCATCAGTACGCAAGGAAAAAAGCACAATCTGCTTCACTGATAAGCAGGACATTTAGTGTCACGGTGCAGATTGCAAACCGTTTAATTAAATGTGTGACAAAATCTCATTAAACTGAAGCGCTTTGTCATAAATCAACAAATACACGGTAGGGGGGTCTGAGGCGCAGAACGCAAATTGCGAGGAACTGGATCGCCATGCATGATCACCCGCAACATTAAGTTATGTATTTCTTAGCAAATTTCCTGAAAGTTTATTGCTAATCCGTGAATAAATTTTACGTTATTCTGTTACAACACAGACAGTGACCAACATGAGCTCCTTGGTGGAGGCAATAAAGTGCTGAGAGAAGTATTTTGTGAAAGTAAAACTATTTCAGAGTTGCAGTTCCTCCGTTCTAACAGTAGATGCTGTGCGTCCGAACAATCAGGAGTGTACTTATATTTAGGAACGTTTCTATGCACAAGTACAAATTGATAAATACTTTATTTAGTCCAATTCAACATTGCAACTCTGCCAAGAATTCTGCTTTTACCATTTAATCTCTGTAATATTTAGGGAAAATGATAATAATATTGTGTGTTTCTACAGATAAAGAGGTGATTCTACTGTTGTAGATATGAAATTTTTTTTTATCATTATCATTCAATATGTATATTGAACTGTTACATGTGATGCACAATATTAATATAATTTATTAAGAGTAATTCACTATTTTAAGTATAATTTCTTAAATAGTAAGGGAAATAATGTTACTTACTAGAAGAGTCTTTGATGGTCTCACATATAGGGCTTTTGTTTTATAAACCTTGTGGATTAGCATGCCATTAAGCTCCTGACCTTCCTGGAGTTTAGGGGACACCAACTTATTTCCACAAGCCATAAGAAACTGGAGGCTACAAAAAAGATGGATATAATACAGCAACATCATATGTATTGAACAGAGGCAAACAAATTTCTTTAAAAAAAAAGATGGCTGTCCGGCCATGAAATGTGTAGTTAATCACAAAATACATTATCATGTTGTAACTTGTTAGTATGTTTATTATTGTTGTAGAAAAGTAATCTTTACCCAACATCTTCTGGAATGTGGTGACCAAAGCTTTCCCTGATGTATTTTATAACAGTCTGGTAGTCCCAAGTCTTTTGGAACTCAAATGCACTAAGAATATGTCCATGTGTATGCAACCATTCTTTTGGACCTTGTTTGCAAACTATGTCCCATGTTGGATTGGGAAGTAGTATTATGTCCTTGTTGAAATGGTCATGTTGCTGATCCCTGGCTCTGAATCACATGAAAACATCAAGTCTCCGGGACATAATATGTCACAAAAAACTTAAAACTTCAGAAGTGCAACCTGGTAATAAAAAAAAATTCACTGCATGGACATTTATGAGGCTTTATTTAAGCAAATTACTGAAGAATGTTTTTTACAATTTTGCAGTGCAATTATAGACATTTGGATAACATTGCTTTTCCTGATATTACCTCTCTTACTTTGTGTCTGGGTACTAATGAATGCTCTGTTTAAACATGAAACTGAGATCTCTTGCCAATCTAGAAATAGAACAGATAAACTCAGAAGTAACACTTAAATGACCGTGTCACGATAAGTTAATGTGTATTCAGATCTGAATAAGGAAATGCAATTACAATACAGGGCCAATTATAGCATATTAGAGCCTATATATATATATATATATATATATATAAATATATATATATATATATATATATATATACATTTTATTATATTACCTTTTTCTTTTCATGCCCGATGTCCATTTAGTGAAACATTGCTGAGCTTGATAACGTGGTGCGCATTCTCTCCTTAATGGAACTGGACCTGAAGAAGCCGGCAACGCACTGCTTTGGCGGCGGGATGGAAAGAGCGATGCTAGTTGGCTAGTTACCGTGTCCTCATTCAGAATGGCTACCGGTGGTTGTCCGGCTGCTGTCGCATTACTAAGAGTTCTAATAGTTTCTGCTGAGGCCAGTATGGTATTCAGTAAGGCAGCTGCTTCGCTGATGTCACGTTCAGGCTGCTGAGCAGACATTAGTATGATGGGTGTAAAATGTGTCACTACTTCTCCAACTTCTTCTTCGTTTGTTTTGAAAATGCGCTCCTTTTTTCTACTACTTCCGTTTCAAGTGAAAGTTGCCTCTCACACACATACGTAGAATTGCTCTTACACATACTAGTGAAATTCGATATCAAAATTTTTAGTGTAGTATGTGAATGATTTAAGTATATTATATGAGAGGATTTCACTATGTTGTATGAGAGGATTTCACTATGTTGTATGAGAGGATTTCACTATGTCGTATGAGAGGATTTCACTATGTTGTATGAGAGGATTTCACTATGTTGTATGAGAAGATTTCACTATGTTGTATGAGAGGATTTCACTATGTCGTATGAGAGGATTTCACTATGTTGTATGAGAGGATTTCAC